>CM029636.1:22667620-23164280 GCA_017311315.1 Dendrocalamus latiflorus
TTTCAGGCCTATCGGTTAATGCCCAGTTGGGAGATCAATACGGCTCCACATCTGGTTTTCTTCTACCGACTTGATCTCCTCTTGCATTTCCTATCTTCAGACTGAACACTTTTATGCCTCAATAAAACTCACCGGTTCTTCTGCGGCCAGAAGGCTCATCTCACTGAATGCGTCTGCCAAATCTTGGACTATGAATTTAAATAGATGTTGGCCAGCGTTCGATACTGACGTGGCTCTCCATCGATGTCTGAGGCATTGCTTGGTAGAGATGCCCATTTAACACCTATTGGTGTCGATGATGATGTAGTGTTGGAATGGACTCAGTGCACACCATCATCAGTGGCCCGTCATTAGGCTCATGACTTGGCGTCTACGGTGGTGATGCCGTTGCGTCACCACACACATGAGACGATATCAATCCACCTCCATCTCCTGTGGACATGTATGTAGTGTACTCCATAGCGAAAATATCACCAGCAGCATCCACCTCCTCGTTGCTGGACATGTCCCACTCCCATATTGCACCTTCATCGAACATGACATCTCATGTTACATGTACCTTGTCATTGAGAGTATCATACATCTAGTATGCCTTGGTGCCGGGTTCATACCCAAAGAACACCATGGGAGTACTTCTATCCTCCAGTTTTTTGATGTTTGGCTTCACATTCTTGATGTAGGTTAAATACCCAAATGTGCGGAAATAATGCACATTCGGTTGTTTTCCATACCAGACTTCAAATGGGTTTTCCCATCAACACTTTGGGTCTGAGCATGATTTAGGATATACACCGACAGCGTGACGGCTTCTACCCAAAACCTTTTTGGTACATCCTTTGCCTTCATCATGCTTCTCGCCATCGAGATCATGGTTTAATTGCGTCACTCGACCACGCCATTTTGCTATGACGAGTATGGCGTTGTGAGATGATGGACGATACCTCAATCTGCATAATAGTCTCCAAACTTCGCGGTCGTGAACTCTCCTCTATGATCTGTATGCAAAACACGTAGCTTCCACCCGGCCTCCAGCTCGACGCTTGCCTGGAAGTGCTTAAGAATTGTCGATACCTCATCTTTTGTCTTCATAAGCATTAGCCACATATAGCGACTAAGGTCATCGACCAAAAATAGGAAATAATGCCCGCCTCCAGGAGTTGGTGATGTAATTGGTCCGTAGAGGTCACCATGTACGAGGTCCAGCACATGATCTGCTTCGATACTTGGCCTCTTGAGGAAATAAGGCTCATCATTGCTTCCTAACCAAACAGCTTGTGCATAATTGATCCTCCTGATCAATTTGAGGAAGTCCTCGAACCATCTCTTATTGAGCCAACCTCTGGAGCGAATTGAAGTTTAGATGGTCGAAATGTTCGTGCCATCGCCACGCCAATTCGCTGCTCTAGGCTGACAAGCATACTGGCTGCATAATGTTGAGGTTAAGCACATAAAGCCGGTTACATGTGTGGTTTACCTTGGCGAGAAGCCTCCGATCTAGGTTGCAGATCTGCATGACGCCATCCTCAATAATCGTCGGGAACCCAACCTCGTCGAGCTGCCCAACACTTTATGATGTTGCTAGACAGGCGAGGTATGTAGTAGATGGTCGTGAGTTCATGATGCTCACCAGTGCGACATGTGAACATAACCATTCCACACCGTAGATTTCCACATCTAACTCGTTGCTGAACTTCATAGTTCCCTCCACCGACATATCTAGTTCGGCGAATGCCAACCGGCACCCGGTCATGTGGTTGGTCACTCTAGTGTCTAGGTACCACTTATCATCCTTCTCATCATCAACACATCCAAGATTCACACACGTGTGGACTCATTGAGAAAAACAACCTTGGGTTCTTGTTGCAGCAGCTTTGTCAGTGCACACACTTGTGCCATTAACAGAGTAGGTTCCTCTTCTTGAACCTGTGCCACATGCTCCTGCTCCTTCCTCTCTCAGTGAGGCTTGCGACAATCTCTAGAAAAGTGCCCAAAATTGTTGCAATTAAAGCACTTTACCTTAGTTTTGTCACGTCTGCCTCTTGGAACTTCCTTCCCATCAGAGTTCCCCTTTGATTGATGCCATTGATGTCTGTGCTTTCCACAATTTTGGTCATTGCCAGACCACTAGGACTTGACTCTAGATGTGGCTATCTTAGTTTGTAGCCTACCCTTAGATCACGCCATCCACTCTTCTTCAGTCATAAGTAGGCAGCCTCCTCCTCCTCCATCATCAGCTCCCATCTGATCTTCAACAACTTTGAAGCGCCTAGTGAGCTCTTCGACCGTCATGGTGTTCAGATCGAGCATCTGTTCAATGAAAATGGCAATGTGGGAGAATTTCTATGGAACAGCCCATAGAAATTTCTTGACCACTTTGTCTTCCTCTAGTTCGTCACCGAGAATGCGAATATTATTCACAAGCCCAATGAGACGCATGGATAAATCATCAATTTTCTCAGTCTCTTTCATCTAGATGTCTTGAAAATCTCAGCGTAGGGTCTGAACCGTTGCCTCCTGCACACGATCAACACCCATTTGCATGGTGCGAATGACCTCCCACACCGATTTGGCCATGTTCTTGGCAGCCAACGATGCTAGCATCTCCGGCAGCACAGCCTGAAGGATGGCAACCAATGCCATCCTATCCACTTGGTAATCCGTGCCACCTGGGTTGACGGCCTTCCAGACTCCTTGAGCTTGTAGGTTCACCCTTATCAAGAGTGCCTAGTCGTTGTAGTTGGTGCGCATGAGGATGGGGTAGCACAGTATGACTCTAGCCTCCTTTGGCGCCGTCTGCACCATCATCTCTTGGCCACTGCCAAGAATCACCGCTCGACGCCCATTGGCACCAGCGAAACTTTCAGAGAGAGGAGACATCAATCTTGCACCCCATTGCATATTTGTAGGACCCGTATGATCAAATCTTTGATACCAAATGTTGGATCTTATCGTGGTCGAACACACGCGAGCAGATGGTTCTTATAGCTTATGTCTACTGATCGGTTCACTGAGTTGATGCCTCGACCATGGCGCCTAGACCACGGCACCATGACCACGGTACTTCGACCACGGCACCACAACCCTCCTGAGTACTCAAAAGTTACAACTACGCCAGTACTCGATCACTCACTCTGATAAAGTACTTAGAACACCCAACTCACATGACAATACTTTGGAGAAAGAACACACAAACTCTTCGTATTGTGCCAACTGCTCACAGCTTTTCTGGTTTTCTTATGTTGCTGGACAACACACTCTTCAGGTATAACCTTACAGTCTATATAGGCTCGTTTGTTCTCTCTCCTAACAAGAACAAAATCAATTTGGCTAGAGTGCTGACCACTGCTAAAGGTAACTAAATGAGAATGTCTCTTTCTCAAGAAGGTGTTCGCTATCATGAGATCATAAGCTACGTCAAAGTTTAAGATATCTTCTCCCTCTTGATTCCTATCACCATAACCAAAACCCACATGCACTGTTTGAAACCCTCCACTACTTGTACCGACATGACCATTGAAATCGCCTCCTAAGAAAATTTTCTCATTGATAGGCACACTTCGAACTATGTCATCTAGGTCTTCCCAAAATTACCTTTTAACGGTCCCATCCAACCCTACTTGTGGAGTATATGCACTAACAACATTCAAAACCAAGTCACTAAAGATTAGCTTGACTAGAATAATCCTATTCCCATGTCTCCTCACGTTGACAACTCCACTCTTGAGGCGCTTATCGATTAAGATGCCAACTCCATTCTTGTTTTGTTCTGTTTCAGTATACCAAACCAGTATGCTCCACCTTCTTTGCCTTTTGACCCGCCTAATTAGTCTCTTGAACACACAAGATATCTATACATTTACTAATTGCTGTATCAACTATCTCCCTTAACTTATCTGTTTAGGACCCTACATTCCAACTACCCATACGAATCCTACTCTTCTCTACTAGCTTCCTTGCCCCTCGCACTCGTCGAGTAAAGTGCGAAAACTCTTGCTCATTTTCTACTACATCCGGACGTCGACATAGCGTATGTATAATTTTATGGGAATGCTATGTGTTTTAATTGTACAACTGCTTTCATGTGGACACTGGAGTGAAATCCCTATTGTAAGGGCAGGAAATCATCAAGAGAGGGTATTAATATCTGAAATTAAGTCACCGTTTTATAATATTTCATCCAGTTTAATGCTTGATTCAGGATACAACCCTTAGGACAGTGCAACTAAAATGATTGAACCAGTACTAACATATTCAGTAAACATCTGTCATTTTAGAATTTTGTTCTGGCCCATGATTTTTAAGTATGATGATCTAACAGGATTGGCTTTCTTTCCTATTCCAAGTTGGTAAACATTATTTTCACGGCTAGTTTCTTGGCTTTCAGATTACCTTTTGCAATGCCAATGTATTTTTTTTTTTTGGCTCATGAACCTCTCTGCGCTGAATTGTATCAAACCAAAGGGTTTTCTAGTGTTGAACCAGCGAGTCAGTTTTAGTTTATCTAGCTATTCTACTTTCGATGCCTTCTTGTAATTTACAGTATATCTGCCACTTATAACTTCTTATTGCCTAAGGAAATTAACGATTCTACAGCCTGATAGTGTGAGCTGAGTTGTTGAACTGCAAAACCAATATCATACATTCGATGCGGTTGCCGAAGGAATGTTTGGGGGCTACTTAAGCACAACGAAAACTGCAGCTGGAAACTTCTCCCCATCCTTGGATGTTGGTGATATTGGGCCCTTCTGATGTTAGTCTCTCCTCGAACATGATATGGCCAGTGCTTTTCGGCTTAAGGTATGTACAGTGGTACAAACAGTTACTGTCTATGATACCTATCTATGTCATTTATAGACCTAAAAACACCTTCTATAATAGATTATCTATAAGTTGTTTATATATAATGAGTTGTCTGTAAAATACAGATAACATTGATACAATGGCACGAAAACCATCTATAGCAGATTATTTTCTCGCGTTTCGACCGTTTATAGAATTACAATCGACCCCCTTTTCTCATGTTTCTCTTTCATCAATCTCAGTAAAAATCTTATGTGTCACCTCTTATAGACAGCTTATGTCAACTATTGTACATGCCCTTATAGTTTATGGATTACAACTTTTCTTGAATAAACAAACGGGACGGCTTCTCCACCGTCATTTCAAAGCAGTTTATCGGGACAGCTTTTCAAAGCGGTTTATTGGCATTCGGTTCGTTTACATAAACACTCGCGCTAGGGACAAAAATCATAAGCTACAGCTGAAAAAAACTCCACCCATGTGTGGGTTTCTAGTAGTATATGCTGCACATTTTGTTGGATGCTTAGTTAATATGTTTTTTGGTCCCATATGGAGAAGTGCAAGTTCTAATTTAGTAACTCCATTTTGTGGACTAGTCTAGTCTAGTTTTATGTTTTTCCTTTGTTGGATTGTTGGCTGACTAACATAAAATCGTTGCTTGTGACAAAATACAAATTCTGATTTAGCATGCCTGACTGTCACGTGTGTTCTTAGCATTGAGCATTTGTTAATTTGAACTTCAATGCATGTTTGGTTTGTGAATTTATGGTCACAAACACACATTGTTGTAATTATTTGAACTGAATTGTGGTCTATTTGTATTGTAAATGTATGACACCATTTGCATATTATAAGAAAAGACATATATGAATGATCCTTAAGGTTGAAGATGATACCAATAGGGAAGAATATGACATGGGAAATTTAAAAAATCACAAGAACTGTTTTTCTAGTGTATAAAAGGTTGGGTTGTTGGTGGCGACTTAGGGGTGTGTTTGGTATATATATAATTTCACATTCCCTTGTAATATAATATTCCACTCAATCTGATTACTGGTAACACATTACCAGTAATATAAGATTATAATATTTGGCTAGTTTGAAAGAAACTACAAAATAGTCATTATAATCGTTCAAATATTTCATAACTCGAATCAATAAGTTCACAAATTTAAATTACACATTTGAAATTTCAAACCTCGAATGTTAACATTTATAAATTTTACATTGAAAACTAAAATTTGAATTTTACAATTTAAATTCTCTCAATTTAAAATTGCAACATTAAAAAATTTAATTACTATGATTCAAAAGTTCAAAATTTTTATTTTTGAAATTTTTATTTTTAAAATTTGAGTTTGGTAATATAAAATATTTGAATTTGTAGATTTTAAATTTTTGGAACTTGAATTTTTGACATCCAGGATTTGTAATTTCAGATTTTAAGATTTAAATTTTCAAAAATGAAATTTCAAAATCCAAACTTGAAAATTTTGAACATTGAAATTTAAATTGCCTGAATTTAAGATTCTAAAATTAAGGATTCAATTTTCAATATTTTGGTTTCAAAATTCGTGTTTTGAGAAAATGTTTTTTAATTTGGATTTTGAATACAGAAAGTTCAAATTTTGACTATTAGAATTAAAGCAAATGATAAAAGTGCAATAGCAAAAATTTCTTTTTTGACTATTAGAATTAAAGCAAATGATAAAAGTGCAATAGTAAAATTTCTTTCTCTTGGTAATCCAAGATGGACATATTTTTTATGATAAATGATTCTTGAAAACTTTGGTAATTTAGTTTTCAAAGTAATTTTAGATTTCTAGTCTCGATTACTGATTGTTTTACTAAATAATTTAATTTTATAGGATTACTAAAGCATTTCTATGAACTGTTGGAGGATTCCATCCACCCAAACGAGCTCTTGGGTTGGAAGCCACGACAAGATGTCAGCCTGTCCGGACCGTGTGACACGACGCACATACTACCGCAATGCAACTATGAGCGCATTTTTCTTCCCTGTCCGGCCTCCAGCGACAAGATATCGGACGGATGGCATATTTGGCATTAGACCTTTCACAATACGCGCATTAGGCTCTGGTGCTGCTCCAAAAATGGTAGATATTCTTTTCTTTTGTTGCCGTTCTGACTAGATTCAAAGTGTTTTGGCAAGTGCATATGACCGCTGCAACCTTCAAATCATTACTATTATAAAAGAACGAGTTAGTGGTCGTACGTTCATTCTCCTTTAACCGCTCTATTTCTTGAACTTCTCGTCATTCTCTACTTTCCAACCGATCAGAGCAATCAATGAATTCCGTTACAACGCATGGACATGTAACTAGTTAAGGAAATAAAGAGGTCCACACCTACGCTATTTGGAATGCAAGGATTTTACTGAAATTTAATAGAAAATAATTTAATTCCTGTAGGAATTAAGAAATATTCGTGTGCTTAATTCAACTGGGGTCTGAGCGAACCAGTTCCATCCCTATGGTCTGCGACGGGCTCTCCTCTTGTTTCTTTGAAACAAAGAAATGAGAAAAGAAAAGAGGAAAGTGAAGCAAGGGTATTTTGGGCATTTCACAAATCACGGCATTAATGGGTTGAAAAGCTTGTTTCCTACTTGTTGAGTGAAGACAACTACATTTTTGCGTTTTAGTATGCCAAATAAAGAATTGTCAACGTTCTAAGCAACAAATATACAAAATCCCGTAACATATCCTACGAACAGAGGGATCCTAAATTATTCTCAGTTTTTCTTCTTAAGCTCTTTTATGGTGCACACCGATTAATTTGGACTGTCTATTCTTTTTAATCTCAGATCCGATTAGTTAGGAATTAGATACGAGGAAGTATAATTTCTTTTGGGGATAAAATCGTAAGTGCATATGGACAAAAACTAAGGAAATATTCGGAGTGAGACGGCAGTGAGAGAAATAAAAAACCGTTTCAAGAAGTTGGATCTTCATATTAACTTTTAATTTTTTTTAAATAAAAATTAAAAATAAAATTCAATACAACATGGTAGAAGTCAATACGGCAGAACAGCGACGAACTCTTCCGTCACCGGCGGCGTACAAAACTGAGATTTGTGTACAAAAGCAGATAAAGAACTTGAAAAAAAAAGGCTCAGATCCAGTAGGGTTAAACACGGCAATTGTAAAAATTTAGGGCCTGTTTGGGAGAGCTCCACCGTGGATCTGGGATCCCACCATGGAGTGTTTGGCTCGTACAGCAGCTCCAGATCCACGAAATTGAGGTTTTGGTGGGAATGACCACTTTTGGTGGGATGGGGTGTGTAACCAGTGGCATTGGTGGGTAATTACCACCTAACTCCACGGTGGAGCACCCCTTGAGGAGCTCCATGAAATCCATAGATCTGGCCCTCAGATCCAGGATTTTGGTGGATTCAGATTTCGCGGAGCTGGAGCGTTTGGGTAAAATTTTGTGAAATGAAGCTATTTTTTATGGATCTAAAGCTGATGGAGCTCTCCCAAGAATGCCCTTAGGCCGCGTGCAAGCTCTGATCGCGCGCCTTGGTTTGATCGTGGACGAACGGCACCGAGTCATCCACTGGCCAGTGTACTACGTTTCCTTTCCCTTTTTTTTTCTTTTCCGTGCGTGTTGCGAGCGCGCTTAATGGCCTCAGCTGTCAAACTTTCTTTTAGGCTTCTTTTTTTAGCTGTCCAACTTTCTTTTAGGCTTTTTGTCCGTACTATAAGGGTGTATTATTTTTAATTGTGGTTGATGGTTTATAGTTGTATTGAAGGTTTTTGATCTTAATATGAATATTTGTATAAACGAATCAAATACTAATAAACTATTTTAAAAAGACTATCCTAATAAACCTCTTTCAAATAATGAAGAAAAAAAGATGTCTTGTTTATTTATTTAAGATAAATTATAAGTTATAAGTTAAATAAGTTATAAGTTGAAAAAATGTAACCTTAATCAGGGGCGAAGGGCCCGATAGGGCAAGCTCTGGCTTGGGCCAGACCTTGAATTTTTGCAACAGACCCCATATACCCCTCTATCCAATAGGCAATAGCCCAATAACGTAAACCCTAGTCTCTGGCTGACTGGCTCTCTGCGCCTCGGCTGCTCCTGAGGAGCGCGGCGGCGACGGAACTGGGGGAGCGGCGGGCGCGGCGGCTGGCAGGCGTAGCCGGCGGCGGGCGGGCGGGACTCGGGAGACGGGCGGGCGACAGGCCAGCAGCCACCTGCGCGCTGCGCGCAGGCCGCAGCCACTCTCTGCTCTGCCTCTAAGGCAGCTCTCTATCAGCAGGAGCGCAAAAGTTATGATTCACTGATTTGTGAATTTTGATTTGAGGCTTGAGCAATGGATAGAAGGGGAAAGGGAAAATCACAGAGAGGTGAGGCATATATTAGGAGTGTCATTGATATTTGATTATTTGATAATTGATATGCAGTTTTCATTTGTCAATTTACATTTTGCAAATTCATAGGTCAATTTATTTGTCTATTTGCTTTTATGTGTTTAGATTTGAAGAGCTATTTTAATCAGGGTTCAAATGGCACAAACCCAAGCACTCGTGAAAGTGGAAATGTTGAAGTGGAGGTGGGAGATTCTGTTGGTGCTGGGCAAGTGGAAGAGCTGCAAAACAAATACAATTAGGCTCTGTACAAGTGGAAGAGGTAATTGAAGAAAAGACAGTGCAAGGTGATCTTATAACTGAATTCAACCCAGATTATATTGTTTCTGATCCGGGGCTTCGTATTCCAATTGATAGATTTGCTCCTAATATTAGAGATGAAGTTAGGAGGGCTTTCATAGCTAAGGGCCCGACTCAACCAACTGGTCATAATCCCCCCCCCTTAAAGGATAAAAGGTCCTTTCAAAAAAATTGGTTTAAGCAATATAATTGGTTGGAGTATAGTTTGGAGAAGGATAGGGCATTTTGCTTCTATTGTTATCTTTTTAAATATGATCGAATGGATGATAAATTTGGTTGTGATGTCTTTACAAAAGTTGGGTTTCAAAAATGGAAGAATGCATACATGTCACTTCGAGTGCATGTTGGTGGGGCTAATAGCATGCATAATCAAGCTAGAACAGCTTTTGATGATTTTGATAACCAAAGGTCAAGTGTAAAACATAAGGTTTCAAGCTATAGCAAAGAATCACTTATCAAGTATGAGACTCGTTTGGAAACATCCTTGGGTATTGTGAGTTTTCTGGCTTTGCAAGGTGAACCATTCCGTGGACATGATGAAACTGATAATTCCTTGAATAAAGGAAATTTTTTAGAATTGCTTGATTGGTACAAACAAAGGAATGAGGAAGTGAAGAGAGCTTTTGATGAGCTATGCCCTAAAAATGCAAAAATGACTTCCGGGACAATTCAAAAGGAGCTTGCAAACTGTTGCGCTGAGGCGGTCACCAAGGCAATAAAGGAAGAAATGAGGGATTGTCTATTCTCTGTTATTTACGATGAAACTATATTAGAGAAATGTTCTTACTCTATTCTTTGTCATTGCTTGTGTAGGTTTGTGAACAATAAAGGAGAAGTAATAGAAAGATTTTTGGGTATCAAACATGTCAAAGATACAACATCTGAAGCATTGAAGAGAGCATTGGTTGAGGCACTTAGTGATTATGGTTTAGTTATTGCAAAACTACGGGGCCAGGGATATGATGGAGCTTCTAATATGAGAGGAGAATTTAATGGTCTTCAGAAACTAATTCGTGATGAGAATCCCTATGCTTTCTACATTCATTGTTTTGCTCATCAATTGCAGTTAGTGGTAGTTGCTGTCTCAAGGTGTTGTTCATCAATTGAGGATTTCTTTGAATATGTGGGGTTGATTGTGAGTAGCACCAGTGCATCATGCAATAGGAAGGATTTGTTGCTTGATAAGCATCGTCGAAACCTTTTGGCTAAGTTAGAGAGTGGAGAGGTTTCAGCAGGGAGAGGAAAACTACAAGAAACATCATTGGCTAGACCTGGAGATACAAGATGGGGATCTCATTACAAGACATTGCTTCAAATTGAATCAATGTGGGATTCTGTTATACAAGTCCAAGAAATTGTGCAACAAGATGAGCGTAATCCATCAAGGGCAAGAGGTTTGGTCCAAATAATGGAATCTTTTAGCTTTGTGCTCATCATGAAAATGATGTTGCAAATCCTTCGCATTACAAATGACTTATCTCTAATCTTGCAAAAGAAGGATCAAAATGTTGTTCAAGCTATATCTTTGGTTGTTGATGTCAAAACACGTTTGATCAATATGAGAAGTGAAGGTTGGGAGCCATTATTTCAAGAAGCTAAAGCATTTTGTGAGGCAAACGATATTCCCATACCAAATATGGAAGATGCAATACCAAGATTTGGCCGTTCAAGAAAAGGAGGGAGAAACAATATCACTCAAGATCATTACTTCCGTGTTGATACCTTCTATGCTGCTATAGATGCTATTACCAACGAGTTGGATCATCGCTTTAACGAGATATCTTCAGAATTACTTGTTTGCTTTTCTTGTCTTGATCCAAGAGATTCTTTCTCTAAGTTTGATGTGGATAAGCTTGCTCGGCTTACGGAAATTTATTATGAGGATTTTTCCTTTGATGACCGCAAGGCTATAAAAGATCAACTAGAGACATTTATTATTCATGTAAGAAGGCTTGATGAGTTTAAAGTTTGTCACGATCTTGCAAGTCTAGCCAAAAAACTAGTTCAACTTGAGAGGCATATTGTATTTCCACTTGTCTATCGCCTCATTGAGTTGGCATTGCTACTACCGGTGGCGACGGCATCGGTTGAAAGGGCTTTCTCAGCAATGAAGATTATCAAGATTGAATTGCGTAACAAGATGTCCGATGGATGCCTTAATGATTTGGTGGTGTGCTACATTGAAAGGGAGATATTTAAAGAACTTGATCTTGAAAAAATTAAAAAGATGTTTCAGAAAAAGAAAGATAGGCAGATGCAATTGCCTAAGTCTCCTAGACGCAATTAACAAGATTAATATTGGTATTTCTCATTTGATTTCACTTGTCTCTTTTGTGTTGTCTACACTATACATAACAATATTAACTATGTTTGCTCTTTCTTTTATTTTCATTACTATGCTCTACAAGGTTATATATTAAATTGGTGATATATTATTGTGATTCTTCAATTTTTGGAGGTACTTTTCAATGTCTTGCATTATTAAATATCTTTACACTTGGATTATTGTTGATGGGTCTGATTAGTATTATAGCTTGAATGGTATTGCTTTCGATCCGCCCCACCTCATTTTTTCCCGTCCTCCGCCACTGACCTTAATCACTTTGGCACGTCCAGGGCGGGTGCATATGCGTGCAGCTAACCGGCAAAATATGTCTAGCTCAGTGGACTGGCACCCAAACATCAAAGGATGCGCATTGGCGCAGATGCAACACGCGACAGCGCGACGCAACATCACCAGTCCCGTGTCCAGTGAAAAGCACAATGGTCGTAATCTCTGTCTTTTTATGGGCCTGATTGGCTGCGGCTGCGGCTTATGGTTTTTTATTGGATTTTTTGAATTTTGGTTGTTTATGGTATATATTACGGAGAGAGATACTCACTTTTGATTTTGACTGGTACAGATGTTAGGCTTTTAATGTGTACATTGTTTAACTTATAGACCCCGTCTTGAGAAAATATTCCGTTTGAAAGTTGGGTACTGTAGCAAAAGCTAAAAGCTGTCAGCTTCGGAGGAAAAGAATAGACCCTATATTGAATTAGGCTAGAACTTGGGCATGGGGGATTTCGAAACCGCTTTTATTTTTTATGTAGTACGGTGCTACAATGACTTTTTTTTGAATGATGTGTTTTTTTAAGATGGAATCTACTAGTCGATTGTAATAGATACTGTACCGACTTCGGTTGTATCGGTTAAAATCATATGTAACTATCTCTCTTTATAATCTCTTCTGTAAATAGTTAGAATTTAAAGGATATAAATAAAAAATTATAAGCTATACTTGTTGCGTACTTTCCGGACTGGCGCAAGTGATACTTTTTTACGTGAGCTGGGCTCGTGGAAGCGTTTAATGCTTAACTGTATATTTACGTTGTCTTCTTTTATGCGTATTTACGTTTGGTAATAGTAGGAGGTGCTCACACGTTTGCTGGTCATATTAGCACGCTCCCGTGGTATTTACATAAGATACAACCTTTTATTTGCCACTTCCCTCATTGTTAACAGTAAAAAATTTACAACTGTTGTTATGTAAACATACGCCTCTTGTGTATTTCTTTAGTACCCCCGTGTGTAATTTATAACCTTCCAGATTAAACAAATAAGACTTATAGTTTTGTAACATTTATATGAAATTTTCCCTATTTTTATCTATTGTGTTGTGCAATTTAGTCAGATTTCCTTTAGATATACTAGTAAGTGTGTACGTGGAATATATGTCAAAAGCATTGATTATATGTCTAGAAATGAAATGCAAATTTTGTTTCATACCTCATGACTGAATTTATCATGAGCATGTAGTCAGGCACACCTTATGATAGACAACCAAGAAATTCGATCACATTCTTGAATGAATAGGATATGTATGCTAGATCGGGAGACATTTTAATGTGCAACGATGGCACAACACGGTTTGTGTCACGAGCGAATCGTAAAGCAATGCGTGGCACGTATGACTGTAGCAGTACTGCAGATTGTACGGAAAGATAACATTTTAATACCTGCTACATTGCTCAGTTGTATGGAAAAATAATTTTTAATATCTGCTTACTGGTCGTAAGCCGTGGACGTAAACCGTGGTCGTAAGCCGTGATCGTAAGACGTGGTCGTGAACTGTGGTTGTAAGTCGTGGTCATGAGCGTGGTTGTATACCGAATTACGACCACAACTTGCGACTAGTAAGCAGCTATTAAAATTATTTTTTCATACATACTAAAAATTAATTTCTGCGTACAATCTACATTATTGCTATAGTGTTATCGTCTCCCGCTATCACCAGATTAGGGTTTCGGTTCACCAGAGCCCCGAGCTTAGAGGGAGGAGGGGATGACGGAGGCCGAACGGTGGGGCGGCGGTGTCACTGCCTCGGCCGGGGGACGAAGGAGGGTGGCGGGTGAGTGGGGGCGATGAGATCCACGCATAGTTAGGGGCGGCAGTCGATGGTGGCGGCTCTAGCGGTAGTGGTGCCGATAGAGCTAGTTGGGGTAGCGGTGGGAGGCGTGGGAACACGGACAAGTCGTCACTAGGGAAGAAGAGGGTCGTGGAGGAGGGGATGTGTGGCATGAGAGAGGGCAGGTGGCAGAAGGGAAAATCGATAGGCCTCGCTGACGTCGACAAGGCATGGGGCGGCAGTGCGAGGGGTAGGGCTAGGCAAAAAGCTTGAGGCTCGTGAGTCGCTCGGGCTTAAGCTCAGCTCATCTAGGCTCAGCTCATGCACAAGAGAGCCAAACTTCACTTTGAGCTTGTTACAATATCGAGCCGAGCCCGAGCTACTCGTGAGCGACTCAGTGGCTCACTCGGTTCCTGTCTCCTTGCCCCAGGCACTAACAAGCTCCCGTCTCCCTCATCAACTCATGACTGCCAGTCTACCACATCAACTCTTGTCTGTCTCCCTCATTATTTTCTCTTCTCTGCCCTTCCAATTCATCGCCGCTTAGCCCGCAGATCCACCGCCACTCCTTATCTTCCTGCTCGCTGGCCGGTTAGCATGCCGATCTGTCGTTGCCCCCTTCTTCTCCTCGCCCACCAGCCGCTCAGTCTTCCTACCATCGGCCCTCCTTCTCCCCCACCGCCGCAGTTGAGCCTCCCGATCCGCCGCCTCCCTTCTCCCTACCCGCTGGCCGCTCATTCTTTCCCACCGCCGCCATTGAGCCTCTTGATCCGCCAACTCTCTTCTCCCTGCCTACCTATTGATCAGTCTGTAGATCTGCCGCTACCCCCTAATCCCCGTCCATCGGCTGCTCATTCTTCCCCACCGCCACCCCTCCTTCTCCCCTACCGCCGCCATTGAGCCTCCCGATACTCCACCTCCCTTCTCCCGCCCGCTTGTAGGTCAGTCTGTAGATCCGCCGCTGCTCCCCTAATCCCCGTCCGTCGGCTGCTCATTCTTCCCCACCGCTGCCGATCATTCTTCCCCACCTCCGCCCCTCCTTCTCCACCACCAACGCGCCGGTTCAGCTTGGCCTCCATGCAGTCTAGTGATGCAGAGGAAATCCTACATGAAAATCAAGATGAAGAAATTAGTAGTAATATATCTTGATTGCTTTGCAATTACCATGATTGAGTGCTGAACTATTTTTCTTTCCACATGGATGCTTATTGACTTTTTTTTGCATTCTTGTTAACAAATTGTTTTTAAATAGTGATTTCATATAAGAAGCTAGATGATATCCTGTATCTTCTCCTTTTGTTAAACAGTTGGTTTGGATCCTGACCTTATGAACTATTTGATGTATGCACTGTCATTATTGAGACATTATGAAGTCTTGGCCAGCCAAATAGAAATGTTGTTGCCTAGAACCTATAGCAGATCATACGCAAAGGGCTTTTAAGATGGTAAGCCTTTAGTGTTTAGACTGTTTTCCCAGATGTAGCACAATGATTCATCGTCTTCATGAGTGACAAGCCACTGGGGTTGAACTGCTTTGAAGTCTTGAATCTAGTCAGATGAACCAACACTATCTTATGTTGATTGCTTGCTGAACAGCATGGTGCAGTTCGCGAGTTGGCTTGAGCCAGGAAACGAGCCAAGCTGAGCTGGGCTTCTACCTTGTTTCCTAAACGAGCCGAGCCGTAGCTCCAGGTGAGCTCGGCCGAGCCTGGCTCAAGCCGGCTCAACTCGTTTCCAGCCCTAGCGAGGGGTAGGGCTAGTAGCGGCACAACTGAGGGTTGCTAGGGAGGAAGGGGATTAGGGTTTGGGGTAGAAGGAAGGATAATGGTGTCTACGCACTATACCTTGCTGCCTTTAGATTGCTTCAAGATGTGTGCCATTGCAATAGGTAGACAAATTAACCGGTCAACCCACTTACATTTACTGATTTGGAATGAAAGTGCAATGTGCTATTTAATTCACAATAATACCATCTTAATATGTGGCCACATACCTTGTTAATTACTGAGAGACATTACATTTACTGAGAGCATTCCAAAAATTGAGGGTATGGATATATGGTATGTACAAATATGTTGCATTGATTTTTTTTGAAGGTATAAAAATGAGATATAGTAATTACTAATTACTATGTAGAAGGAAATAATCTTGCCATGGAGGATACTATGGTCTTAGCATGTTAATTAAGTAGAGTTTACAAATGCTGATTTGACATACTCTTTTTGTCACTATATATGCATGTCATGTACTCCAATCTATCAACCATATATAAACTCTACTTAATTAACATGCATATATAGTGACAAATAGAGTATATCGAATAAAATAGAGTATGTGACAGGTATAGTATATGCCACGCGTAGTGGTGAGTATATTACATGTATAGCTAAAGGTAAAATGAGTCGAGTATGAGGTGGAGTATATGTCATGCATGTGTAGTGCATAGTTCATACATAGTAGTATATTGAAGCAGTTGTATACTTGTATGTAATTTAACTATCCTAGTAGGAAGTCTATCTAATAGATACCTAACTCTAGTTTTGCTTTCTTTCTTAAATATTGTCTACATTAAACAGTACTCAACTCACAAGTACGTTACAGAGTTAGAGATAGCTACCAAAACTGAAAAATTGCATGGCTGATGATCTCCAGTTGACATAATATTCCTCTCAAGATCAATTACCACAGGAGAAGTAGAAAAAATAGTATGCTAAGTTCTTTATATCGTCATATGGTGCTTCCCAAACAATCAGAGCTACTTCCTGACATACCCTTTTCTACAACTGCAAATACTCCTCCAAAAACAAATTTACAACCAAAATCACAATTGTTCAACAAGGTTTATCCTTCATTTATCAAGATATCCCTTACTTCAAACTATGCATACTCATTACCAAAAGATAAATCTGAGGATCAAAATTCTAGCAACAATTTCATTATTGCAATTAAGCTATAGTTCAGTACATAAAAGGGATGTGATGCAAAGAAAAAAAAAGCATGTGGTGATCGAACTAATGCACCTTGTAGGTTGAGCAGAGTAATTATAACGTTTGAATAAAACCTAATGCACTAGGAAGATAATAGCATGTGTATAATGTCATCATAATTATAGTAGTGAACAATATAGAGTAGGTATGACATCGACAATGTGCTTTATTGAGCCATAACATGATAAATGAAAAATGTATCAGGCAAATAATATTGTCTCTTATTAAGACAAAATACTCATATTGAAATCATCATTTAGTAGCAATACCATGTTCTGCGTACCGCTTCAATAGTTCTTTGACAAAATCAGGGGGTGACGCCAGATTTGCTTCCAAGGTGAGTATGTCCATCAAATGTCCATTCTGACATTGTCCATACAATCCTATTAATGAAATGTTAACATGTGTTTAAATACATGATTGCCACAACATTACACCGATAAGATGAGAAAATGATGTTTCAATGCACAAGTGAAGGTATGGAAAATATACCTGATTCAGTGTTCAGACACACTTATTACCATCCTAGTTCTTTATGTACTCAAGGGTGTATATGCTATTGTCAACCACATAAATCGAAGTATCAGTAACAAATATATCTTGAATGAATCCCAAACTGAATTGATAACTTGGGTACGAAAATAAAGTTGAGTTTCGTACTCAAAATAATGTGTAGGACAATGGCTTTCTTACAAGCCTACTTAGTCATATCTTCGATCCAGCCATTGAAGAATAGTGTCATGCATTGCTGCATAGCTTTGATTAGTATGGGCCAAATCCAAACATGATTACTGCCAATATCTATGTCTTCAACCTTTCTGGTCTTGTTTGAATCAAGTATGTGCACCACTCGCTTATGTAAGTTAAATGCAAAGCATGACCAATGGTTCATATCACATAATGGAATATTGGAATCACACTTAAATGGAAAGACCATCGCACGGTTGAATTTTTTTTTTGAAAAAACGAAATCTCATTTAATTTGAAAGTTGTACATGGAAGCTAAATGGAAGCATTAGCATTGCTATAACATGGAAAGAACCCTTCCCCATGCAAAAACCACATAGAGAATCATCATTTGGAATATGTGGGAATAAACCACAGAGAGAATCATCATTTGGGATTGACCTGCATGTGTATACGTAACGGGTTGGATACATAATTAATGGATGAAATGCCTACTAATTTTCCACGAATTGTATAGAAATCAGATAGCTATTGGTTTAGGTGCCCAGGCACCAGGATGTCCTAGTTATTTTACTATATATGTGTAAACCAATAACCATCCAATATGCTAATTAGTAATTGTTACAGCTCATTTTATTCCTTAAAAAAAATCAATGCAGCATATCTATGCATACCATATATCCATACCCTCAATTTTTGGAATGCTCTCGGTAAATGTAACGTCTCTCAGTAATTAACAAGGTATCTGGTAGCATATTAAGATGGTATTATTGCAAATTAAAGAGCACATTGCGCTTTCTTTCCAAATCAGTAAATGCAAGCGGGTTGACCCATTAGTTTATATACCCATTGCAATGGCACACATCTTAAAGCAATCTAAAGGCAGCAAGGTATGGTGCCTAGACACCATGGTGCCCCAATTCAGCATATACATACATGCATACATACATTGTATGTCATTGAATAACTTTCGGTTCCATAATTTGCCACTGAATAAGTGCTTATTCCATCTATGTCAATGGTTTTCAAGACTTTGTCATTCCATGCCATCGTCGTTACCTCCTGTTAGTGGCCAAACATTAACCATGTCAATTTTTTGTAGTACTATCCAAAATGCCCATACACTCTCACTCTTCTCTCTTGTTGACCTAGTCAAAATTAGAAATGCAATCACAAATTCCCCATCAACTTCCTTAGTTCCCTCTCTGACATCACCAGGGCACGCCGACGCCAAGGCCTTGTTCAATCCCACCAACGGACAACGCCTCGAGCTCCACAACATTGTAGGTGGTGGGCCCTATGGTGCAGACGAGTTTGGTGTGGTGTGTGCTCCAAAAGCCATTCTGATATAGCTCGGGATCTATGGCGACGTCGATATCGATGGGCGTGGGCTCGGTGACTAGGAGGCTGTTGGGGTTGGCGTAGGCGGTGCGGTCGATGTGGTCGGAGCTACAGAAGGCCGCGAGGCTATGCCTGCGATGGGCGGGGAGGTGGAGGTGGGCCATGGCAGGCAAGTGAGGAGACCACATTCATCCTGCCAACAGCCAGCGCCTCATGTTCCATGGTGTAGACGAGTTTGGTGCGGCATGTGCTGTGGAAGGCATTCTCCCGCAGCTCTGCCTCTATGGCGACATCGACATTGATGGGCGTGGGCTCGGTGACAAGGAAACCGTTGGGGTTGGGGATGGCGGTGAGGTTAGAGTGGCTGGGGCTGTAGGAGGCCGCGAGGCGACGCAGGCAGCAGGCGGGGAGGCGGAGGTGGGCCATGGTGGGGAGGGGAGGATGAGGTGGCGAGGGTCTTGGGAGCCACAAGGTGGAGAGGGTGTGTGCGTAGGCGGTGGCCATGGAGACAAGGAGGCAGAGGTGCATGTGCGAGAAAAAGATTTTTGTTTGAGAAAATCCAATGGACGGAGAGGGAGACATTGGGGTCGATGTCGATGTCCTTGGAGGCAACGCCATCGGCCGCGAAGAAGGCTGGGTTGGCTAGCGTTGTAGCCTTGTACGGGCGGCAGGAGACCCGGGGCGCAAATTGAGGAGAGGGAGATAAGCGAGACAATGGAAGGCGGCACATGGCTTGCACCCATCATGTTGCTGCCTTTTGACACCATCTCCGGCCACTTCATCCGCCTCAGGGATTCCATCTGCTATGGTCTCCACGGCACCCATATATATCTTTCTTCATTCCCCTCAAGCAGTTGTTACTGATTGATTCTTGATTTTTACACATGAGCATTGGACTGGATCTATTCATGTGATGTTGGAGTTGTTGGGAAGGGAAAGCAAAAGGTGAAATGGTGATTGGTAGGATGGATATCTGGACGAGAAGAGATGATGATTGCAGTAGCATGCTCTGGTATGACATGGGAGAAGGAAGGAGTCAGTGAGGGACGTCGTGTGGTTGTGGGTTGCTGTTGGCTTCAGGTCTAGGAGGGAAAAGGAAAAAAGAGCTAGGATTGTGACAATTTTGTCCATTCCCGTCTAAAAGAGACGCAGGTTAGTCTTTGTGTTCATACTTTACTTTTGACTCACTAGTAACGGCCAACGATGATATGGAGTGACAAATTTTTGAAAACTAATAGCATAGAAGGAATAAACACTTATTCAATGGCGAATCGTAGAACTCGATCAGAGTTATTCCACGGCACACAATGAATTCTCTTACAAATTGAATCCTGATAATTAAATTATTTCTTACAATAAACAGAGAGCAGTTGGTGCGTTACTGTTGCCGCTTGCAACATCTCTTGCATCTACATGTGGTGTGGAGCTAGTGGTCATCTGTTGTTCGTTTGTTCTGTTCTCCCTGACCTGCATGCATCCTTCGAATGATTTTTTTCGGCTGTTGCTAATAGTTTATAGCTATGGCTAATACTTTTTAGCTCTACTGTAAGTATTTATATAAACAAATTGAATACTGTCAAGCTGCTTTAAAAAATTGTTCCGATAAATCGTTTCTAAGAGATGACAAATAAACCGTCCTATTTATTTATTTGGAAGAAGTCACAAACTGTAAGATATAAGCTGAAAAAAAAAGTGGGCCATTAGCTCCCTCTTCCTCTACTAACTTTCTATGTATATACCGTTCAATCTTCAATGTGTATGTATGCGTATACGTTACAATAGTCTACCAGGTGCAGGTGCCTTGATGAAAAATACTGCAGCTTTATGCACGCATGCTTTACAGGAGCTAACTAACGGTGTAACGGTTACAAGCAACTAAGCAAAGCTAGCTAGGTTGGTAGACGTCAAGCTTGGTTTGTCGATGTTACGTAGCTTGGCTGGTAAGTATGCAGAGCTGAGCTGGATCAGTTTCCGTGATTTTCTAGAACGCCGACAGTATAGTATACGTGTCCGTGCATGCACCCACCTTGGCCAAGCCTAACCTTGTCCTGAGTTTTTTTTTTTTTTTTGCGAGAGAAAAGCAGGAGATTTTTATTGCTCATGTAGGCCCGTTCAGTTGGGCTGAAAAGCTGTGGCTTATAACTGAAATTACACTGTAGCAGTTGAAATTTTACTGTAGCTGAAGGTGGCTTATTTAGCGTAATTTAATTTAAAAAAATTAAAATAGAAAAAATATATTAGCTCATTACGGACAACGTAAATGAATACGGGAAAAAAAGAACCGGCAAAAAAGCTTAAAAATTCAAAAATTCAAAAAAAAGATAAAATTTATGAATAATAAAAAATAAGCCAGAAGTCAGAAGTTGAGACTGAAATGAGCCGCATGATACGATAGCAGTCATGCATGCAGGGTTTCCTCTCCGATCCATACTTTTGCCAAGTTGCAATAGATATCCGTGTAATAGGCAAACTTGTTTCTTATCAGCGCACCTAACCTAGCCCAAAATCAAATCAAAATATTGTCATTTTTACAGAGCTAGGGTCCAACTTCAGTACCATGTCTAGCTAGCTAGATCAGATCGAATTCTTCCTCTAAGGGCATCTGTAGTGTATATAACCCAAGGGGCTTTAAGGTGGGTCCTATCTAAACCTTAAGGTTGACTCCATAGTGTATATAACCCAAGGGGCCTTAAGACGGTCCCACTTGGCAGATAAAGAAAAATTGTATTTTAATGCTTGTGGCTAGGTCTTTAGCTTGAGGACCAGCCTTAATCTTTTTTTGCTTATAGCCTGCTTAAGGTTACCCCTGTAATGTATAAGGTTGACCTTAAGGTGACTTAAGACCCTCTATTTTCATACACTACAGATGCCCTAAGGACCCACGGACATATTCTCTACTAATAATTATGGTTGACTTCATTTCGGTTTGCTGCATCTTGATCGGTATCCAGATTTCAGTCCATTTCTGCTCCGCCGGCAAACCTATCAAAATACGAGCACGACCGAAAACCGTGTTTTTCCCGAGTGCCAATATTTTTACCGAGTGTCTGATAGAAAACACTCGGAACATTCCCAAGTGTTTAATTGGACACTCTGGAAGTAAATCTAGCACTTGGGACATGGATATTTCCCGAGTATTTTATATTACACTCGGTAAATGCAGAGGGGAGTTAGCAGTCATGCACATGAAAACGGGATATCAACAGGCCTGAACGGGGTGACATATAGTCCCGAAATCATGCGGCTCATTTTCTCATTGCGCACTCGGGACAGAAATAGCGCAAATTTTCTCATTGCCGTGCGTGCCCTTTTTCGCAACGCAAGTGCTAACCCTTAATCCCCAATCCTCCACAGCAGCCTCCCCCTCGTCATCATCCTTCTCCCCAATCCTCCACTGTTGCACGCAGATCCACCGCCACTAGCGTCGCCTCCCCGTCCTCCTCCTCCCCGCTCGTTGATCCCGACGCCTCCCCCTCTTCCCCACCGCCACACCAGACCCCGCTGCCCCCTCCTCTACTGCTGCAGATCTATCGCCACTGGCGAAGTCTACCCACCCTCCCCCTCCTTCTCCCTCACCGATCCACCACCTCCTCCGTCTCCCTATCCCCCTCGTCTCCCGCATCCACACCCGACCCCACTGCCCCCTCCTCTACTACCGTAGATGCACCGCCACCGGCACCACGTCCTCCCCCTCCTTCTTCCTCACCGATCCACCACCTCCACTGTCTCCCCATCCCCCTTGTCTACCGCAGCAACACCTGACCCCGCTGTCCCCTCCTCCACTACTACAGATCCACCGCCACCAACGCCGTCTCCCCACCCTCCCCCTCCTTCTCCCTCGCCGATCCACCGCCGCCGCCGTCTCCCCATCCCCCTCGTCTCCCACTGCTACACCCAACCCCACCGCCGCCCTCCTCTACTACTACAAATCCACCGCCACCGGCACCGCCTTCCCGCCCTCTCCCTCCTTCTCCCTCACCGATCCACCACCTCCGCTGTCTCCCCCTCCCCCACCACCTCCGTAGCCGTCTAATCCACTCAAGTTGACGCCTCCTCCTCATCCCCCGCAGCCACACCCACCGTCCCCTCCTCTATTGCTACAAATCCACCAGCACCAGCGCCGCCTCCCTGTCCTCCTCCGTCCCGATCCACCATTTCCCCCACCATTGTCTCCCCCTCCTCCGTACCTCAGGTTTGTTTGTCCATATATCTTTTGAAATAAATTTGTTTTGCTAAACACGTACCTAGTACACATGCAAGTATGGTAGCTTTTGTATTGCATATTATTCCGTAAACTCATAAAGTACTTTATTTAGCACAAATGGGTTTTATTGAAAAATGAAGGCCTTTATAGATTATGTTAGATGTTAGATTATTGTGAACCTATGAAATTACCCTATTTCTAGTTTTGGGAATGGATAGATGTGTGTGTGTGTCCATGCTAGCTTCTTGAATTAATGGGCCTAATTTTTTAAAAAACCTGGGCCGTTCACTGGCTGCTTCCACTATGGAGTTGGTCTAAAATACATCAGGCCCAATAGAAAGCATTTAAGCCCTCGTTTTGATGGAACATATACGACATCTCTCATCAATTTTGACCCCCCCCCCCCCCCAATACAGTACTGACCTAACAAACATTATGTTTTTTTTGTTTTGTCCTCAATTCAATAAGCTTCTTCTACCATCTCCACAAGCAATCGCCCCTGGCTCTCTCCCTCTCCATAAGCTTCAATAGGCTGAGTGCTGCCTTGTACACCCTCTTTGCCAATGCCCTATCCCTTTATCCCCCACTATATGTACCTCCTCTTCAATGCCATCCTCTCTCTTGCTGTTTTTAACATTGATAATAGGCCAAAAGGATTTGGAAACGGGGATGTAAGCTAGAGAACACCCCTGTTGATTTATTCAAAAAGATGTTGCTTAGTACAAGAGTATTTAGTTAATTTATTAAAATTTGTCTAATACAAAGCTTTTCAAGTTAATTTATTAATTTTTGTATCTTTTGTGCACACTAGGATGGCGGAGGATCGTAGTTGGATGTATACTGGGCCAACTTCTACTGCTGAAATTTGGCTTTAAGTCTGTGTTTCCAGACTTCTGATGCTAATTACTTAAAAGAGTAACATTTGCCCTTTCTTGCTGTTTTCGAAAAGGCTACTAGCTGCACAACTTTCCATTTCTGTTAGAGTTGCTTATTCTCTATTCACGTGTTTTAAACCTGAGCTCAGGTTAAAAAATATTAGGTGATCTCCGTGCAAACACATTTTTTCTTTGAGGTGGATCATTGGTTAATCATATGCTTTTTACCACCGTTAAGTGGTTATACATTTTACTTCCTGCAGAATTTCAATTGCTTAAGCACTGGTATGCAAATAAACATGCAGTGTTATGTTTTGAGTGTTTTGTGGCATATCACTCTTACCTGTACAGTATGATGAAATAATGTTAGTCTTAATCGGAATGTTACTCCAGCTTATTGCTGCTAATTCATTCCCATGGAGATAATTCTCCTGGGATGGGATCTATATTTTCGGACAAGACATTTGACCTAAGGCAGATCTAGAACAATCATGGGTACAGTTCTATAAGACATTTTGGTTAATGTTGTGTCCTCAACTTTTACCAAACCTGAAAAGGAACACTAAAAGTTTAGAATATTGCCACTGTCTGATAGGATGATACTGTCTGCCTACAATTTCGTTGTTTCAGTAATAAGACAATGCGAAGATAAATGTGCCAATCTGTCGGTAGTCATTACTTGCAAGTATTAGCTGTTCCCAAACAAGGGGGTAGTAGATGGAAGAAAATTGCACGAGTGTATGATTAAACATCCTTCTAGCTTGAATCTTTCTGTAGAACTGTTGCAAAGAGTTGAATTAAATTTGGATTCTCTGCATAAACTGGTGATTCTCGCAAGTATTTTGAGCTGTTGCAAAGAGTTGTAGACAATAAATCAAGCTACAGTGAACATTGCTCATGGACAATAATTCTCTACATAAAAGCAGCAGTATTTTTTAATTAAATCCTGATCCTTGCTATTCAAAAGATGTTTTACCTTAAGAACCGCAAGATCTTTAGCACGATCTGCACCAACCAATTTGCCATCAAAGTTTTTCTGTATCCTTTCAGGTAGATACAAGAGAGCATTAACTATTATTAGTTGGCGCACATATACAAGGAATACTGCTCAAAATAGGTTTGTGGTTCACAAAGCTCCAACAATACTTATCAAATGACCCAAACTCCTCTACAATCTGCAATGATAAGCACATGGTTCAGTTAAGAAAACATGTAGTTTAAGAATATCTTACTGTAAAGGTCATATGCAGCCTTTTTCAGTAAAAGCATGCAGGAAACTGAATCTGTTGCTAAAACATCAATAAGAAAGGCAAAAGGTTTTGTTTTGAGATGGAATTACCAAATCTTGGGAAGACTTAAATACAGACGAGATTGTTCGTAAAGAGCCATATCACATTTCACTTGTTTTTATCCCAAAGCAGCATCTAGATTTGAGACTACGATGATATCATGCCAAATGCGATTTCTTATGAAAATGTAGGCAACGGCGGGGTCAATAGCAGATCCAACTACTTCTGAAGTTGATGCTAGAGATAGTACACATATTAGCTGCCCAAACCAAGATCATGTGGATGAGTCCATTATAGAGAGGCCACTCGAAGATAATGCAAACGAGTGTAGCCACAAGTGAGCTACTATGCCCAATGTATTAAACATCTACTTCAAAATGTTATATGTATTATGACTTATGTCTAGTGTTTCAAATTTGAACTCGAATATCGTGGATGTTCGAAGTGTGTGTGTGTGTGAATGTTGTATCGTGAGCTAAAAAATTATGTCAATGCTGTTGAATCTATGTATGTAATGATTTGTGGCTAATTGGTGTTCTTTTTCTTGCTGTGGAATGTATGGTCTATTTGCTTGACGAGTTTCCTGTCAGCTTAGTCGAAAATGAAACGCAAAATCGTACGTACAAAATCGAAATCCGTGCACATGCTATTCTATAATTCCCTAGTGCTCTTGTTCGACATACACTCGGGATACAATAACAATTCCTAAGTGTCCTAGGTTGGAATTCACTCGGGAAAAACTTTCGGGAACAGCCAAGAAATGATTGCCACATGGCTATATTTCCCGAGTGTTTACACTCGGTACACAAAAACAATTCTCGAGTGTCCTAGGTTGATATACACTCAGTCCAATTTTCAGGACCCTTTCGAGAAAGGATCACCACGTGGCCAGATTTCCCGAGTGTTAACACTCAGGAAAATAAATATTCCCGAGTTACTTTCCCGAGTGTCAACACTCGATACAATATCCCATTATGGTGGCTGAACCTATTGTATCAACTATTTCCCGAGTGTTTTTTGTTTCCCAAGTGTACATCTGAACACACGGCGAAAGTATGTTTCCTGAGTGTAACACTCCGGATAGCATTTATTACCCGATGAAACTATCCCGAGTGCTCTTTCCCGATGGCTGACCTTTGCGTCATATAATTCTAAGTGCTTTTTTGTTTTGTCCCGAGAGGGAAATTATCTGTTTCTGGTAGTGGAGAATTTTTACGGCACCTGAGAGGTCTTAGGAGGTATTACGCTTTAAAATATCAACCGCTTATTAATTAACTGAAGGTGTATTTTATCCCAGCTTCAGCCTCGTTTTTTTAACTACATGTGACCATCTATCCAACCCAAAATACTAGTCATAGAATGGGAAGGGTAGCTAGTATAGGTTCTGTTCTTTTCAGCTTCTAAAAGTTGTTTTGTGGTTTTTCTACAGTAACTAGCTTTTAAATAGAGTATTTTTTTCAAGATATGGTCAACTAGTTAATTGTAGTACATACTTTACTAACTTTATTTATATTAGCAAAAACCGCACGTGAGTTTCTGTTACTCTGTAATCTCTCGTACAAACAGTCCAAAAGCCACAAACCACAACCAAAAACCATAAGCTGCAGCAAAAAAGAACAGGCTCATAGTTTTATCTGATCAATTTACTTACCAAAACCAACTTTTTATCTGATCAATCTTCTTACCTCACAATATCATGCATACGTGTTAATTTCTGATGGGCTGAAGTCATATGGTGAAGAGATATTTGATCAGCGGTTTAAAAAATTACAAGGGGGTTATTTCACAAAAATGTGGTGGTAGGTTAACCTACGCTAGCTATATACGTACGGGCGATGATGGCGCTATGATGTCATCTCACAAAACTATTTCTGAAACCAAAATCGTTATGCGCCCTTCAGTCACAAATGCGCGTGGTTCTAGCTACGTAAGGCCAAAGTTTTAAAAATCTGACAGTCCACATTTTTTATAAATTTAGATTGGTTATATAAAATTATATATAATATTATAATTTTATTAGATTTTATAAATATATTATAATATAAATTAGTGATCAAAGTTATTTTTAGGATTATATCAATATTTAAAATGATATGTATTTTTTATCAGAGAAAGAGTAGGTTATCCAGTGCTACTAATATTGCTTGCTTCTGGTGGTGCCTAGCTTCAAAAACACCTGGCCAAAAGTTCCTAGCAATTCGCAGCTATTAATTTACAACGCATGTCAATCTTAAAATGTAAGTGTGTTCTTGATAGAGTTCTAATTATGCATATAATTAAAGTTATCATTAGACTTATTTACAAGTTTAAACTTATAGTTGATAATTTTCCCTCAATATAATCTGGGCTCACCACATAAGTTAAAGAGATATTTTTTCTCTTTCTTCTTATGATTAATATGGGAGTTCTTATGCTTGGTAAAAAAAAAGTCCAGTTTCGTGACTCATGAGCACTACAAACATGGTTAGACCAAGAATGATTATGTAACACCCTAGTTTGACATGAGCCCAGAATATCACCACTAACTCTGTTCCTTTCCAAAAAAATAAACCATCTTTCATAAACTACTAACATCAATACATCGGCCAAGTTTTCAGGAAAATACTCACTCAAGCAAAACATGACGATGTTAAATAAAACAAATCTTAACATTTAATTACAGCAATAACAATAACGAAGATAATCTAATTATTAAGACTAACCAATGATACTTTATTTGATTGCAACCATACTACTAGCTCTGTGTTCTAAAGAAACTTATTAACCAATTGCAAGAGTTTGCATAAACTAAATCGCTAATAATGAATGTTTAATGTCTAATATGATAAGTGAAGCATCGTCAGAGCACGATCTGATTATGAGCTACCTTCTCATACATGTCACCTTCATTGTTCACCTAAAGACAGCAACATAAGTAAGAGAGAGTCCACGATTCAATAAACACATAATAAAACAGCATGGTAGACAATTTATAAGCATAAAATAGCAAAAGCAAACAGCCCGTGTTACCTTTCTACCATACAGTTGCCTAAACATCAAATAAATAATGTTGTTTCTACGTGCTTCTTGATCTAACAATCCAGTCTTTACCCGGTAGTCTAACCCTGCTGTCCGGTAATAAAAACATCATAACTCTTGACTCAGAGGCCCTAACTTGAGAAACTATGTAAGTTCTGGAATCTGCATGGAATTTTCTACACATTCTTAGTTGGTCAAAAAACCTAATTAATCTATTTTAACCCTCGTTTTTAACCCCCCCCCCCAATTGTTGTATTGTTATACTGGGCAACAGAATTAATAATTTTATAACTAATTATCTAATGGTCCAAACATAATAAATCATACCACTTATAAAATATAAAGAAAATTATATTCCTTTATTTAGTTATGCTTAGGATTTAATTCAATGCAACATCCCAAAATTTTGTCTTCTTTAAAAATTTAATTTTAAATTAATTATTTTAAATAATTGGATTTTATGTGTAATCCTGGAAATTAATCTCAATTCCAATTCTAGCCTAAAATCCGCAATTCAAATTCTAAATTCAAATCCAACTTCCAAATTCAAAATCCAAGTCCAAAATCTAAAAATATTTTCTTTCTTTGGGCCTAGCTCAATTTATTTTTCCTTGGGCCAAGCCCAATTTATTTTTCCTTGGGCCAGCCCAATTTTCTTTCGGCCCAGGCGCATCCTTTATTTTTCTTTTTCTCTTTTCTTTCCTTCCTTTCTCTCTCCTCTTTTCTTCCCTATTCTTCCTAGCCTCCCCTGTTTGACCAAACCAGAGCAGCAGCGCCAGGGGGCCACCGGCCGCCCAAGGCTTGGCAAGCTATCTGACCTGTCCCACCCCTTCATCACATGCATGAATAACGTCCCAATTATGCATGCAATCATCCCCATCCGTTTCCTTGCCATTTCACATGTTTCCATTTATTTCTTTAGTTCCCATCCAAAGCAAAACCGATGTCGTTTAATCCTCGTAGGTTTCCTCTTCACCCTAGTCTTCAAATTGGATTCCTGTGACTATCTTGTACCCCTTCAGAGCCCATGTTCCTGAAACCAACCATCGCCTCGACTCACTTTCTAATCACTCCAGTGAAAATTTTCACAATCCTTTCATGTCATATCATGCTCTCAAGTCTCATCAACCTTCATGTCAAACTAATTTGGTTTTCATGTAGGGAATTACTATGAATCAAGTTTTTCCTAAAAACCGGCTGAAACTGTCTCCCGCCGTCGATTAGTCGCCTCTGGTGAGCCAAATTTCAATTCCTTGTTCCTACACCATCTCCCCTACGTGTGACATGCATCAATTTGCCTAATGCTTTGCCAAGGAGAGCTGTCACTGGTGTCACCCTATTTGCCATGACGGGTCACCGCTACGAGCTAATTCTGGCCATTCTCCGGCCAAGCTGACTCCACCAACGCATTCAACATGCTGAGGCTGTGCCTGTGCTCGTGCGAACCATCACCAGATGTCGTCAGAGTGCCGCCACCCACCACTACCTGCATCACCGAAGACTCTAGGCATCGTCGCCACCTTCATCGGTCTCCATTTGTCGTGTCATCACCTCTCATGCCTTCCTCAAGGAGCCCTCAAACCCATTTTGCTAGTTGGTCGTGCCGCTGCTCACCACCGTCGCCCATCGCTAGAGCCACTGTGCCCTCAGAAAACTCCTCTATTTTTTTCTACCAGACAAAGCACTTCTATTCCTCCTTTGAGTCCATGACAACAGGCCCCAGATGTCATTCCCCATTGAAAATAAAAAACCATCCAATAAAAAGATTCCCTGAAATATTCCCTTGCTTATCTTTTTTTTTAGAATTCCATTCCCTTTGAAACTTCTGATGATTTGTTCTCCATCGTCCGAATTCCGAATCGAGTAATTCAATTTCCTAAATTCATCTAAATTCCTAATCTACCTTCTAGTACCTATTCTGTATTTTTATGATTTTATTTGAATTTAGTTATACTCATTTGCACTCTTTTGGCCTTGCGTTTTCTTATTTTACTTCTTCAAGGGAGTTTGAGGTTATTTGCTTGGTTTGAGGGGAGTTTCAATTTTTATCGCATTCATTATAATATATTGCATATCTAATTTTCTACAGCTAGATCTAACTAATTATGCATGGAGCTCTGACTATTATTGATGTATGATGTGCTATCATGAAATTGCTCATTGCCATGTTTTATGATATGTTAGTTTGATTTATCTTGACTTTCTTTATATAGCTTAATTTTTGTCATGCTAGCAAAATAAAATTACAAGTGGTACTACAAAACTTGAATTAAAGCATATCAATGTTTGATCTTATGACTAGTTTTGTTTTAGTGCTCCTTGTATGATTCATGCCATGTTAAGTATGCTCTATTGAATCTTGAATCTAAATTGAGTTTTAGATTGAGTTATACTAGTTCTTTGTTGAAGTATGAGTTTACTTCTCCTAGACTTTTGCAGCTCAGGTCAGGTATTGCTTATTGACTCATGAGTAGCTCATTGTTTTTGAATTACAAAATACAATGAAAAATGATCTCTTTTACATGCGTAAAACTGATTTCACCGATTCTTTCTCATGAGAAAGCTTAACATTGCACTTAGCATGAACTCAGGGGGGTTTGGATAACCATGATCATTCTCTTAAGCTTATTACTTGGTGCCCAAGTGCAATGGCAAACATCATGCGGAGGTTCTGGGATGCCAACCTAGATAAGGGGTATGTTCTTCTAGGTTGTGGCTTATGGCTTATGGATAAATTTTTTGAATTCTGAACTATTCGTGAAAGGTAGTACGTAGAGAAAAATAGTTGTATGCGATTTTAGCCGCTATAGCTGAACTCGGTACAGTTTGTATTACAATACACTTGAAGACCCCACTTTAAAAAAACTTAAAAACTAGTTACTGAAACATAAGTCATAAGTGCTAAACAAAACCCACCCAAGGGCCAAGTTCTTTTTGGCTCATGGCTTATTGCTTCTATTAAACAAACAAACAAAATAATTTCTCCACTGTCATTTCGAAGCACCTTATCAGGATAGTTTTTTTTTGAAACGGCTTATCGATTTATTGGTATTCAATTTGTTCAAAAATATGCACGTTAGGAACAAAAACTATAAGTTGCAGAAAAAAAGAATTGAGTGGCATGACTTTGTGAGCTCTTGACACGAGCAAGGACGACGGCAGTATCATTGATTTTTAATAATAAACAGGGTGGAGGGAGGCCGGACTGGCGGGGCCACGGCCCCCTCAAGAACAAAAAAATTGCAATCGCATTCCCTTGTGTTTCAAAGGAATTTATTTGCATCGATGGTACTTGATAAGTGATTTGCCTCTCGCGAGGCACCTCATGCATTTTGATAGCAGGCGTGTGCATATAATGTTCTGCAGCACCAGAACATATGCAGTGCTCCCACCCAAAATGGTGCCACGAGGCTCCCATTCCTCGGAAAATGATGCAAACAGTGACGAAAAATTGTGGTTTTATAGATCACTAGTAGTGTGCCCGTGCTAACGCTACGGTAAAATACAAAACAAGATAAAATTTGTAAAATAAGATATGCATTTGTAAGTTTTCATGCAATAAGATATGCATTTGTGTCTATTCGCTTGAGTTTTATTGGGTGGGGGAGGGATTACCTGTATCATGGACCACAGGAAGATCATAATTTGTGATATACTTCCCCATTGACTGAATTAAATCTCGAATGTCTCTAAGCTTCTATACAGTTAAGTACAGGCCATAGTATGAGGGTACTTCATACTGTCATCCGCAACTGGCACAATACATCTCAGCAAATGGATTCTCAGATTAGATAGCTCTAACACAAGTCTCTATCTTATGCACACCAAAGGGGAAAAATAACATACTTCCACAACAAGTAGCATTCCCTCAGGTAAATCAAGTGATCATTAACCATACCTTCTTAGGATTAAGCAGGTAGTCATACAGTGTGTTCTCCTTCCAGATCACAGCCATGTTCTTTTTGCCGCAGAGTAGGAGTAACCAGGGGTAGTACCCGACTGCCTCCCAAACAACCCATTCAAGTTTGGACCTGCAAAGTACGAACATGATTCTTATTACGAACTACACCAATCTTGCATATGCTCTATGTCTGACAGAAAATGGACATCATCGAGGTTGCATCCTAAGCGGACCATAAGTTGAACAAACCATCTAATCTGCATTGGCAATGGAGACGCTATGCAACATAACTATCTTGGAAAAAAGAAAGCTACCGATAACCAACAAAATAACCAATCTGTCCAATTTCTAGCGGTGATTAGTGCTCGTCACATATTAGTTTATTACCAGCAAGTGTGCTTATAGATCAAGCCCAAAATAAGCAGATGCCTAACACTCCATATCAAATGACCAAATGCGGAAACTTGCATATCACAGCACAACGTGCAACATCAACAAATAAATAAATCTAGACAGGAGATAAATCCCAATTAGAGAGATAGCTAACGCCACCCATTTCAGAGCAATAAACAATCGAACAGAAGCGTGTCCTACTCTATTAGTCCATGAGTTGACCAACAACTAAACTAACGCACAAACTCTAATAAATCAGAACAATAACAGCAAGCAGCAGACATCTTAAACCGTTACATCTAATGATAAAACAACGCGAGCATCAGCAAAAGCAACAAATCCATGGCCCACTCGACTCCCTCGTCACCAATCGCACAGATCTACCATTCTGCGCAGCACAAGGCGGATCTATCATTCCAAGTTCCGATCCGAACCACCGCTCTACAGCCCACACGGCCACACCCACACAGAGGAGGCAGATCGAACGAACCATCCAGATCCCCATCCCCCACCCGCACCACGAAGCTAGCTAGATACGCTCAGTCTAGGGATCTAGGAGGCTGGGCGCTCACCTTGCTTGTGGCCGGCGCCCTTGTCGACGGTGTGGCACTGCGCGCACTTGGTCTTGAAGATCTTCTCGCCGGCCTTCGGGTTGCCGGGGGGCGCCTCCGAGAACGACGCCATCGCCGCCGCCGCCGCACACAAAGAGATCTGAACCTACGAGACTCGTCGAAGGAAGAGGAAGCGAACTGCAACTTTTTTTTTTTTGCCTTTCTGGCTTCTGCCGATTCCGGGGGAGGTCAGTTCATGAATCGCTATATATATGTAGACAGCTATTATTGTGTATCAGTTATCATCTAATAATTGTGATGTACAGATAAATGATCATCAAAACAAAAAAGAGCAGAAGCAAGGCCGGTCCTTGTGACAAACTGTGACAGAGCAACATTACCTGTGAACCAGAGACTATAGATGGATCGCTAGCTACCACGTAATCCATCAACAAGCTCATCGTACAGCTGTTCCTTTGGAGTCGGTGCTGGTGCACCATAATAAGAGAATTCAACAACGTCAACATCGCACCACACACCCCCAGGTCCCTGTTAACAGAACAGCAAAAAGGGATTATGTAATTCCAGATGAATTGCTTAAGTACAGGATTCAAGATAATGTCTACCTCGAGGGCAGCTGGTAGACATTGTGTGGGGCTAAGCCATTTCCTGTGAACCTTTCGAGCAACAAAGACAAGGATGGCAGGTGTGTCAGTCAATGTTCCCTGCCTGATTCGAAAGCCTATTGCTGTACCAAAACTAAGGACCTGTTTGGAACAGAGGAATTTCACAGGAATTTTGCAGGAATTTTGCAGGAAACAGTTCAATTCCCGCAGGAATCGGGAAAAATTCCCGCATTCCAAACAGGGCCTAAAGCGGCGCAAGATCTTGCTGTGGAATGCTCTTATAATCATCAAATCAAGCAAGGTGGTGGCTTGCTGCCCCTTTGGCAAACTGCCAAGATGTCCTGGTAATACGCCCTTCTGTAGGTTCCCAAAGTAATTAGCTCGCCCTTCGGCAGAACCATGCATTAGAGTAGATGTAGGCCAAGAAAAGTATGCAGCGCTGCTTTCAGAGTGCTGACGACCTGAGGCAATCAGTTGGAGAGGAGATGGGCAACAGTAATGATTGCATCCGTTTCTCTCCATATCCAGTGCTGACCCCTCTGACTGTGATGACCCTTCCAAATATCTGATTCTGTAAACCATCACAGGCATAACAGATCTAGACATGTAAACCAGAAAACTGTACATGAACAGATCTAATGCGGAGAACATGACTGTTACGTACCGATGATTCTGCTCTGATCGGTTTGCCGATGTTGACGCTGCAGGTACGGTGTGGATGACACGAGGTCGATGACAATTCGCCGAAGCCGAACGACGAGGAAGACGAGCCAGAGCTACAGCAAGCAGTCGCGCAGAGCGCTTCCCAAAAACCTTATTCGCCCTCTCCCGGTGCAGGACTTCGAAGGCGACGGTTCCGGAGACCTGCTCTCCCGAACGACAGTGCACGCCGGCGGACGGGACGGAGTAGACTACGTGGGACGGCGCAGTACGATGGAGGAGGCAAAAACCCTAGATTGATTCGCTTCTTCGATGATTCTGTATGGAGTCGGCGGCTCAGTATTTATGGAGAAAACAGGACGTGTGATCAAGACGCCTGCACGTTCTCCATAACTCGTAACCGAAACGGATTAGTTGCGCGTAACCGATCCGGATTCACCGCTACTCAAAACAGCAAAAATAAAACTGCAAAAGGAAGCCGCGTCTGCGCAAGCATCTGGAGCCGATTTTGGCGGACCATTCACGCAGGTGCCGTGCACGCGCGCCCCCCGCCCCGCCCAGCCCGGCCCGGTGAGGCGAGGCGAGCGAGCGCGCGCGTGTGATCCTCTAGTTCTCTCCCACACATGCCTCAAGTGGCTAGGAGTGCACCATCCCTTTTAAGGTGGTCTTCCTCTCCTAGAAATAGCAATATGGTACTAAAGTGCACATGCATTGCTCCTTTGCATGAGTGGGCCTTTGAGATTTAGGAATTATTCTTATGGGCTTGGCCCACATAATTCAACAATCCCCCACCAGATCTCAAAGTCCCACAGAGATTTGCCTGAATTCCAATGTACTGTTTATATATCAGTATTTCGATGGAGACCGATTAAGGTTGAACATCCATCTAGAACTCCAAGCTACACTTACTCACAACTTGAACAATGGACTATGCCTTGAATTGCAAGTTGGTGCAAGCAAGCTTCACTTAAAGACTTAACTGATACTAGGCCGCCAGTAGGCTACCCCTCGGTTGGAGCGTATAAGTCATACTCCTTGGTCTCTTCATGAGCTTAGTAGGAGATTACTCAAGATCTTCATAGACTGCGACTAACAGTCGGGCTCATATAGGTGTGTTCTTTCAAGAACGCTCTGCAGGATAGCGTCTTCGCTTCTAAAAGCCAATGGAACACATTAAGACCTTAGTCAACCTGCCTTGCAGTTTCTGAGAGTATTGCATCTTCACATAGAGAGGGTTGAAATTACTCTCCTCCAGTTAGCTAATGGCTTGTTTTTCCCAGATCCTAATTCACGGGATCTCCGATCACATAGGTTGGGTTACTACCATAGATAACTCACATGGGTCTCATACCCATCTCCTTCGATGCACTATCTATCACATTCCGTGATAGTCCCTTTGTAAAGGGATCTGCCAGGTTTTTATCTGTTTGGATGTAATCCAAGGTTATAACTCCGGAGTTTCTCAATTTCTTGACAGACTTCAATCGTCTCTTGACATGCCTAGACGATTTCATATTATCCTTAGAACTGTTCACTTTAGCGATAACGGTTTGATTATCACAGTTCATAAGGATAGCTGGCACTGGCTTTTCCACCGTAGGTAGATCCATCAATAGATCCCGTAGCCATTCTGCCTCAACAGTAGCAGTGTCTAGTGCCGCAAGCTTTGCTTCCATGGTTGACCTCGTCAAAATGGTCTGTTTGCAAGACCTCCATGAAACAGCACCACCACCAATAGTGAAAACATATCCACTAGTGGCTTTGATCTCATCAGCATCAGAGATCCAGTTGGAATCACTATAACCCTCCAGCACCGATGGGTACCCAGTATAGTGAAGTCCAAAGTTCGATGTACCTTTCAGATAGCGCAACACTCGCTCAAGCGTCTTCCAGTGATCATCTCCTGGGTTAGATGTAAACCGGCTTAACTTGCTCACAGCAAAGGAGATGTCTGGCCTTGTTGCACTAGCTAGGTACATAAGTGAGCCAATTATCTGAGAATATTCCAGCTGATTCCTAGCAATTTTCTTATTCTTACGAAGTAACACGCTAGGATCATAAGGTGTTGGAGAAGGCTTGCTATCAGAAAAATCAAAACGGCTCAAGACCTTTTCCACATAATGAGATTGCAAAAGTGTAATCCCATCCTCACCTCTAACCAATTTAATGTTTAGAATAACATCAGCCACTCCCAGATCTTTCATATCAAAGTTTTGAGACAAGAATGATTTGACCTCATTTATCACATTGATGTTTGTCCCAAAAATCAGGATGTCATCCACATACAAACATAGAATAACTCCCTCACCCCCACCATAGCGATAGTATACACATTTATCTGCCTCATTGACAGCAAAGCCTGCAGATGTCAGTGTTCTATCGAACTTCTCATGCCACTGCTTAGGGGCTTGTTTCAGACCATACAAAGATTTCAACAGTTTTAACACCTTGCCTGTTTGACCTTCTACTACAAATCCATCAGGCTGTTCCATGTAAATTTTCTCATCCAGCTCTCCGTTAAGAAAAGCTGTCTTAACGTCCATTTGATGAACGAGAAGACCATGTGAGGCAGCCAAAGCAAGTAGTACTCGAATTGTGGTCAGTCTAGCAACAGGTGAGTAAGTGTCAAAGAAATCTTCGCCTTCTTTCTGAGTATAGCCCTTGGCAACAAGCCGAGCCTTGTACTTTTCAATAGTACCATCAGGCCTAAGCTTCTTTTTGAACACCCACTTGCACCCTACAAGTTTGCACCCATAAGGTTTATCTGTCAGCTCCCAGGTTCCATTAGCGATAATGGAATCCATTTCACTACGGACAGCCTCCTTCCAGTAGTCTGCATCAGGGGATGCATACGCTTCTGAAATAGATTTGGGAGTGTCGTCCACAAGGTACACAGTGAAATCATCACCAAAGGATTTGAATATCCTTTGTCTCTTGCTCCTTCTAGGAGCTCCACTGTCATCCTCCTCATTGACAAGTTCATGTGTATGTTCAAAAGGTTCAGGTGATGTGATTGAACTAGGAATTATTTCAGAAGGTTGACTAGTAGTGTTATGTGTATCCTTCATTGGAAAAATATTCTCAAAGAATGTTGCATCTCGAGACTCCATAATTGTACCAACATGCATGTCAGGTACCTCAGTTTTAACTATCAAAAATCTATAAGCAATGCTATGATTAGCATATCCCAGAAAGACACAGTCCACAGTTTTAGGTCCAAGCTTGCGTTTCTTAGTTATTGGCACATTAACTTTCGCCAAGCACCCCCATGTACGCAAGTAAGAAAGTGATGGTTTTCTCCCAATCCATACCTCGTATGGTGTTTTGTCCTTATTTCTGTTAGGAACTCTATTTAATACATGATTAGACGTTAGCAAAGCCTCCCCCCACCATGCCTTAGGTAAGCCCGCAGTATCTAACATGGCATTCACCAAGTCAGTCAACGTGCGATTTTTCCTTTCGGCAATCCCATTTGACTCGGGAGAATAATGAGGCGTCCTCTCATGTATAATACCATGTTCCTCACAAAATAAGTCAAATTCGTTTGAGAAATACTCTCCACCACGATCTGACCTAAGTCTTTTTATCTTTCTATTTAACTGGTTTTCAACTTCTGCCTTATAGATTTTAAAATAGTCTAAAGCCTCATCTTTCGTTTTCAATAAATACACATAACAGAACCTAGTTGCATCATCAATCAATGTCATGAAATATCGTTTTCCACCCTTCGTCAACACGCCATTCATCTCAGAAAGATCTGAATGCAGGAGTTCTAGTGGTGCCAAGTTTCTCTCCTCAGCAGCCTTGTGAGGCTTACGAGGTTGCTTTGATTGCACACAGCTATGACATTTAGAACCTTTGGTGATGGAAACGTTTGGAATTAAATTCATACTGGAAAGCCGAGACATCAAACCAAAATTAATATGACATAGACGTGAGTGCCAAACATTAGCCTCATCATCCACACTACCACAAATATGGTTCACAGTCTTATTGCAGAAATCTGAAAGGGAAAAACGGAACAAGCCTCCGCACTCATAGCCTTTACCAATAAAATATCCATGTTTAGACACGACTACTTTATTAGACTCAAATACCAATTTAAGCCCGTCTCTACATAAACGGGAGCCACTAACGAGATTCTTGTCTATAGAAGGGACATGCTGCACGATCTTTCCCGAAGTAAACTTCAGATCTACCGTTCCAACACCATGAACAGTAGCATGTGACCCATTCCCCATTAGGACGGAGGAATCTCGGGCGACCTGATAAGAAGAAAACAACGAAATATCAGCACACACATGTACATTAGCTCCTGTATCAATCCACCAATTGGTAGATTGACTAACTGAAAGAACAGTAGGTAAATTACCATACCCAGTTCCATCTCCAGTCTTGCCAATGGTCACGTTGACAGACTTAGAAGTTTGTCCTACAGGTGCCTTCTTTCCTTTGCGTTGTGGGCACTTCTTGGCCATGTGACCAGGCTCACCGCACACAAAGCAAGTTCTATCATCCTGATTGTTGTTGTTGTTCTTCTTCTTGAAGTTGGTTGTCTGTTGGGCTTTGACAAATTTCCCTTTGTTCTTGCTTGAGGGTTTCTGTACCACATTGGCACTAGACTGCCCTCCATCACCCTTAGACACAGCGTCCTTTTCCCGAGCTTTCTCCTCAATTTCAAGAGACCCAATCAGATTCTCAACAGAGTACTCTTGTCTCTTGTGTTTGAGCGCTGTTCCGAAATTCCTCCATGAAGAAGGTAATTTCGCAATGATACATCCAGCCACAAACTTGTCGGGTAAGGCACACTTCAGGAGTTCGAGTTCCTTGGCAATGGCCTGTATCTCATGAGCCTGATCTACTACAGAACGGTTATCAACCATCTTGTAGTCATGAAATTGCTCCATGACATACATGTCATTGCTGGCATCAGTAGCACCGTATTTGGAATTCAGTGCATCCCACAACTCCTTCGCGTCTGTCATGTGCATATACACCTCGCACAGACGATCAGCAAGAACACTAAGAATGCATCCAACAAAGAGAGTAGTGGCAGTCTCGAATTCTTTCTGCTTTTCAGCATCAAGAACACCTTCAGGCTTGCCATTACTAACCCAGAATACATTCATAGCAGTAAGCCACAGAGTGACCTTGATCTGCCATCTCTTAAAGTGCACACCGGAGAACTTATCCGGCCTCAGTGCATCGGCAAATCCAGCCATAGTAAAACCACAGTGCCTACAATAAGGTTTTTGGATTGTTGGAAAATTAAGCACATGTAGGTTCAATTTATTCCATAAATTAATCATGACATCATACACGCAAAATAACAGAACCATCACAGGCATAACAGATCTAGACATGTAAACCAGAAAACTGTACATGAACAGATCTAATGCGGAGAACATGACTGCTACGTACCGATGATTCTGCTCTGATCGGTTTGCCGATGTTGACGCTGCAGGTACGGTGTGGATGACACGAGGTCGATGACGATTCGCCGAAGCCGAACGACGAGGAAGACGAGCCAGAGCTACAGCAAGCAGTCGCGCAGAGCGCTTCCCAAAAACCTTATTCGCCCTCTCCCGGTGCAGGACTTCGAAGGCGACGGTTCCGGAGACCTGCTCTCCCGAACGACAGTGCACGCCGGCGGACGGGACGGAGTAGACTACGTGGGACGGCGCAGTACGATGGAGGAGGCAAAAACCCTAGATTGATTCGCTTCTTCGATGATTCTGTATGGAGTCGGCGGCTCAGTATTTATGGAGAAAACAGGACGTGTGATCAAGACGCCTGCACGTTCTCCATAACTCGTAACCGAAACGGATTAGTTGCGCGTAACCGATCCGGATTCACCGCTACTCAAAACAGCAAAAATAAAACTGCAAAAGGAAGCCGCGTCTGCGCAAGCATCTGGAGCCGATTTTGGCGGACCATTCACGCAGGTGCCGTGCACGCGCGCCCCCCGCCCCGCCCAGCCCGGCCCGGCGAGGCGAGGCGAGCGAGCGCGCGCGTGTGATCCTCTAGTTCTCTCCCACACATGCCTCAAGTGGCTAGGAGTGCACCATCCCTTTTAAGGTGGTCTTCCTCTCCTAGAAATAGCAATATGGTACTAAAGTGCACATGCATTGTTCCTTTGCATGAGTGGGCCTTTGAGATTTAGGAATTATTCTTATGGGCTTGGCCCACATAATTCAACAGAAAGAAGGATGCGCAACAAAAAGGAACATGACCTCCTTGGCGGGGCGCGCGGCGGCCGGCCGGAGCGGGGACGCGGAGCGGTTGGGCTGGCCGGCGCCCACGCCGCTGGGCCTCCTCGCGAGGCGCGGCCACCTCGGTGAGAGTGGCGGCACGGAGGCGCCCCCTGCAGCCAAATCATCGTCCTGACTTCCAACCCAAAATCCTACATATTCGAAATTACAAACCATAATCACAACATATGCTATGTCCATATAGTAGGCTCAACAACTATGTAATTTTGATGATGAATTATGTTTCTGCTAAATCTGAACCATATAGTAGCAAGTTTAACTAAAGACCTTTGCAATAACATCGGCAGTCTCCTTGAAGTCAACACACATTGATACATTTGACTTGGCTAGGAAATCATCAACAAATCAAGTTCCAATGTTGTAACCCCTGAAAAGTAAAAAATAAAAAAAGATATAACACACAAGAAAATAGTTCGGATGCAAAGTTGGAACGCCAGGCGAGGGGGGGGATCGTATAGCTGGGATGGATAGGAAAAACTGTAAAACTCTATGTATGGGCAAATTCATATTTCTAAATCCCACATCACTCTTGCATATCTTCAATTGAGATATTTAACACAGTAACACCACAAATCCCCCTTGTTTTCCCATTCACAGGCTACACGCATGTTAGTTAACTTGGGCAAGAAGCACACAGCTAAAGCTATTTGGATTCGCATTCTTAGGCCATTGCGGCTAGTACACTGTTAAATCTTCACACGTGATTCGCAGGATAAAAAAACAGCAAATTTCAGATTCCAACTCCTAGATTAAGATCACCACTGCAATCCCTAAGCTATCCCCCCATAACCCAACAAAAGTTTCTAAATTGCCACAGAAAATTAGAGACAGAGGAAGATCAGAGCCGCATACATCTGATCGAGCTGCTTGTTCACCTCCTCGACCTCCTCCAGATCCGTGAGCAGCTGCCGCACGATGGCGCCGTACGTGAGCGTGAAGAGCTCCGCATTCTGCAAACCAAAACAACCGGATCAGGGCCAGATCTAGGGCCAAGGGTCCTGGGGTTTCAGGCAACCACGGGCGATAGCGGAGCGGAGGGGGGGGGGGAGGAGGAGGCGACGGCACGGGGTGGGGGCGAGAAGCGGGGACGGCATGGATGCGGAGGAGCGGAGGAGGAGGAGGAGGCGGCGACGGCAGCGCGGCGTGGGAAGGAGAAGGCGAGGGCGAAGCGGAGGAGCGGCGGCAGCGCGGGGTGGGGAGGCGGCGGCGGCGCCGGGGGAGGAGGCGAGAGAAGCGAGGGCAGAAAAACCGAGGGGGCGCGGGGGTGGGGAGGAGCACCGGAAAAACCGAGGGGGCACGGGGTGGGGAGGGGAGGAGGAGGAGGCGGCGGCGGCGCGGGGTGGGGTGGGGAGGAGGAGGAGGCGGCGGCGGCGCGGGGTGGGGTGGGGGAAGGAGGCGGCGGCGGAGCGGGGGAGGAGGCGGCGGCGCGGGGTGGGGTGGGGGAAGGAGGCGGCGGCGGAGCGGGGGAGGAGGCGGCGGAGGAGGAGCGAGGGCGGAGCGGAGCGTCTCGGGCGGCAGCGGGGGGAGATCGGAGAGAGGAGGGCGGGGCTAGTGGAGGCCGCACCAATCAGGAGGGGAGGTGGGGGTTCTGGTTCAATGATGTGCATGATCCAAATAATTTTGACCTTAGGATCTTCAATGAGTAAGAGAAGAAGGTTTGAGGAGAGATCCAGACCATTCATTCGTATGAAGTTGGATTACTTTGGTACACAAATCTGGGTGGACTTAGATTAGGCATGACTGTGGGGGTGGTTGAGGGGGGTGGATTTAGTAAAGAAAATTTTGGTTTATTATAGAGTAGGGTAGATGATATAATATAGTGTGCCACAATATTTCAGCTTAAAACACGATCTATATTAGGATAAAAGAAGGACAAATTTTAGTGAATCTTTCTCTTTTTTCCCTTTTTATTTTTTGGATTTCCATTGCCGCATAATCTTGTCTTCTTATCTCAATGTGTAGATCGAATTTAGATTTCAGATTTTGTGAAATCATAGATTGTGTGATGATCCATCTAACCAAATATTTTTAGATTTTTTTGTGACTGTTTGCAACGATTTCTGAAGGACAGGAGCATAGTGGCACCATTTTGGCCCCGTTCAGTTGGGCTGAAAAGTTGTGGTTTATGGCTGAAATTGCACTGTAGCGACTGAAATTTTACTGTAACTAAAGGTGGCTTATTTGGCGTAATTAAATTTAAAAAACTTTAAAAATATAAAAAATATGTTAGCTCATTACGGACAACGCGAACGAATACAGGGAAAAAAGAACCGGCAAAAAAACTTAAAAAAAGCTAAAAATTTAGAAAAAGATAAAATTTATAAATAGTGGAAAATAAATCAGAAGTTAGAAGTTGAAGCTGAAATTAGGTGGGAGCATAATGCATGCCGCATTCATTGCGGGTGCGTATGGAGTCTCCTGTTGTAGGATTTGAGCATTGAAGTTTGGTTGGTTTGTTAGGAGGTTGTAGGATTGAGCATTGAAGTTTGGTCGGTTTGTTAGGAGGTAGGACAGTGCGCTCGCTGCCAGTCTGCCACAGAGGCTCCTGCTAGTCGTCGGTCCGGCCGGCGTCAGTGGTGTGGACAGCATCGATCCATCACGCGACGCTCTGGGAAGTGGGAATCTATATATATATTCTTCTCCACCGACCAGCTAAGCGCCGCGCCGCGTCGCGTCAAACTGCGTCCCTGCACGCAGGGGACGACGCACCTACCGCCAATTCTGCCAAAAATTGCCGACAACTGCATTAACATTGCCCTCGCAAATTGCTACTCGCATCTTAGGTATCCACGCGGTTTCTAAAATACAATTTTAATTATTAATTTATGTTATAATATAATTATAAAATTTAATAAAATTATAATACTATAAAAATACTTTCTAAGACAAATATACATTTAAAATTTTGACTGCGTACATTTTAAAACGATGTATATTTATGACGGAAGGGAGGGAGTACGTTACAAAATGTTACAAAATGTGTTTTATGATGCCCATGTGCTTGCCCATCCCTTACAGTGTAATCTTACGATCTATGAAATTCACATGGGAGCGACGTGACATGTTGTTCTTGTTTGGTTCCGGTCAGGTCGCGTAGATTCTTGTCTCATCGCACGCGGCATATACAATGCAACTATAGGTGGGAACACGAGCTAGGCCTCCTCAAGGTAGGATGTATTTGGTTGGTTGGAGAGGAATTGGATGGGATGGTCTTATCCAGTTTTTTGGGTTGTTAAACAAGATAGTGGGGCTGGGCATAACCATCCGGTATGGATTGAGCCAAAACTGACGAATATTCATGGAAGATGTTGGAGGAAGTCGTGCGACAAAGAAGGTCGGACGAGGCCATCCAGGATGACATGAACGTTCCACTCACCTCTCTTATTCGCCCCCTCCCCACCCTTCTCACGTCTCACCACTGCATCTGCCGGAATCTCCCTTACCTCACTTCCATCTCCTCAGCCTTCCTCTCCCCTCTCTCTACTCTCTCCGTGCTCCTCCCCTCCTCACGCCTCCCGGCTTGCCCACCCATTTGGCGGCAGTGACTCCTTCGAGGAGTGGAGGTCGGGCGACGGCGTACCAGTCGAAGAACAACAACAGGTGCTCCAATCTACCAGCCGCTAGCCACAGGCCATAGGGCAAGACGACGACTACCCAGTCTCCTCATGGAAGGAAGGTGTGTGCTTTCTCTTTATCTTCCTTTTGAGGATAGGTAGTTAGCCTTTTATTCTAGGTTTGGGTGGGGTATCTTGCAAGAATAGGATCCAAGCAACTTTTTCCTTGTGTGGGTGCTAGTAGGAGAACGGCATGAAGCCGGAGTTCGGTTGGTTTGGGCGTGCAGTATTAACTTGGGGAAGTGATTTTGTGTGTGCAGGAGCTAAAGGAAAGAAGCCCTCGTGGCAGAGAAATTCCTTTACAAAACTTCGACCACATGTTCGACCATGATGCTTCGACCACAACACTTCGACCATGGCGCTTTGACCGTGGCACTTTGACCATGGCTTCGACCACGGCTTTGACCACGACGCTTCGACCACGGCGCTTCGACTACAACTAGAACAAAACAAATAAATTGGATGCCTCCAGTTTCCCACTAATTAGACAATAAATTAGATATCAGCCACATAACAAACTTGGTAGAACAAAACAAATAAATAATTACGCGGCAACCAAAAATAGAATCGTCTGTGATGGCCGCATATCACAGACGATTTTTGGTAGAATCCATTTGTGATAGTAGGCTTTCACATATGGTTTTTTATATAAACCGTCTGTGTTAACCGCATATTATCATAGACCCAATAAATTTAGACAGTTCAGAAAATCGTCTGTGATGATGGTTTAGAACCGACTGTGATGACCGTTTTTGTAATAGTGTTGGAAGGTATACCCTAATCCATCTCATCCACCTTTATCCACCCAACTAAACACAAAATTGGTCTATCCCATCCACCTTTATCCTACCAACTAAATAAAAATATGTATCATCTTATCCCCCAACCAAACAGGCTCTTGGATCATTCCATCCCACCAAATTCTAAATCATTCCATCTCATTCACCCTTATCAATCCAATCAAACACACCCTTGGTGAACTCTAAACTCGACATCAGCCTATAAACTGCGCAGCATTACTGTACGTCTAAGTGGAAACTGGGAGTGTGATATAGCTGAACAAAAAAAAAATATTGAGTGAAGGTTAGAATTGATGATAAGTAGTAGAGCAGAGAGGTTTCTCTTACTTTTTTTTTTCTTTTCTATTCTATTCTTTCAGCAGGTGCTTCTTTTCCTTAATTTTACGGGTCGTTTGGGACGTACAATTACATGGTACTAGCAACTCTATTCTAGCAAGAATACAAGGAAATTCATGCACTGTATATGCCCTCTTCAGTCACAGAAGAATGTTGTTTTAAGGTATATACATTTAAACTTTATAAACTTTGATTATGAATATTTTTTAATATTTAGATTAGACATATAAAAATCTATTATAATATAAATTAGTGATAAAAAATCACGTTTTAGAGACCTTGTTGAACTATCTCCAAAACGACGTTTAGAGGAAGTAAATGATTATAGCCACTAATTTCTTTTTGCGGTGCACAAAAAATATCAAGAAAATATCATCAACTAAAAAAAAATCAAAGTGCCAAGCCCATGCCTGATGCTGATCCCTTCCAAATCCTTCTTATATTTGGCACTATAGCCACTTTTTTCAAAATTAGCCTTTCAGATATTCATTTTTACAAATCTAATCCTTTTTCCTAAGCTCAGCAGCCATGGTGTCGTCTGCCGTGCTACCACAGGACCTCAACAAGAGCATTCTAATGATTAGCTAAAGCATGATTAACACTAATTAAACATCATATTATATGATTAACACTAATTAAGCATGATTACCACTAGCTAATTACTTGTCATGGCTAGCCGGCTCGCCACGTCGTCCTGTCGAGCTCCCTTAGTTCGACAGGGACATACTGAGCTATAGTAGCACGGCAGATAATATGTATCATCTATTACCATTGAACTCAAAAACTAGCTAGATTTATAAAAATACGTGTGGGAAGATCAAATTTGGAAAGAAAAAAGCGACGCAACTTATACGAAGGCCTAATCCTCTCCGAGAAGCAAAGAGAGAGGCGATGACGCAGCATAAAATGGTAGGAAAAAATCGCTAGCTAGCGAGAGGGCGAGCGACAGACAAGGATCTCAGAGAAGCCAAAGCTTTTGGTAGAAGCAACACACACATAAAAGGGGACGCTTCACGGGCTCACGGCTACTTGTTCACCGATCCAAGCCAAGAACAAGCAAAGACAGAGCAAGCAAGGTCAGGCCGTTTCTTGCAAGCATCATTCGTCGTCGCCGCCGGCTCTCTCCTGCACGTGCTATCCTTCCGTGATGGGCGCGGGCGGCGGCGGCGGGAGGCTGCTGACGTGGCGGGCGGTGGTCGCGACGGCGGCGGCGCTGTGCGCGCTCCCGGTGGTTCTGTCGCTGGTGCTCCTCTGGCTGCCGCTGCTCTGCTGCGCCGTGGCCGTCGTTCGGTTCCGGCGAGTGAGGACGAGAAGGATACAGAGCCCCTGCGCCGGCGGTGTCGGAGGAGGACGGCGGGCGGAGAAGGTTCATTCCGGCGATCGGGTGATGCTGCTGCAGAAGTACCTCCAGGACCAGGTGGAGCTCGTCGGAGCCGAGGCAGGAGAGTCCGTCGATCCAAGAGAAGCGTAGCGAGAACGGAATTGTTTTTTTTTTATTTTTTTACAATTTGTAGGATGTAAATAGTGGGGTTTTCGGTTGCTGCTGATGGTTTATAGTTACAGTTGTTGGTTTTTAGATCTAACATAAGCGTTGTGTGAATGAATCGAATACCGATAAGCTTATAAACCGTTTAGAAAAGTTTGTAGTGATAAGCCGTTCTGAAATTATTTTATTTGTTTGTTCCGAAAGAAGTATAAACTATAAATTATAAGTTGAAAACAAGAGTCAATATGTGAGGAGTTGCAAAGCTGAGAATTTGTTTGTGTTGTGCTTGGTGAAACATCAAGAATTCGAACTGTTTTTTCATTAACACAAGGGGGAAAAGAAAGAGAGATTCAAGGAAACTCGGGCTTCCAATCTTTTGCAGTTGACTTTGATGTTCTTCCAGTTAATTTGACAAGATCCCCTGCTTCTTTTTTTAAGTGATGTTTTTAATTTTTTTTTTCTTGTTCTTTTTTACACGTGACTTTGATTGTTACTTTATTTTATAACATATAAATAAAATTACAATATTATAAAAATATTTTTAACGATAAATATAATAATATACTTGTCATGTAACTTATCTAGATAATTTTAAATATATTAATAATTATATTTTAGAAAATGTGATAGCACAAATATTAGAACGCCACTTAAAAGAGAACGAAGGGAGCACTAATTGCTTCTACTTTCCGGTTGTTGGTTAATGGCACATTAGTCTGCGTTCGACGACTCGAGTTGCTACATGAAAGTTGAAACTACTCCATAATCAAGATGAGGTTAAGGTGGTGATCGGTTCGGCTGAAAAGCTCGTGGCTTATGGCTGAAAACACTGTAGCTGGCTGAAAAAGCACTGTAGCTGACAGAGACTTATTTAGCATAATTAAATTTAAAAAAAATTTAAAAATAAAATATATATATGTTAGCCCATTATGTATAATACAAACAAATACGGGGAAAAAAGAACCGGCAAAAAAGCTCAACAAAAAGCCAAAAGTTCAGAAAAAGACGAAACTTATAAATAGTAAAAAATAAGCCAGAAGCCAGAAGCCGAAGCCGAGTTGATCAGGACCTAAATAATGGGAGAAATACGCTGCTGGTTCATTGCTTCAATAAGCAACTTCTGTTTTTTTTTCTTCTGTTGTCCTTAATTGATAAAATTATTTGAGGCATGGCATTGCATTGCACTATTATTTTGTTAGAAAACGAACCGAGCTTTAGATTCTATTAATTGCATTTAGTATCTTACGTCCCTCCATTCTTTTTTACTTGGCTTCTTAAAATCTATACCGTCAAACACTTGTATGTTTGACCACCAATAGACTAGCCTCACTCATTTTGACTCAAGTTTCTGGCTTATTTTTTATTATTCCTAAATTTCGTCTTTTTTAGCTTTTTTTTGAACTTTTTTGCCGGTTCTTTTTTCCCGTATTCGTTTGCCTTGTTCGTGATGGACTAACCTATTTTTAAAATTTAATTATGCCAAATAAGCCACCATTAAGTATAGTGCAATTTCAGCCATAAGACACATTTTTTCAGCTCAACTAGATGGGCTATTAAAACTATCTAGATTGGCTATATAAAAATTATATTATTAGATTTGTCGTTAAAAGTACTTTTATAATATTATAATTTTATAGCATAATATCTTAATGTAAAGTTATAAAACATAGCGATCAAAGCACACCTTAAAACCTATAAAAATGAAAAACGTTTAAGTAAGGAAGAACGGATGGAGTAGTATATATTATTCCGGGCAAGGCAGCAACAGTGAGTGTGCACACATGCGTCCATTAATCCCATCAGCCATGCGGTTTTCCATTCCAAATCCACCCCATGGAGTGATATTCTCATGGAGCAGCTGCACCGTAGCGAGCGAATCAACAACACTCTACAGCGGTAGCAACAACACTCTAAATTGATGGATGAATGGATAGTGTGAGAGGTGCCCTCTTTTCAGCGGTTTACAGGTGTAACCAATAACTTGTGATCTTAGTATGAACCTTTATGTAAATAAAACAAATGTTGATAAATTAATAAATTATTTAAAAAATTGTTTTGATAAGCTACTTTAAAATAATTTAAAATAACAGTAGAAAAATCATTCAGTTTAGCTGTAACACCCCACGTAACCATATGAGATATTACTATGGAACGTCATCGCTAAAGTAAAGAATCAATAAGTACGATAAAAGAAATCACAAAGAGTTTAAAACTTTATTAACACTTTAATAGAGAACCAATAGAAGCTGGAATAAATATTTAAAACATGGGACCAGTCCACTTCTAATCAAATAAAGAACGAACGAAACAACAAAACGGTGGCAAACCACGGTGCTGAAAACTCGAGTGCTCCCACCCATGCATGATGCTATCACTCCACTGGCCTTTTACCTGAGACTGAAAAGAGCAAGCGTGAGATTTAAAAATCTCAGCAAGTACCCAACTACAGTCGCAACACAAAAGTAAGACAGGCGATGCAACCATATGAAATAAAGGCAAGCATGACAAGTACGTAATGGACAAAAGGCAACCAACAAGCAACTGATATCGGAGATACTGTCATGATTAGGAGGCGGATATTATGAGAACTGTGTAATAAAGATATTTGTTATGTGACAAGTTATAACAAGTTATAGCAAGTTATAGCAAGGGTGCCGGCGACCTCATCCCACATACCCGGTTATACGAGAATAGCCAGGCACATCCTTGTCCTCGACTGTATAACCGCAGACGGGGTGTAATATCCTGTGTAACGAGAATGTACGGCCCCCCGTACGTTACCAGGTTGGGTGGAAATGACCCCTATATGTGGGTAGCCCCAGCGTGATAACCCTTAGTTCGTTATTTAGTGAATTATCCATGATATCATTAGAGAGTTGTGATTGAATTAAGCTAAAGTTACGAGAGTAACGATTTAATACAATGAGACCGGAGAGACAGGATTGGTGATATCAGGTGATAAGGTAACCGATACACCATGGACAGATAAAATAGTATGAACTTAAGAAAACTAAGAGATGGCAAGGATAAGGCTATACCAAAGTTATGAGAAGTGAAAAGATGCGCTAGAGTTGAAAATGGTATGACATAGTTTCTGATATGAGGACGATGTGGGATAATGATAATATGGTATCGATATAGAGATTAACCTAAAGAGGTATTATAATATAGTTCACACAAGGTTATCAACCAATCAAGTTTTATTATGTGATAAGTGATTATTAGTCAGATTAGCAGATTTAATACATACATCATTCATGGCTCAAATACAACATCAAACAATTATTGGAACATAATATTCGAAACTAAAACATAGCAGCCCTAATATCAAAAGTGTCAATAATTTAATCCTAAGTTAAAAGCATGTTCATATGCTACCCTCCAATTACAATTCAAGCACAGATTCTAAAATACTAATTAAAAGCATTAATCCTAGGACATTTTAACTGGGCATTCTAAGAAGCATAAAAGCAGGTGAAATAAGTTGGCCTAGAACATCATGATATAAATACAGTATTAAAATCTATAACCAGCAACCAAGAGCGATATGATAATAACCAGACAGAATTAGTGACATGATATTAACTAGATAAGCTTTAGTGATATGCTAATAGCCAAGTAACTTAGCGGTATGATATTGGCCAAGCGATATATATTAGTCAAGTACTTTAATGGTACAATATCAGATAGATAATTTAAATGATATGATCTTAGTCAAGCAAGCATATGTGACATGATAATCATACTCCATGACCAGGTGACAAGTAAATTGGAAACATGTGATTTACGAAACGGAAAGGTCACGGCCGCGAGGTACTTGCCTTGAGCACGCTCGATGGACACACTGCACAATGGATCCGGAAAATGCAACTGCGCAGCTGCTCCCTTGACAGCTGCGTGAGAACCTACAGGGTGATTTGGAGAACAACCGATCAGATATGATAATTTGATAAGAAACGACAGGTGATAATTTTGACTGGAGAGAAATAGCCGTTCGGCCGAGCGAACACTATTCGGCCACGCGAACGGCCACTCAGCCACGCAAACGCGCGTTCAGCTGCGACTGCCTCCGGCCATCGACCGCTGCCACGGGCCGCCACCGGTCGCCGCCACGGGCCACCGCCGCAGGCCACCACCCGCGAAGGCATGGGCGCGGAAAGACTCGCATGCGAGCGTGCGGGCGCATGCAGCCGAGCGTACGCCGTCGCTATTGCTGCAGCGACCTCGTCGCCGCCACCATTGCCATGGTTGCGCGTGGCCGCGCGGTTGCGTGCGGGTGTATGCAGCCGAGCGTACGTCGCCGCTGCAGCACCCCTCGCCGCCGCCAATGCTGCCAAGATCGCGCGTCGCGCGCGGGCGAGCGGGCGCATGCAGCGTGCAGGCCGTGCATTGCCGCCGCCGCTGTTGCCGAGCGCCGGTCAGCCGCCGGCTACCGCCACTGTCGCCGCAACGAACTCGCCGCCGCCACCGTTGCCATGGTTGCGTGTGGGCGCGCAGTTGCGTGCGGGCGAGCGGGCACTGACGGGCATGCAGTCGTGTGGCGCCGCTGCCACTCACCGCCGGCTGCCGCCGGCGACGTCCCACCGCGCGCGCCTGTTCTTGCACCGACCGGCGTCGTCGCCGCTGTGCCGATGCCGCATGTCCGTGCTGACATCGCCGCAGCCGCCGCTATCGCTGCAGCCGTCGCGCCAGAGCGAGCTCGAGCGCGCGGGCACATGCATGCGCATGCGACATGGACGCTGCCGCTCTGGCCATCACCGCCGGCCGCCTCTGCCGTTGCTGCCACGGCCACCACCGCCGGCGCCCATGCAGCCGCTTGGATGGGAGAAGAGAGAGGAATGTGGGTTAGATGGGAGAGGAAGAAAATGGAATAGATGAAGAAGATGCAACACGTACGGGAGAGAGAGGGATTAATTGGAGATAGGAGAGAGGAACGTGAGGGAGAGGTTAGAGATGGCAGGATGAAAGAGAGAGAGATAACGGGAGAGAGGGATATGGTTAGTGTTTATGGGAGAGAGAAATTAGTGGAGAGAGTTTAGGGATAGATGGAGGGAGGAGAGAGAGAGTTGGTTAGAGGTATTTTTTTAGGGTGCTACAGCTCTCCCCCCTTAAAGGAAGATTCGGCCTCGAATCGACTAGCTTTAGAAGGTAGGGAAAACGGAATTTGAGTAAGTTAATTAGATGGAGGGAATCTTAAGAAGTAAACCTGAGGTACGAAGATTGGGGTAAATCTCGCACATTTGAGACTTCCAACACCCAGGTAGCTTAATGTTTCCTCTGATGGGACTACAACACCTTGACATAAGAAATGGTCCAGCATCGTAGTAGACATCCAGAATGTTCCAGAATATGGACCGGCCGTGCTCGAATGGGTAGGTCCCCCGAGACCTCCATGTTGGACAACTCCAGAACGTGATCAGAGTCAATAAGGTACTTCCTCAGCATAGAAATATGAAAGGCGTTATGGACACTAGCCAGGGAAGTAGGCAACCCCAAACCATATGCAAGCTTCCCGATTCGCTCCATGACAGGAAATGGTCCAACATAACTTTTCTGGTGACTCTGGGCAAAAAGCAAACTGTTCTTGATGTGGTCGATCTGCTCTTTACACTCACTGAGGACCCCAACAACACTTCTCCAACCTCATCCAAACAAAGGAAGAGTGGCAAGCCTATCGCGGAGTGCCTCGAAAGGAGCTATGTCGATATTAGAATAAAACAGTTATTATAAGCAAACTCCGCAAGAGGTAAGTGATATTCACAACTGCCCTTGCATGCAAGGATACAAGAACACAACATGTCCTCCTATATGTGAATGGTCCTCTCGGATTGGTCATCAGGTTGAGAATAAAAGTAGTGCTGAATTTAAGCTTCATGCCCAGATACTAATGCAACTCTTCCAGAAGCGCAAAACGACCTTGGTGTCATGGTCCAAGATAAAGGTTTTAGGACTGCCAGGGAGACAGACAATTCCCTTGGCATAGATACTAGCAAGATCACTGGCTGAGTAAGTGGTCTTGACTGGACTGAAGTGAACTGCCTTGGTGAGACGATCGACAATGACCCAAAGAGAGTCCATACACCGGGGGTGATCTAGGAAATCCAACAAAGAAGTCTATAGCAATTACTTCCCGTTACCACTGGGAATCCCCAAAGGCTGCAAAAGTCCGGTTGGACTACGGTGCTCTGCTTTCACTAGCTGGCATCTTGCACACTGAGATACAAGCTTAGCTATGTCCTTCTTCATCCCCGACCTCCAAAACTGCCGCTGAAGGTCCTTGGACATCTTAATCTCGCTAGTATAAATAGAATGCGAAGTTTTATAAGCTTCACAAAAGATAATCATCTTTACTCATGAATCAGGTGGCGCCCAAATGCAGGCACAGAGACGTAACAGCCCGTTACCATAAATAAGAAAGTCCGGCCTATGAGATTTAGCCCGTAACACCTCTCCACGACAGTACTGGGTCCCTGAACCTAAGGCTTGAGCTTCTAGCAAGGTAACAAAAAAGTGAAGGAACGTTCCGATTCTCCAAAGATAATGCTGAGAAGACAAAACCATGGTGGTTTAGAAATTCTTAAGCCCTCCTGGTCAGATGTTGGGATAGGAACATCACTTCATTTCCTGCTAAGGGCGTCGGCCACCACAAAAGCTCTGCCAGATGGTAATGGATAATGAGGTCATAGCCCTTGATTAACCCTAACAGATGGCATACCTCACTTTCAAATATTTCTGAGTGAGAAGGTACATCAAGCCCTTATGATTAGAGAAGATATCGCACAACTCTCCGTGGAGATAAGGCTCCAGATCTAGAGTGCAAGGAAAGGATAGAAGCAGAAAAGGTGCTCCATCAAGGTTTGGAAGCTGGACTCACATTCCTTCGTCCAAAGAACTGCTCGCCCTTTGAAGTCAACTTAGTCAATGGCTTAGAAGTGGAAGAGAAATACTGGACAAAACGGTGGTAAAACTCGGGTGGAACCCAGGAACTACGAATCTCCACCATGTTGCTGGATCTCGGCTAGTCCACTACTGCAACAATGTTAGAAGGATCCACGCAAGGCCTTGCCGCTGATAACATGGGCAAGAAAACTGACAGACGAAAGCCAAAAAGCACATTCCTTTAAGTTAGTAAGGAGTTGATGATCCAACAAAGATCAAGTATAACACGGAAGTGCTGCTCATGCTCCTCTGTGGTATGGGAGTAACTCAATATGTCATCAATGGAAATGATGATAAATTGAACTAAGTACTCGTGGAATACCCGATGCATCAAATCCATAAATATTGTCGACACATTGGTCAGCACAAAAGGCGTAACCAGAGGTACTCAAGGAGGCCAAAACAAGGGTGAAAGGCTATCTTCTAAATAGCACAAGTCTTGTTCTGAACTTGGTGATAGACGAATTGCAGGCCTAGCTTGAAGGGAAACTTGACACCCTTGAGCTGGCCCAAGAGATCAACACACGAGGTAGGGGTAGCAACTCTTGATAGTCACCACATAGAGAGCTCGATAATCGATGCACGTGCATAATTTCCAGAAAAGTGATCAGAAAAACCCATTCTGAGGTATTGCGTCAGATAAAGTCTTTGCTCTGAAAGGCATCCAATTGACGCTTCAACTTTTCTAACTCAGCATGGGATAGATGGTAAGGAGCCTTGGCGATAGGAGTGGTTCCGGTGATAAAACCAATAGCACACTCAAATGCTCTAACTGGAGACCGGCCTAGAAGCTCTACAGGGAAGATATCAAGAAATTCTCGAACAATAGGCAAATCTTTTGGTAAGGGTCCGATGAAAGGCTTCTCTAACATGGATAGAAGGCACCCCGACTTGGTCATCCAGCGATGATCGAAATGGGAGACTAAGAATAGGAGATTGAGGCATCGCTTTTGCCTTGATAAATGATCTCCCTATTATCCTGAGGGGGAATATCCTTGTGGTTAAAGCAACGGATAATATCAGGATGAAGAGACAACTAACCCCTGCTCACAACAGGTCAAGGGTTAGATAGGCGCCACAACTGCATCAATACTGAAATTTGTGGCCTTCAAATCCAGGGCAACATTGAGACAAGTAAAATTGCCAGCAAAGATCCATTAATAGCGATCGGCGCCATGAAATACGCCGAGATACTAATGGGTACAGAGTGTTACTGAGAGAAGCGAGTTGCCAAAAAGGAGAAACTAGCTCCTGAGTTAAACAATGCAACAGCAAGGTGTCAATCCAAGATAACAATACCCTAAAGGTCAAGGGATAAAGGAAAGGTAAGTGATAATGTAATCAGAATTCAAGGAAGCGTAGGATTGAAACCGTGTCACAGGATAACAATCGAACAAAGGAGACAGTAATTAGATATGAATTCATGGTAATATGCCAGTGACTGGATATGCATGCATGAATGAATTAACCCGAAGCCCCGTGTAAGTGCAAAACTTTTTTTTCCAGAAACTACAGCCTGAGCTCTGATACCAACTGTAACACCTCACGTAACCATATGAGATATTACTATGGAACGTCATCGCTAAAGTAAAGAATCAATAAGTACGATAAAAGAAATCACAAAGAGTTTAAAACTTTATTAACACTACGATAAAAGAAATCACAAAGAGTTTAAAACTTTATTAACACTTTAATAGAGAACCAACGGAAGCTGGAATAAATATTTAAAACATGGGACCGGTCCACTTCTAATCAAATAAAGAACGAACGAAACAACAAAACGGTGGCAAACCACGGTGCTGAAAACTCAAGTGCTCCCACCCATGCATGATGCTATCACTCCACTGGCGTTTTACCTGAGACTGAAAAGAGCAAGCGTGAGATTTAAAAATCTCAGCAAGTACCCAACTACAGTCGCAACACAAAAGTAAGACAGGCGGTGCAACCATATGAAATAAAGGCAAGCATGACAAGTACGTAATGGACAAAAGGCAACCAACAAGCAACTGATATCGGAGATACTGTCATGATTAGGAGACGGATATTATGAGAACTGTGTAATAAAGATATTTGTTATGTGACAAGTTATAACAAGTTATAGCAAGTTATAGCAAGGGTGTCGGCGACCTCATCTCACATACCCGGTTATACGAGAATAGCCAGACACATCCTTGTCCTCGAATGTATAACCGCAGACGGGGTGTAATATCCTGTGTAACAAGAATGTACGGCCCCCCGTACGTTACCAGGTTGGGTGGAAATGACCCCTATATGTGGGTAGCCCCAGCGTGATAACCCTTAGTTCGTTATTTAGTGAATTATCCATGATATCATTAGAGAGTTGTGATTGAATTAAGCTAAAGTTACGAGAGTAACGATTTAATACAATGAGACCGGAGAGACAGGATTGATGATATCAGGTGATAAGGTAACCGATACACCATGGACAGATAAAATAGTATGAACTTAAGAAAACTAAGAGATGGCAAGGATAAGGCTATAACAAAGTTATGAGAAGTGAAAAGATGCGCTAGAGTTGAAAATGGTATGACATAGTTTCTGATATGAGGACGATGTGGGATAATGATAATATGGTAGCGATATAGTGTTAACCTAAAGAGGTATTATAATATAGTTCACAAAGCCGTGCCCAAAGTGCTCGACAGCTAGTGTCACTGTCAGTGTAGTAGATCTCTTGATGGACCGCACTGCAGCAGGCTACAGAGGTTTGTTGGGAGGCGCGACGCACCGACCGACCGAATCACCGATGCTGCCTGTGCCCATATTTCCTAGTGAGCTGCATCACATCAAGATTCAACCATCTCGTGTTTTCAATGGAAAAAAGGATTCTCGTACTGTAAAAGAAATTTGGCAGCACTGCAACAACTGTCGGCAGCATGACTGAAAGAATTTTGGTACTACTTTACTGATCATGTTTCACATGGCTAGCACCGTTTGGGAGTTCGAAAATAGCATCCATCGTTTTCTCGTGCTTGTCAAACTCGGCCTCGCGGGTGATAATTTTCTTAAACATCATCTAAATATTTTTTTAACTACCATCTAAATTTGTAACTCTTAGATTAGAAATCTAATGGTCATAAATTCTCTCTCTACCCCATGAAAAAAAATTTCCCCTTTAAAAAACAAAAGCCCTTTAATTTCTAATTTAAGGATCACAAATTTGAATGATAGTTAAGAAGAAAACATCCGGGTGATACCTAGACACCCGGATACTCTTCCTCAATTTGCATACTCTTTACATTGTATCTGGAAATTCTTTTCTTTATGGTTGTTAGCCGCGTTCTTTTTTACATATACACTGAGGGGGCAGGTTGTCGCTTGTCAAGAGCTCTCTGTGGAACATGTTCATATCTACAGCCAAAGCCAATTTCGCAACTCTCCTCTTTACAACATATACACACCAAAAATTAACAAATTTCCAACGGAGAATGCTATCCTGTGTACAAAATTCTACTCCCAGACGTGTATGTATGCTAAGCCTACATCATTCCATCTTGCTGACACAGGCAATCAGGCATTGGGAAGGCGTATATGGAATCGTTAGGTTTCCTGAATGCAGTTCCCCTCAGGTCACTGTGGTGTAGTATTTCCTGCATGTGGCGCTTGAATTGATCCCATCTGCAGTAAAAAAAAGAGAGTTTAACATAGTCCTAAAGCAGTTTATGCCTTTAACAAAGATAACAAGATCAAATCATATGTTTGAAGGTCAACTCAGAGCTGTGTTAGAATTTTTTTTCGAAGGACTACCAGAGGGCAACGAGCTTATGCAGATCGATTCAAATATAAGTTGTTGGGGGAATAACAAGGGCAACTATAGCTAAAATGGACCAGTCTTGGGCCAAAACATACTGTTTAAGGCAGGTGGATTTGGTAAAAAATTCCAGCAGACGGTCAAAATGGAAACTGGCTTGGTGCGATTTGTTATGGAATGACTGTCAGTGACAAATCGGGCCTTCCTAGGTTCATTGACCACTTACACATGTGATTACTTAGTTAATGTATGATAGCAGCTCAAAACTGACCTGATGTTCGGATCATCGAAAGATAAGACCAGCTTCCGTTTATCTGGTTTTATTGTCTTTGCATTCCCTCCAAACATGTAACGCCTGTGTCCCATTAGAAAGTGAGGGAAATTCCCCCCTTGAGTTGTCACAAACACTGCACTCTGAGCACAGACAGTGTAATCTAATGCTGCTAGTCGAGATGAGTGCCCCTACACAGAAAAGGATGGTGAGTGGGTGATAGTACATCATGTTGAACAACATTTCTGATCCAACTTATGTCAAATATATACTCCCAAATATTAAACAATGCAAAATTCAGTGTAAAAATGGTGAACAGTTTTATGCATGCATATTCATTGAACAGTGAGAAGAACATCCGAATGGCTGGGGCAAACAATACCTCAAACTCAGCAAGCTCTTCAGGCAAAGCAAGAGTATCCTTCGTCGCTAAAAGAGGGAACATCTGGCTGAGAGGGGCCATGTATTTTTCATCAGTGTATATTTTACCAGAAGCAACGTAGAGGGAGGTGGTATTGTCAAATCCCATGCCCCGTAGCATCATACCAACCTGCAAAAAAAATTCATTCAGTGAGCGCCTTATCTCAGTGAACCTTTTTACATATTTAAATGCTTCTAAAAAGGAAACTTAATAAATGCCACTGAAATTACAGGTTGTTAGTAACAACTTGAAGCTTCACCAACTAAGCACACTCTATAGTTCAATATAAAGAAGCAAGTAAAAATAAGGTAAACAAGCCAAAAGTGATCTGAAGTAATAATGTGAAATACTGAATACATGCTTCAGTGCACATGTGCAACTGTCTGTCCAACACAACAATGCTTGAACAACATGAGATGATCTCCTAAAGGGCCAAAACAAGCCTAGACTCAACAATTTTTACAGTAGACCAATACACAAAGAGAAGGAAAAGAAAAAAAAAAGAGATCCTAACCTCTAGAGGAGTAAGAGGACATTTTCCATCCCTTCTGTTTGCCTCAGGATTTATCACTCGACCAGGTCGATGAAACTTCCCTCTCCAGCTCCTTTCACGAGCATTTTCCATTTCAATTTTCTCCTTCCAGCCACCATCATATGTACAGCATGAAAAGGCTACCATATCCTACAGTGTGCACAAAATCTTAGGAGGATGGAAGAAAACATTGTACCTCAGTAGAATAGATGCGAACACTACAATTGTTAAACCGAGAGTGTTGAGTGCATTAACACCTCTTCGAAGCGAAGATGCACCGAGACATACTTCCCACCAGTCAAAGAGCTCTTTTTGATCATTCTGTTAACCATATCCTCTGCAAGAGTTCTTATTGGCTCTGCAAATCTCAATGCATGGTAGTTTACCAAACACCTCAAGGCCTGGATATTCGATGGAACTGACTGAGCTAATCTATTTGAGAATGGGGCAATGCGCACAACCCTGCACGGAATAGAAAATAAAATGAAACACATGCCTTGGCCTTTTCACAGTTCAATCAAGTTTTATCTCACATTTTTCTGTGGGGGTGGGGAGTGTTGACCATACCCTAACTCCAGCAGTTTTGGAAGCACCTTCTGCTTATAGTGATCTGGAGATGAGTAGGCTTTAGTTCTCATATTTGGTATGCTGCTGATATTATGATTGAAGCGCAGTAAAACGTCTTCTGGAAGTTCCTTCACAACTCTTACATGTTCTCTGAGCGTCTCAATAAAATGATCTTCACAAAAAATATCACCAAATTTGCTGAAAAACAATACAACAGGTAAACACATTATCCTCCTGAAACAGATCACTAAAATGTTAATATGTGGTGCAGCATAATGGAAAGTAAAATAATATTAGATGAGAACATCAAATGCTACTAAAAGCAGATAGCAAATTTGCATACAATCAAGATGTGGAATTTTAATAGATTCCCAAAAAAAAGTTGTAATTTTAATGTGATGAGACCTGTACAATTACACCTGCTTCAACCTTGAATTGAAAAAATTAATAGCATTCATTGGAAGAGAAAATTGTCATCTCGAAGGATCTGTAAAGGAAGTACAGAATCTATACCAATGATCACTTCTTGAAGTAGAATGTCAAAAAGAATATTTTGTGGTTTACTGTTAACAACAGTGAACTTCAGAACTTAAATGAACTGGACGCTAAAGCAAGTATTTCCAATGAATATATCTAAAAAAAGTATTTCCCAAGAGTAGGCAGCTAAAAGTAACTGCAATTCCATGTAATAATTGCTCCAGCCAGGCAGACACAGAAAAAATGGCATTCTTTATTGTAACCAAACAAAGCAATGAGCAAACAAATTAGTTACCTAGGATCACGCCAAACACTATTCAAATGAAATATTGGGATCACAAGAGTTGCATTAAGCAAGCTGGCCACAGCAACTGCATCGCAGATCTGCATTGAAAAATATGTGTTAATAATTGCTCAGCATAGTGCGAAGATTCCAAGAACTTTGCAAATATAATAGATTTGCATCACAGCTAATATTAGAGACCACAGCATCACAGAAATTTTCAGGTCATAAAAAATATATTTGCAACAAACGTCAAGTAGCATATAAGCATGCTGATGAAAGAAAAAAAACATTATGATATGTTGGATGGATAATCAACTACAAGTCTACCAAGATAGTACTTCAGACTTGTTTGGCCATATTCTAGAGTCTAGACAGCAGGGGCTTTACATATAGAACATTTGAAACTGCTAATTTGGAACATACAAATCAGAAACTATACGGCTCTGCTCAGCATATCAAATGAAATGTTTTCAAGACAAAGTCTAGCCTAGTGCCAACCCCCTGTTTTCCAACACAAAGTTGTTGAGGAAATTTATCTCGAGTGACAGTGTGACATTAACATGACTCTCAAGTTATTTTAATGGTGCACCAAAAGATGCACTAGGCACTGAACTTTTAAGTAAGATATTAGCAATGGCATACTCAGAACCATGACCATAATTTTATTACAAAGAATGATCCTAGAACTTACAGAAAGACGCTGTTGATTCAGACCACCATTTGCTTCAATTATGAGATAGCCATTCGAAGGTGGCAACTCTGCAAAGAACCAAAGCGCAATTCAGACTACCAATGTTAGCTTAACTATCATCTTCCAGTGTTTATGATTATGGGCCAAAAAGTACCAAAAGGAGCTTTCAAGTGGGCACATTTGGTTTATGAAATCATAAACAAAGGTTTCAAAGTGGAACCTGATTTAATCAGCCTCCTGTTGACACAAGGCATCCATAGTTCCCCAGGATTTTGATAATGTGATGTCATTAACTGCACAATTCCAAGACAAAACTATTATTTTAACATGATAATTGATAAGAGCACATAAGTAAAAGTTGGTTCTCGCGATCGACAAAAACAGGCAAGGTAGTAGTAAGCTAATCTAAATGTGAACATGTTGCAGGGGAAGCCCTCAGGTCTCAGGACTGAATGAATAAATTGGTTCCTCCTGTTGAAGAATGAATAAATTGGTTCCTCCTGTTGAACATGTCTCCCTACAACTAGCATTCCAATTCTTGGAGCATTCTCAGACTGATGTAACAGTGAAATTGAACAACATATATTGACTGATTGAATTCACAATCGAAGCCCTCATCAAGCATGAGATTTGTCATCTAAAAGCTAGTTTTTTTCTTCCATTGGAATCTGAATGAGATTATTTACTTATAAACAATCTGTTCATCGTTGGGTAACATTTTGTTGCTTAAAAGACGACCCAACAAAACAAGAAATTAGTACACACGAGTACATCTAATCACGAGCATAGCAGAAGGAAGTGCACGAGGCACGTGAGCTCACAAGGATGCATCATATATAACCGAACCGGGGGGGGGGGGGGGGGGGGGGGGGGAGGACTAGGAATCAAGAACCAAACTTTTTGAGCTAAAACTCACATCAAGAACAGCAGCTCACGTAACAAGTACACATTGCGCAGCCCTCCCGTGATAAATCAGAGAAAAAAAGACCAAAAGGATCCCGGAATTCCCATGAATATTTCGCCTAATCCAGTATTCCAGCGCATTGCAAAGCTTAAAGAACAAGAAAACCCAACGGAAGAAGTAGCCAAGAACCACGCAAGAACCCAAAATCTCCCCCAAGAAGCGGCGAAGAGCTGACCTTTCCCGCAAAAAGAACCAAGAAACACGCTAATCGCAAGAACTAGAGCACACCTACCATGCTGCGACGCCATGAAGTGGAGGAGAGGGCGGAGGCGGAGGTGGTGGTCGAGGCGGATGTGGCGTCGTCGCGTATGGCCGGCCAAAGCCGCTCGAACACGAGGTGGCTGCGGTACACCGACCCGGGAGGCGACGGCGGCGCGGGCGCGCGCCCACGCCGCCGGAGCGTGGCCACCGTCACGCCTTCGCGACCGCCGCGGCCTGATCCCCCGCCACCGCCGAGCACGAACATGAGCAGCCCCGCCGCGTATGCCAGCGCGAGGAGCAGGACGACCGCGGTACGCCGCCGCCCGCCGCGCCCCGGTCTCCGCGCGGCCTTGGCGCCGCCACCGCCGCCGCGCATTGACGGCGCGATGGACATCGATCAGCGGCGGTGCACTCGTGGGATCATGTGAGCTCGGGGAAGTGGGGTGGTGGGGCGTCTTGGCGACGCCGAGCTTTTGCTGGAGCAGGAAGTCGAGAGAGGATGGAAACGAACAAGGGAAAATTGCTCTCATGCCACAAAGTTTAGTGCCATACTCTCATTTGCCACATAGTTAAATGACTTTGTTATTATACCACAAATTTGAGTATTTTGCCCTTTGTTTTGCCATTTTCTCCATTTAATAATATCATTTTGACCCTTTGGCCCCGCCGACGTTATTGAGCCGGCCGCTGGCTTGTCCCGGCCGTGAGGAGGGTGGAGCCAACCGGCGGCGGAGGGGGCACGGAGGCGCGGCAGCGCCGGCCAAACGGGTCACACGACCCGGCGCGCGCCTCGGGGCGGGAGGAGACGGCCGGATTAGGCCTGGCGGCGCCCGGCAATGAGCACAGCGACGGCCGAGACAGGGGAAAAGGGGCACCGGCGGCTCAGGCCACGGGGACCCGATTGCTCGTCGAGAGAGCAACCTCGGGGGGTCTTGAGCCTACCTTGGGCCCGGGCGGCGGCTGGAGTGGAGCCGGGTGAACTGGCGGCGGGGAAGGGCTCGGCGGCGAGGAAGAAGGTGGCGGCGGTTCGCTGGGGAGGGAGGCGGGGTCCGGCGATGTGGGGGTGGTGATTGCGGGGTCCGGGCAATGCTCCATGCGCGGGGAATCGGCCCAAGACGCAGCGCTTCCCGGAGAAGACCAGGCGCCGGTGTTGGGGAAGAAACAGCCTTGCCGGCGGCCGGCTCAATAACTCCGCTGTCGAGGAGGTCGGCGGCGAGGCGATGTTGGCTCCATAGAGGGCGGAGCCAACCGGCGGCGGAGGAGGCGGAGAGGGCGGAGCCAACCGGCGGCGGAGGAGGCGGCGAGGCGAGCCAACGGGAGAGGACGTAGGACTGCGGCTGGGAGGAGGCGGAGAGGGCGGCGAGGAGGCAGGCCTGGGGTGGGGCCGGGGGCAAAAGGGTCAAAATGGCAAAACAAAGGGCAAAACACTCAAATTTGTGGCATAATAACAAAGTCATTTAACTATGTGGCAAATGAGAGAATGACACTAAACTTTGTGGCATGAGAGCAATTTTCCCTTAAAACGGCAGCAAAAACTGAAGAAGTGTAATAAAGACGTGTGTGGTACCCGCCGAGTGCGCCACATCTGTAGCCGCTTTTTTTTAAAAAAAAGTTAGCTTCCGAGCACCCGTTATAAATCTAGCCTATCTGTAAATTCCATAGCCACAGCAGATAACACGTGTACAAATCTTGCCGAGCCACCAGAAATCAATGCATCGGTATGTAATTAATTATCTTGAATTATTATTAGCACTAGTTAGCGTTAAATAATTATGAATAGCGCTAATTAAACACTGTATTACATAATTAGTGCTCATTGTGCGGCGGCCGGTGCACCACTGAGCTAGCTCGACAGGCACCTACTGAGTTTTTTTTGCTCAGTAAGTCTATAAAAGAAGATAAGATTTGTAAAAACAGAAACTAAAATTGAAAAAAAATATTGTTACAGTACCATTTACGTGAATAGTTTCTGAATGCGTGTATGCCAAGGGCAAAATGACTGCACAGGTACGTGTTAAGTGTGATGACCAAGGATTGTTGTGCTAGGTATCTTTGATTGTCCGTGGTGTGATTTCATAGGACTGAAAACAACGAACGGAGGCATGATTATACGATGCAAAGTGACGCATCTTTTTCATTGCGTTTTTTACTGTTACACACTGGCACAAAACTCTCAACGACTTACAGTGTATATATAGATACAGCCAGCCACTCACTCACTACGACTCCAACTACTGCGCCGCCTGCCCATACCGAGTAGACTTCCCATGCTGCTCATGCCGCTTAGCTCAGCCGCTTCCTGACTGCTACAGTCACCAGCCGTCTGCCCACGCCGGGTAGTTAGCCGACCGAGGACGACCTACGTCATCCATGACCATTCGTGCTGACGACTGCTATAGTGGTTGTATCGAGTATGAGGTCTACAGTACTCGGTGCAGCTACGACCGGTTCGCTACGACCACGACCATAGTTGCTACAACTTCACAGACAGGCGCTACGACCACATCACTACGACTACAACGCTGGTCACTACGACCACACACAATGTGGTTGTAACCGACCACTCAAACAGGCACTACGACGCTGGTCATTACGACCAAACATAATGTGGTCGTAACCGACCACTCACACAGGCGCCCTGTTATGACCACACATAACGTGGTCATAACCAACTACGCACACAGACTTTGAGTCCTCCAAATGCTACAGTACTCTTACATGTATAGCGTCTACTGTACTCCTCCGAGTATGACATCCACAGTACTCCACCGAGTATGATGTCCATGGTACTCCTCTGAGTATGACGTCTACAGTACTCCGCCGAGTATAACGTCCACGGTACTCATCTGAGCATGACGACCATGGTACTCCTCCGAGTATGCGCTAACGACTACCGACCATGACTCTCGACTATAACTGTCGACCATCGACTATCGACTATCAGCTGTTGACCATGACCATCGACAATCAACTACGACCATCGACTACGACCATCGAATATCGACTATAGTGTTACGACCACGGAGTACTCGAAGCTACAATACTCGGTGTAGCTTTAGTACTGATCATAACGACAACAGAACGACTGGTTATATCGACCACAGATACAAAGTACTCGTACATACACGAGCACAACACACATATAACAAGATTAATCCAACAAAAATAAAATAGGACAGGTGGGTCATAGGGGTATGCAACTTGCCATGTCACAATTGTGACGATGAATCAAACGGTAGACACGGGGTGGTCTAACTTGTCTAAGTGTGATAGTGCTCGATAGTTAACCAAACAACCCCTTGTTACCTTGGCAACATTACCAATTCCTCCAAAAAAAAGTAAACCTCACAAAACTACAAGTATGCTAGATAAACTATCAAAAGCTACACCTTTAAATTTTCATTTTGAAAAACTACACCCTTTTCATCAAATTTGATAAAAAAGCTACACTCTTTTCGTCAAATTTGATTAAAAAAAAGCTACATTCTTTTCGTCAAATTTGATCAGAATACTACACTTCGTCACAACCAATGACAAGCGGCTCAGGAGGGAGGATGGCAGGTTGCACACAAACAAGAGGGGAGCTCAGCTCAGTGGAGGCCTTGGTGCGGGCGAAGGGGCTCCGGGGTGAGCTCTCCACGCACTCCGGCTTCCCGTCTCATGGCCTTCCTCACTGCCGCCGCTATGGTCGTACATGCCCCGCTTAGAGCTGGGAGTTGGGCCGTGCTGTGCCGGCACGGCCTAGGCCCATCGTGCTTCGTGCTATTTCGTGCCGGCCCACCTCGCCTCTAGCCAGGCCCAAGCACGGACCAAAGCCCGCTGTGCCAGCATTTGTGCCGTGCCAACCCAATCCCAGCTCGAAGGAACTATACGTGAAGGCGGCGGCGATGGTCGTCACCTTCCTTCTCTCGTACCCGCCTCGTTAAAAACTAGTTGAAATTGAATTAATTGCATAAAAACATGGGCACACAATGACGTAAATATTTCAGAAAAAAACTGGAATTTCTTTGATAATTTAAAAATACAATGTTATTGCCTCGTTAAAAACCTTACACCCTAAAGTGGGGTTCCCCGAGTAAGGAAAAGAGTACAGTAACAATATATGTATATACTAATATAACAACATGCGTACATAATATCTACTCGTCAATGTCTAGGTCGTTCGTGCGTTCGAGGTCAACATACGCCTGTACGATTTCGGGATCCTCTAGTCGATGTTGTTGCCGCTCTTTGGTTAATTCCCAGTCTTTGGAGCATGTGATTGCCTCCACCATCCTGGGTGTAAGGGATGTACTAAACGTCGCTTCTGAAGAGATGGTGGACACTAGCACCAGGAAAACATCTCATGCGAAATGTGACAGCACAAAAAATATCCACTTGTTGTTCTTCCACCACTCGAGCTATGAATGCTCTATTTGGCACTTTAAACGTGGATGAGTTTAATAGAGTGAGCAATTTGGAAACGGCTCACGATATTTGGACCATCTCTCAGAAATCCATGAGGGAACATCCGTGGTTAAAGAAGCCAAATTACATAGACTTCGGATCAAATATGAGACATTCACAATGTTGCCTCATGAGATTATAAATGAAATGTATTTTTGCCTCAACAACATTGTGAATGAGCTCAAGGGCCTTGGCACGTCACTAACGGATGTTGATATGTAAGAAAGATGCTTAGGGCGTTGCTGGAGAAATACAAAACATTGGTGACACTCTTCCTCAACTCTCCCGAATTGACAAGAATGACTCCAACACAACTCTGGGGAAACCTCATCACTAACGAGTTGTACAAGAAGGACATGGAGAAGCTCTTGGAGCAATCCTCCTAAAAGGGCAAAAAGATCACCGCTTTCAAGACCAAGGCGGTATCAAGCAATGAGTCTGAGGATGATGAGGAGAATTCTGAGGAGGAGTTGGCTCTTTTTGTGAGGAAGATGAAGAAATTCATGAAGAGGCGCCCATACCGAAGCACTAGTTATGAGAAGGGCAAGAAAGGGCACTTCTACAATGACAACAAGCATTATAGCAACATCTGTTGCTATGAGTGCAATGCAAAGGGGCACATTGCCTCTCAATGCCCCGCGAAGAAGGATGACAAAGGCAAGTTATCCAAGAAAAAGGACTTCAACAGTAAGAAGAAGCTTTTCAGGAAGCTTCACAAATATGGGAAGAATGAATCCCACATGGGAGAGTGGAACTCCGATAAAGAGTACACAAACTCTGACTCCGATGAGGATGAGTCCCCCAAGAAGAAGAGACTTGTTGATATCACCATCAAGGAGGCTCCATTCCTCTTCGTATTTCCTACATGTCTTATGACAAAAGGAGAAATGGTAAAAGCCCTTAATGACAATGAACCCACTTATGATGAGGTTATGAATATGTTAGAAGAATTAAATGAATATCTTAGAAAAGAAAAGTCAAAATTCAAGGACTTAAATAGAGACATCTCTATCTTAAAGATTCTTATGATGAGCTAAAGGAAGCTCATGACTTGCTTATCCAAGAAAATTTAAGCAAGTCTTGTACTAGCATTGGTATTACTTGTGATATTCTAAATGAAATGCCTAGTATAAAAATTGATAAAACTAGCATATCTACTTCATATGATGACTTGCTTGCCATGCCATGTTGCTTAAATGTTGATTCTAATCATGGTAATATTGAGTCATATGATGCCAAGCTTATTGTTGAGAACAATGAATTAAAAGAGCGAGTGACCAAGCTAAACAAAAGCTTAAAAAGGTGCTTCAAAGGTAAAGCCACTCTTGACAAGCTATTGAGTGAGTAAATGTGCTTATTTAATAAGGAGGGACTTGTATATGTACCTAAGAAAGGTAAGAAATTGGTAAATAAATTCACAAGGTTTGTTAAACAAAATGGTAACTATTGTTACAAATGCCGGGAAGTAGGACATGTGCAACAAAATTGTTCTATTGGTAAAACCCCATCCATAGGAATTTATGATTCTTGTTATATGCTTAAAAAATGTAAGGATGATAGAGTCTTTCCAAAATTTATTGGCACTTCAATTTTAGGTTCTAAAAAGAATACCATTTAGGTGCCCAAAGCCTTGGTTACTAACCTACAAGAATCCAAACAAGTTTGGATAACTAAAAGAACCTAATTCTCTTTTGTAGGTAATTACAAGACCAGTGGAAGGTATTGGGTGTTTGATAGTGGGTGTACTCGACATATGACCAGAGACCAAAAAATGTTCACCACTTTTGACAATGGAAGCAATGAGAGGATTACATTTAGAGACAATAGCAAAGGAAAGGTACTTGGATTATGTAAAATTGCTATCTCTAATGACATTTCATTAATAATATATCTCTTACAGAAACATTAAATTTTAATTTTCTATCCGTTGCTCAAATATGCGATTTTGGTTTACTATGCTCATTCTCTAAAGATGGAGTAACCATTTCAAAAGAAAAGGAAAATGAACTTGTTTTCAAAGGCTTTAGATTTAGAAATCTTTATTTGGCTGATTTCCCCTCTAGTGATTTATGCTTGAAAACTTGATTAATGGTAAAAACATCTTTGGATTGGTTATGGCATAGAAGTCTAGGTCATGTGGGTATGATTCAACTTAAAAAAAATTTCAAACATGACTTAGTGGTTGGCTTGAAAGATGTGATGCTTGAGAAAAATAGATTATGTAGCGCTTGCCAAGCCGGGAAGCATGTTGAAAATTCTCATCCTTCCAAGACTATCATGTTAACTTCTAAGCCATTGGAGCTCTTACATATAGATTTGTTTGGGCCAACAACCTATTAGAGCATTTGGAGCAATACCTATTATGAGTCATTGTGGATGATTACTCTAGATACACGTGGGTATTCTTCCTACATGACAAGGCCAAAGCCTCCGGTATTTTCAAAAGCTATTCAAAAAGAGTCCAAAATGAATTTGATTTCAAAATAAACAAAATTAGAAGTGATAACGGTTTCGAGTTCAAAAACACTAAAATTAAGGATTTTTTTATGATGAACTTAGAATAAAGTATAAACTTTCTACTACCTACACTCCAAAACAAAAGGGAGTTGTAGAGAGAAAAAATTGAACACTAATTAAAATGGCTAGGACAATGCTTGATGAATATAATACTTCTGATAATTTTTGGGCGGAAGCTATTAACACCGCTTATCATGCAATAAATTGTCTTTTGAAAAAGACTTCTTATGATCTTCTCATTGGAAGAAGACTGGATATTTCCTACTTTAGTGTATTTGGATGCAAATACTATATCCTAAAGAAGGGTGTTCTGCTCTCTAAATTTCAAAGTCGATGTGATAAAGGTTTCTTACTTGGTTATTCTTCTAAAAGTAATGCTTATAGAGTCTTCAATAAAAATTTTGGTCTAGTTGAAGAATCACGTGATGTTCAATTTAATGAAACTAATGGCTCTCAAGAAGAACAAGAAAATTTAGATGATGTAGGTGATGAAAGACTAATGCGAGCATGGAAAACATGCAAATTGGTGACATTAAGCCAAATGATAATCCAAGTACATTTCTGTCATCAAAACAAGTTGAAGCTCCAAACTCTTCCACAACAAGTAACATTCAAGCAATATATGTGGAAGAAAAGGAAGAACAACCTCTACCACCGAAGATCCACAACATATTTACCAAACATCATCCAATAGATCAAATATTGGGTGACGTGAGTAAGAGTGTTCAAACTAGATCTAGAATAGTTTCATTTTGTGGATATTACTCTTTTGTGTCTTCTCTTTAACCAAAAATTGTAGATGAAGCACTTGATAATCCGGATTGGGTGACTGCAACGCATGAAGAACTTAACAATTTTGCCCGCAATGATGTTTGGGCTTTAGTAGAGAGACACAAGAAGCACAATATAATTTGCACAAAATGGGTCTTCTGAAATAAACAAGATAAAAGCAGAGTTGTGGTAAGAAACAAAGCAATGTTTGTTGCTCAAGATTATACTCAAGTTGAGGGTTTAGATTATGATGAAATATTTGCATCCGTAGCTATATTTGAGCCAATTCGTATATTATTTGTCTTTGCTTCAAGTTTTGATATTAAGCTATTCCAATAGATGTTAAAAGTACTTTCTTAAATGTAAAATATCGAAACTTGTATATGTTGAACCACCTCCCGATTTTGAAGATTCTAAAAATCCTAATCATGTGTATAAACTCTCAAAAGCGCTATATGGCTTAAAGCAAGCTCCTAGAGCATGGTATGAGCGCCTTCGAGGTTTTCTACTCTATAAAGGATTTAAAATTGGAAAGATTGACACAACATTATATGAAAAAAATTATTGAAGATGATTTCTTTGTTTACCAAATTTATGTTGATGATATCATATTTGGTTCTACTAATCAAGCTTTTTGCAAAGAATTTAGTGATATGATATCTAGAGAATTTGAGATATCTATGATATGAGAACTAAGCTATTTTCTTGGACTTCAAATCAAGCAACACAAGGATAGGACCTTATAAGCCACACAAAGTACATGATATATCTTTTCAAGAAGTTTGGCATGGAGGATGCAAAACCCATCAAGACCTCCATGGCAACAAATGGGCATCTTGATCTCAATGGAGGTAAATCAGTAGATTTAAAGTTTTATAGATCCATACTTAGGACAAGAAACACTGGTCGCAAACTGTATGCCAGGAATACCTCATCTCCTATGCCATCTGGACAGTCGACCTCTCAAGCTGTGCTTCCTCCTCATGCAGCTCAAGGAACCTTAGAATCTGCACAGAAGACTAGAGAGGACAGAGGCAAGGCAATAGCCTCTGATTCTGAGACTAAGACAAAATAGCAAGTAAGCGCAGCTTATGAATCATTAGATGAAGAGATACCAGAGCCACAGGAGCCTCAGATAGATCTTAGAACCATAACAACTGATGAGTATGCATGATTGTGGCATAGAAACCAGTTTGCGCTTCTGAGAAATTATGACAATCCAAAGTTTCATATCAAGTTTCAGGAACAAGTGTATGAATAATTGTATGGTCCAAGTAGACTTTTTGCATACCACAAGCATGTCGATCAGGATCACCTTGACATAATTGACAAGTATGATGTGACATATCGACTATTTTAGAGGGCTGATATCTAGAACCTTATGGGTCTCAAGTCTGACTATAATGAAGAGATAATCAGGCAGTTCTATGCTACCTTATACATCTCTCCACATTTTGAGCACATCTCCTCGATGACTGGACATCAGTACTTGAACATCAATAAGCATGAGTTTGAGTTGGCTCCACGGACAGAGTTAAGTGCATATGAGAGTTTATGATAGGCCTACTCTTGAGATCCTTGCCATGTCTGAGTATTATGATCAGAATGCTAGATTTATCCCGGTCAAGCTCGTTGGATTACTCCCTATTCTAAGCCTGGTAAATAGAATCATCAACCATACTATTCTTTCCAAGAGTGGGAATTATGATGCCATTAGAGGCTATGAATGGAATCTGATTGATTATATTATGCAAGGTCAGAAATTTGATGTGGTTGATCTTATCATATGGGATATTGTCTCTTACAAGAATGATAGAGTCAAAAGGATTAAATATGACCCCTATATTATGGCTCTAATCATTAGGAAGACCAGATTCTATGGTGGTTTGGGTGGAGTCCACAAGGCTTATAAGCCTCAAGCAGAACCTCCTATTCCTCCAGTTCCCCATCCTCGAGCTCAACAACAAGAAGAAACTACAATTGAATCACAAGGAGAAAAAGTAGTCACTCTTTCTCAGGTTTACTCTGCAGTCCTAAGGATGGAAGGATACATTACTTCTTTGATTGTCGTTGTTTCCTTTCTCAGGGACCGAGTGTCCTCCTTGAGCATGCAGTCTCTCGCCCTCCTTCTCCATTCCGCTATGGCCACCGTCACCGTCGTGGTCCTTCTCCTCAAGCACCTCAGGAGTAGCCTTTTTAGTTATTTGATGCCAAAGAGGGAGAAAGAGAAAGATATGGAGATGACAAGTAGGGGGAGAAGTTGGAAGAGTTAAGAAAAAGGAAGCCACCAAGAAACCTATCTATCTTAGCTACTAGTTATATATATTTGTCTTTGTGAAGTAATGAACTTGTGTACTTTGTTATTATGAGACATGTTCTGTGGTCATGCTTTGAATGTCTATGCTTAATGTAATTGTGGACATTTTATGTTATGTTGAACTTAAAGATGTGGTCATTTTATAAAATTACATCTTGTGCTCTTTTGTTATATAAATTGTATCATTGCAATTATTTACTTGAAGTTGTTCAACAAACAAAGGAAACTCAGCTAAAATTTTTAAATCTTAACATGTGCATGCAATGTATCTTGTCATTTGTATGCACATATTTAATTGGAGTTTTTCCTCATATTGACTTTAGAAGCAATTAATTTTCCAAACTCATTTGAGCTCATTGCAAAAATTAATTGTCTTTTCAAAGTCACAAAAGAATATACAACTCGTTTTTCAAACAAGTGGTATATCCAAACTTTATTCTTCTCACATAATATTTGTATTGTCATCAATTACCAAAAAAGGGGAGATTGAAAGCATCTAGTCCCCTAAAAATGGTTTTGGTAATTAATGACATTGTGTGAATGTGGAACTAACATGTTTACTGGGTGTTTAAAAGGTTTAGTCCTAATGATGAATGTGAGATGCATGCTAAGGGTCAACATGAAGACAAATGTCAAGACAAAGGTATAAGTAGTCTAAAATCCCTTTTTGGTTTTACCAGTCTTAGGAGAAAGGGTGGAAGACTGGATTATAGGATAAATACCATACTATTAAGAGGGATCATGGCTAGTAACTTGATAGCATGTTCTTGTGCCAATTGGATTAATTAGGACCATGCATGCACTTAAAATTAAAATTGATAGCCAATTGTGCATTGTCAGAAAAAAATTGATAGTACCGGAGTGTAAATGACGGTACTTCTGCATTCCAAAAGTTCCGATAAAATGAACGGTACGTTTTTCTAGAGAGCACCCTTGGAGTCATAGTTGTCTCTCTGGAAAACGAATGTACCAAAGTTTTAACTGCGGAACTACTGCAGAGCGAAAGACCCGCAACTCTTGAGTGGAACTACCAAAACTTAGAAGCTTCAAAAATCTAGACGGTACGTTTTTTTTTCTAGAGAGTGCTAAGTTTTGGCCCCAAGACAAATGGAAATACCACGTCAGAATTTGGAACTACCGTGATTATAATAGCGGTAGTACCACGCCGACTTTCAACAGCTAGTTTAGAAGCTTTGAAATAGCCATACTGTTGTGTTAGAATAGGTGTTGCAATATCGGCCGATGAACAACAATACTTCTGTTTGCCCTGATTTTTTTAGGGATTACCTTGTAACAACTAGATTTGGTAGGTGGGGATATAATACTCTCCCACCTGCTCAAGGATATAGTTAGACACTTCGTTTCAATATCCTGGAGTATAGAGCATTCATTCCACACCTCATTTGCTTTCATTCCATTCATTTGAGGTAGTTGAGCAAAATCAAGTACATTCATCTTAGGTTGATCCTTGGCACTTGGTCATCATCAAGTGATGTTTTGGTTTATTACTCATGGTGCTTACCGGCACCTAGACGGCTTGACGGGAGCTTGCGGGTGACTTCTTCAAGAAGGTTGTAAAGAACCCCGGCATTGACTTGTGAGTGGTTTAGTGTCTACCATCTCCAGAGTGGAGGAAGGACAACTACTAGTGGATTGAGGAGTTGAGTCTTAATTCGTGGAACCGGTCCAAGTCGCTTGGGCTTTTCTCAACGTGGATTAGGGGAAACTGGCAATTTTTCAAACACCACGGTAAAACATCCTGTGTCAATTGGTTACTTCTTTTTCTCTATATTCCTGTGTCATATTTACTTGTGTTAGAGATATATTTCTAGAGACTTGTGCTTGTGGTGCCTAAGCTATACTAGAATTGTGTAGGTTTAAAATTACATTGAAATCTTGTCTAGGTATAATTTGTGGTAATTAGTCTTAAAAGGCAAGAATTTTTAGAACCTCCTATTCACCCCCATCTAGTCAGTTATCCTTGATCCTACAATTGGTTACAATCAAGAGAAAGACTAATGTTGGATGTCTTGTGCTTCTTGATCATCTGTTACTTGTATCGCTTGTTCTCTCCTCTTCTTCCTGACGTCAGCCTTTATATAGCATGTGAAGAGGTGACTGTTGTTCCATGCCAAGAGGAATCTCAATGTATCAGACGATTAACCATCTGACGGAAGTTATTGTCAGTGACATGAGTCCTCCTCGGCGCCTGGCGGTTATTGCTAAAGGTAGGAAGAAATTATGAGCAGTTATTCCAGAGAATAACTGTATATGTTAACTTCCTTGTCAGATAGACCCAGAGTGTAGTAGGTTGTTGTAGACAAGATGATCGAAGTCAGGCTAGTCGTAGAAAGTTCTCGACCATAGGGTAGTCGTAGAATAACTTACGACTATATCATATTCGTAGAAAAGACTTATGATCATGAAGCGGTCATGGAAAGGCTCACGACCATAGAGTGGTCATGGAAAGGCTCATGACCACATGGTTAGGTCTCTCCCTTACGAATATAAGAGGTATACTTAAGGAGTAGAATGACGCAATAATATTGTTTATAGATAAATAATAAACTAAGGATTATTATATCCTCTTCAACAAGCAAGAACGAGAGTAAACAATCATATATCGGTCTACCATGCGCTCTCATGCAATGAGGCATTTATATCTAAGCCTTCATTATGTGATGTCAACCATTATTCATCATCTCAACAAACTATATCATATACCATTGTCATTACCCACCGTCACGACAAAACTAGCATTACTTACCATATTGAAGTGATTTCACTTAACCAATTTTATCACTTACTCTGCGTCATGGGTTCATCATAGATATTAAAAAAAATGAGGCAAATTCACATAAGCAGAGACATTATGAACTACCCACGTCTATTGTTTACCATGCACTTACCTGTTTAACCTTGTGGGTGATGCGTGGCACCGATCCCAAACCTCTTTTCCTGGACAAACATCATCCATCTCAATACAACATTAAATCAATTCATACACACAGTGAATGACATCATCCCTATGCACAACTTGACTTTTACAACCCCTTTCATCAGATGGCCTCCCGCTATCCTGGTGATTGAACGACTATAACTGCCAATCTTGAAATCCAAACATAGCAAATGATACAAGTTCTGGAATCTACACAAACTTTTCGACATACTTCTAGTCATGGTTATTGAGGCATCGGTGTATAGGTGATATATCATCGGTATATCAGCATGGCGGACTGAAAGACCATGCCGTTCAGACGGCATGGAGCTGTGGTGTATGTCATCCTCCATGGCAGTGATATGGTGGTATGGCATCCTCATGGCGGTGTTATGGTAGTACGGCGTCATCGGTGGACGCCATGAGGGGAAGTTAAAAGCCAGTCAAGTCAGACTCCAGAGTCCAGACACATACCACACTGGTTGGGGTTTTGGGAGAAGTCTCCGCCACCGCTGGATCCGCTGTCGTTGCTGCTGAGTCTGCCGTTGCCACCATCCATGGATCCGTGGTCTCCTCCACCGGATCCGGTCTCCTCTGCCAGATCAGGCCTATTCTGCTTCGCTGGGGGCCAAGTTCTCCGTTCTTCCAGTCCACCGCCGCCTCCTCTGGTCTACTGGTTGCCACCGCCTTTGCGCCTCCTCTATCACCGAGGCCCCATTTGCCATCTCCTCTGTCTCCTCTCTACTCAACGGACTCCAATCCAGCGGTAGTGAGTTACTAGTACTATTACTATACATACTAATGCTAGTTTGCAACTAGTTACTACTACTATATATGTTGTATTGCTGTTGTCTGCTACTCATATGTTGTATTGTTGTCTGCTACTAGTTACTGGTCTACTGATATATATACTAATGCTACTAGTTACTACTGGTATACTGATATATATACTAATGCTACTAGTTACTACATTGTTGATTTAATTTGCTACCAAACTAGGTTAAGATGTGTGTATGGCGTCGCCATGCCGCACTTCATGTGGCGTCGCCACGTCGCGCGCCATAAGCGATATTGTTGTGTGAAGGTGGTGAGGCGCTGCACCTCACCTCACCGCCTTAATAACCATGCTTCTAGTTATCACAATTTAAGGATTATGATATCTAAACTTCTGTTTTTAGCCTCGATGGTCATGTTATCTCATATCGAGCAGCAGCTGTCTCGAAAGCATAGCTCCGAACAATTATGTCACAATTGGCATTCCAGCATTCTATAGAGAGCTTTAGCAATTACATACATTAATTAGCCTGCACTAATTAACCACTCACCTAATTAATCACATACACTAATTAATCACTTCACCTAATCACTCACTTCCCAATTCCATTCGGCCAACAAAGCACCAACACTCACTTCTATCATTAGTACTACTAGCGCTAACACTACTTAGTGCTACTACTAACTCCACTACTACTCACTACTAAATATCACTAACATTACTACTCCTCTTTGGTCCCCACTCTCTCCAGGCGATCTGTAGGTGTGCATAGGGGCTCTTGGGCACGCCGGCCCGGTGCTCGGCACCAGCGAGCCCCTCCGCTAGTCCCTCATGCTGTTCCCCTTTTTCCCCCAGTTCTGTGGCTCCGACTGCCGTCGGTTGGCTCAACCATGGCGCTTGGTGCTAGCTTCTACGGCTGGTTCCTGTGCCTCCTCTTCTCCTCCATCGGTTGACTTTGGTGTCGGTGAGATTGGATTCGGCACGGCCCTGTCGAATCATGGTTTCCCCTTTTCTATCCTAGGATGGCTTGATCGAATTGATCGGTGAGGCTATATGTTGTGATATGCTTACTTGTGTGCTATGGGAGACAAGAAAAGGGTGGGTGGGAGTGACCTATTTGGCTCGGTTGGCTTGACGAGCTCCTGGTGGCCGTTGATGTTTCTAAGCCATTGGCATGATCGTCGTTTTCATTCCTTCGTCTTCCCTGACTCCTTGAGCTCCTCTCCTTTGGACTCCCTCTTCCTCACTGTGTCTCTAGGCTTTGGGACTCCAGTGGTGGTGTGGTCTTGCTTGGCTTTTCTTTCTGTCTTGACCGAGAAATGGAATGGCAATGTGGTTCTTGGCTTGGCTTGGTTGGCTCTCGATTGGAGAAGTGGACTGGGAAATGGGATGGGGAAGGAGTGAATGCCCTCTGTGTGGTTGGCTTGCTTAAAGAAGAGAGGAATGCTAACTTCTCTTCAGTTATGCAGTGGTTTCGGTCTTATTCTCAATTCTCCCATTCTCCTGTTGACTTGGTAAAAATGAGGTTTGACCTCATTGACTAAAGGTATAGGGTGAACATGGCATTGCGACTTGGATTGGCTTTATTCGTGTCTCTCTGGTATTACATATAATGATCACTTAGTTGCTTAGGTAGACTAGTAATACCAAGTTAGGAGTCATAAGCCATGGCCCCGTTCAATTTGGCTTGGACTTCTGGCTTCCAGAAGTCAAAATGAGCGCGTTAGCTTCTTAATTTTGGTTTTTTTGGCTTTTTGCTCTTGCTTTTTTTTTCTCTTTTTTGCATTATTCGTGAAGATATAAAGATATTTTTTATTTTTAATTGACAAATTTAAAAAATTTAACAATCGATACAGAATAATTTCAATAAAAAGCACCAGCCGGAAACTAAGGGCCTGTTTGGTTGGTGCCTAACCTTGCCATGCCTAAGCTTAGGCAATATGTGGCTGCCACAGAAAGTGTGGCTAACAAAATCGAAGCCACACTTGTGGCAAAGTTTGGCAAGAAACTGAGTCTATAACGTGTGGGGCCGGGTGCTAAGAAAGTGTGGCATGCCACAGTTACGTCAGTGAACCAAACAGCTACCTAAAAACTGTGGCACGCCTAACTTGTGGCTAGGCAACTTCTGGTCATGAACCAAACAGGCCCTAACTGACGTAGCCGGATTGTACGGCCCCATAGTCCGTTAGAAATTAGGCTGGCTCTAGCTTCAAAAAGGAACTGACCCTCTGGGGCTTCTGTCCTCTTAGTGGAGTGCCTACCGTTACCTGAAAAGCCCGGTAGAATTCAAAGCTTTGGTTGGTCTCTACTTTACTCTACAGTGTCAGAGGCAGCAGCACGTGAGAACCGAGATGTTGCTTCCTGCTCAAGACTGTAGCTCGCCTTCTTCTTTAATTTAGGTACCGATCTTTTCAGTCTATCGCTTACGACAGTATGGCTTCTTTAAAATAAATAAATAATATGATTTTTTTACTATTATTTTAAAGTGGTTTATTAAGATAATTTTAGAAGCAGCTTATCGGCTTGTCAGCTTTCAATTCATTTGCACGAGCGCTTGTACTAGAGCTAAAAGCCATAGATCATAGTCATAAATCTTAAATCACAGCCGAAAAGAATGCACCCTTAGATAACAAGACTCGTTAAACTTGTTTTAAATTGACATATTTTGATGTAGTATCATGTTAATTATAGTTTAGAAGCAAATTTTATTATGGAGCTAATGGGTCACGCAAAAATGAGCCTGGGCATAATCGTGTTTCACTAGAAATCCTTCTATTTCAATTTTGAACCAAACATGAGCGTACTCGGAACAAGCTTGAATCGAGCCCATGAGCTCATTACACAAGTTTTTTTTGCCAGCCCTGTTACAACCTTATCGACTGTGCCTAGGATCTCTACGATCACTCTGTAGCCGCTACGACCACTTCTTTCAGTCATACGATCACGTTGAAGAGGCTACGACCATCTTATGTGTTGTTACGACCGTTCTGCTGGTTCATTGACCACGCTGACAGTCGTTACAACCATGTTGTAACTCCTCCGATCACTCCTCGCTGCTCCAACCACGCAGTTGTAAACTTCAGCTGAAGTTACGACCACGTTCACCGCCTCTGCGCTGCACTTCCTTTGACCACGATTGATCACCGTAGTCGTAACTCCTTACGACCACGCAATGATTCTGTTGACCATGTCGAAGGCTTTGTCGCTGGTGTAGTCGTAATGCTTTACGACAACGTCTCCTCGCTGTGGTCGCTTACTACCATGCCTTCTCGCTGTGGTCGTAATTCCTTTATGACCACGTCTTCTGCTTTATGACCTTGATCGTAACACTTTTACGACCACGTCTGCTGCTCCTGCGAACACCTTCGCTCAATCGTCGTGGATCGTAACTCCTTTACGACCACGTCTGTGATCTTCTACTCGTCTCTTCTCTTATGACTCCTTTACACCATGCCGTGGATCTAGTTATGACCACGTCTGTGAACATAATGAACTCGATAGATTTCTCAGAGCCAAACCGATCTTCTCTTCTTTATTTTTTTCTCTCGATCACACCGATCGCTCTCTCTTGTCTCTCGATCACACCGATCGCCTTGGCCTTAATTCTTCTGAGATCACACCGATCACGTCTGACCACACCGGTCTCTCTCTTCTGCGATCACATCGATCGCCACGACCACACCGATTACCCCTGCTCTGCGATCACGCCGACCGCCTACGACCATGTCGGTCGCCCCCTGCTCGGCACCTCCTCTCGACTACATCTTGTCAACTCGGTGCTGTGACAACTCGATACAATGCTCTACTTTTATACCCGACTCTTCAACTACGACTATGAAGCGGACTCGAACTCGAGTACGACTATGACTTTCTACTTTGTTACAACCACGACTTCCGATTCGACTACGACTTATTTGCACACTGCAAACTCGAATACGAATTTGACTTTTAAACTGAAAACAAGATTACCAATTCTAACAATCACCTTCTTAATCTTGTTTTCCCTTCTTGATCACGTCGATCTTCTCTCTTGCTTCTGCTTCTTCCTGCACTCCTGTGCGCCTAAGCCGTCACCGCTCTACTGCTTGTGCTTGCTCCTCCTGAGCCTTGCATAATCCAACGCTTGCCGTGCTTCGCACCTAGACTAAATTGTCCTTCCTTGTACGCCTAACTGGGCTGGAGCACCTACGCCCACAGCCACCTTAGCTTCGCTGTTACCTGAGCCTCACGCTCCTCTCTCTTGGACCATGAGCACCTCCTCCACACGATCACCGCCCTCGTGCATCGTCTACAACATCTCCTACGCCTCCAAGTCGATGCTTCACCCATGAGCCTTCACTTTGTCACCCATACTCTGATACCACTTGTTACAGCCCTTTACCGACTGTGTATAGGATCTCTACGACCACTCTGTAACCACTACGACCACCTCCTGTAGCCGTACGACCACGTTGAAGAGGCTACGATCACCTCATGTGTCATTACGACCGCTCTGCTGGTTTACTAACCACGTTGACAGTCGTTATGACCACGTTGTGACCCCTCCAATCACTCCTCGCTGCTTTCACTACGCAGTCATAAACTTCAGCTGAAGTTACGACCACGTTCACCGCCTCTGCTCTACACTTCCTTTGACCATGGTCGATCACCGTAGTCGTAGCTCCTTACGACCACGCAGTGATTCTATCAACCACATCGAAGGCTCTATCGTTGGTGTAGTCGAAATGCTTTATGACTATTTCTCCCCGCTATGGTCGCTTATGACCACGCCTTCTCGCTATGGTCGTAACTCCTTTACGACCACGCCTTCTGCTCTATGACCTTGGTTGTAACACTTTTACGACCACGTCTGCTGCTCCTGCGGACATCTCTACTCGATCGCCGTGGTCGTAACTTTTTTACGACCACGTCTGTGAACACAATGAACTCGATAGATTTTCCAGAGCCAAACCACTCTTCTCTTCTTTATTTCTTTCTCTTGATCACACCGATCGCTCTCTCTTGCCTCTCGATCACACCGATCGCCTCCGACCATACCGGTCTCTCTCTTCTGCGATCACACCGATCACCATGACCACACCGGTTGCCCATACTCTACGATCACGCTGACCGCTTACGACTACGCCGGTCGCCCCCTGCTCGGCATCTCCTCTCAACTATATCTTGTCAACTCAGTGCTGCGACAACTTGATACAATGCTCTGCTTTTATACCCGACTCTTCGACTACGACTCGGGTTCAACTACGACTATGAAGCGGACTCAAATTCGATAGACTTGTACTCGTACTCAAACTCAAGTACGACTACGACTTCCTACTTTGTTACAACCACGATTTTTGATTCAACTACAATTTAAACCAATTTACACACTGCAAACTCGAATACGACTTTGACTTTTAAACTGAAAACAAGATTACAAGCTCTAACAAGCCCCACTGAGAAGCCTTCAGAGTTCACTTACAAATTTGGAGAACAATAGATTGGGCACACTAACTGACATTAATGTCATGACCAGCTATGACTTTCAGGATTAGGTATAACCAAGCAGAAGATGCGGTGATTAGAAAACAACAAAAGTAGTGGGCTCATAGTCATCACGTGTAACGGTGTGTCTGTGCGTGTTGACTTCTACAAAGCTTCACAATACAAAATTCAGATTGAGTAGAAATACCAAAAGGCTCGAGTGTTTCTCCCCTCTGAAGGCACAGATTATTCTATACTGATACAATTGGGAACAGAGGTGGTGGACAACTACTGGGCTACTGTCTTTCTTCGCATCCTTATTCCCCACATTTGTACAGCCAAAGAAAGCCATGTACTTAAATAATCTTCGGCAAAAATAATGGCTTAGGCATGCCAAACCTTTGTGGAAATAACAGTGTGATTGCTTGCCTGCCTGCCTGTGTGACCAGTTTCTTGTTGTCACCCATATAATTTAACAAGCAGTATTGCAGTGTTGATTTGGCTGGTGCTATGCATCTGCTGATATCATTTTTTGGAGCTGAATCGCCTGCTGCAATGAACTCAACTGCTCCGGTGTCAATTGCAAGACTCGTTGCAGTGAGCTGCTGAAGCAGCAACATTACCTCGTGAATGCTAGTGGTTTAGAAACATTATATTGGTAAGGAAAAAGTCTATAATGACAGTAACTCCAACTATATAACATCACCTTCCAATGGTGATATGGCTGTACAGGTTTTCTCTGCACAGCAGAGCTCGATGCTCGGATAGCTGCACCATTTTTCTGTCCGTTTTTGGGACAATGTCATTTGGCAGAGTCCATGCTTCCTCCAATGTTCTATACTTGCAAGAGGTCTTGAGATGGTTTGAGAATGTACGTATGTTCATGGACACAGGAAAACGCCATCAACTCAATGAATCAACCCAATTACTTCTAAACGAAAAAAAAAATCGATCCAATTTAGAGGGAAAGATTAAAAACGATACACAGATAACTGGAACATAAAAGCTAATAAGTTGGGATCATGATATAAAGCTTCAATCCACAATAGAATAGATTCTTCAGGTTACAGCCACGTGGACAAGCAGCCATAAAGATTAAGCAAAAGGAAAACAGCCTTAACTGTTCATATCATAGTAGATCTAACCTGATCTAATTTATTTATGCGACTTCACGAGTCTAAGTTGAGTGTGGCGTCTGCCTTGGCCTCGATGTCGTTCTTGCTCCTGACCACACACCTCCTCTTTGTTTCCTCATCCAGGTAGCCAAGGTCTTCAGCAACCGCAATATGTGCATACAGCAACTCTTCCAGTTTGTCAACAGGAGCAGCCCTTTTACCTTTGCCGCCTTTGATCTGCTGGAATTCTTCCTTGCCGTGGTTTTTGGTGGTGAAATGCTCGTGAACTCTCATAGCTTCTTGAAATCCAGATATTGTTGGCAGGAACTTAACTAAGAAGACGCTCTTATTGGCTGGTCTTCCATGGCTAACCTTTGCCTTTTCACATGCGACCCCAATATCTGCAACAAGGCGACAATGTAAACAACTTTGAAAAGTTCCACGAGAAGAAACACCAGAAACAGAACATAGCACAATGTTTTTTTTCAGAAGTAAAAATTGTATTTTGTGTCAGAAGCCGTATAATTAGAAGACCAAGTATTCGTTTTGGTCAAAAGTGCTACCAGACTATAGGTACAAAGGAGCCAAAGAAGATATTAGCACTGTATCAGTTGATGTTATCATTCTCTTTCAAGAAAGCATGTGACAAAAAAAAAGATAGCTCAAGCTAGATATCCATGATCCGTTGCATATCTACAGGAACAAACAAAATATAACATGTGGCAGACTGACAAGACTGATAGCATATAAATTATTTTGGTGCTTAATGCATACTAACCTGTAAGTACACCTTCAATTTCATCAATTGACATAATCTTTGCTTCAGTAGCCTTTGCCTTGTTCGTGATGGAGCTGTTATGTATTACGACAACCGGAGGCCACAACATGAGATCTTGTTTCATGGCATTTATTTCCTCAGCTGGAATTGAGTGATAGGCTTTAGAAGTATCTGGGGCAACATGCCAATTCCAGCCCATCAGAACACACAGTGCTTTGTGAAGACCTAAATGTTTTGTCTTTAAACCCACTTTGCATGTATCATAAGCATGTGATATTAAGGCATCGATGTCTGGATACTTCCTTGTGTCACTGTTGTAAGAAAGAAGTGAACAAAAGCAAATAAATGAAGCATTTCTTCAGGTTAGACATTCCATGTAAATGTTCAATGAAATCAGAATTGTATAAATGCAAGAAATTTTGTTTTCACTATCCTTCTGAATGCATTATGATGACTGACAAAATGGAAACAATTCAAAAGGATACAACCAACTATATGCCTGTGAGCAGATAAAAACCATGTGGAAAAGACAGCTATAGCAATGTAAATCAATGGAATATAGGGTTTGCAAATTAATGTATTCCCTCCGAAAAAATGCTTAGGATTTAGGAACACTGGAAAAATCAAGCAATTGTTGAAGCTTGTTAAAGGAGAAAACAACTCATAAATGAAACAACATTGCACTAGCTAAGGAACTTTGAAAATAAATGATATGCACAATTGTTGCTTCATGAACAAAACATCTGAATTGAAGCCTAAAGCTTATATTTGACCAAAATTAGCATGACACATGACAAATTCCAAGAAAGCAAAGATCAGGGGCATCTGGTTTGAAAAAGAAGACTAATCAAATTTGCAGGTAAGATGGCATCTGCATACTTAGTAACCAGAACACCAAGTTAAACCAAACTCGAACTCTAAAGGGCAACTACATATCCATGGAACGATATATTTCATTGAGATATTGTTATTTAATCAAATCTCTTGCCCATGGGAGCATAGAAACAACTAAAAGCTTAACAAAAATGCTTATATACACCTTCAGGGAAGAATCAGGAAGTCACATGCTAGCAAATACACTTAATTTCAGTAAAAAATGATGACAAATATAGAAATTCAAAATAGTGAGAGCTAAGGAGACAACAAAAGCATTGGTATTTATGATAGTGCTCAAAGGCCACAGATATGAAAAGAAATCATAATCTATATGGAGCTGATCAGTACTATACTACATTTGAAATTGCAGAACAATAAAACAGGGCTTTGACAAACGCAAATTAAAATGAGAATTCAACTTCAACCAACTTACCAGGACAGAAAGAGCAAAAGACAACATAATTAGATAGACAACATTCCCCGCATACCTTACTTTGAAGTTTAAATACAACCGTTGGTTCAACCTACAGCCTCTAGTGGGAAGCGTATAAATGTAGAATGCCATCCAGTGGAGCCCATGCTACTGGTCTGTGTCCTAGTTCACAAACTAATGCATCCTAGCCAGCCCTCAACATCGTAAGTAGATAAACTTGCACGTGCTAAATGGTCTTCACCTTGTGTTAGTGAAATTTTATTTTTACCAGTAGGCTAGATACAAGTCTCACAAAGTAACCATGCGGATTGCTGAAGGGGTTTGTAATGGTGCCACAAAGGTTTTCACTTGATTGAGGAAATACATACCAAGCAGAATAGTTATGTGCCTGCCATGTTTTTTATCCTTGTTATCCAAAGAATATAGCAGCAATTTGGTAACGTGTGCACCTGACCTCACAAGATGCAAACTTGGCTGATACCCAGACATGAGCAACCAGAAGTTCCAATAACCAACTAGCTCTAATGTGGCAATGATATTATGAAGCTAATGTCTCATGAGCAGCACCATATTGTTACGTTTACTTTCTTCCAGCCATCTTGTCCCAATACATCTGCAATGCATTACTCCAAAGAATGTAGATCAACATCATAGACCAATGCTCGAATTGATCAAAGCCTTTCGCACCTTTCGCACCATTGTTTCAATGTCTGAATCCTATAGACAATGCCAACATGCTGTAGTGTATTGTGCCTCTGGAGTGAACCATGGACTGACAATGTTGGCACAGTCTAGTACCTTGACATGATGTTTCCTCATAACCATCATGCTGCACCCTCAACCCCATCAGCCCATGGCATCCTATCAGTAGCATATACGAGGAATAACTTGGGTTCTAAGAAAAACAAATAGCTTGGTTTTCGCGCGCAGGGGAGGGGCAATTACCTTAAACAAATTACTATTATAATTCACTATGTTAACCTAAACTACAGGATCAATCATCACTATGTTAACCTAAACTATAGGATCAATCATATCTAGGGTGAGGTTTGCTAAAACATGACCAGACAATATAGAACTTTGAAATATTCCTCCATTCCAGTCACCAAATCAGCAAGCAAGCAGCTGCTGAGATGACCAGTACGTGCATTCTACCCAAATGATAGGAGGAACTGTTTAGCTGGTAGAATGTTAGCACAGATGAAGAAACACAAACCTGCCACATAAAGAGCAAGATAAAGACCCTTTTGGTGCCTCACGGTATCTCTTCTGTATGGTTGAGCTCTCATTTAACATCTTTGTATACTTAAGGAAGGCTTGGTGAACTTGCTTAGTGAATTCTTCTGAACCTTCTGGTGGATCTCTCTGCATAGAAAGATCCTCATCCTCTGGAGCATCCTCATGGTTCAATTCGGTGCCACTATTATTATCTTCTGACAACTTCAAAAATTTATTTGGCCTAACAAATTCATTCCTCTCTGATGTATATCCACCATGGAATTGAGGAAGAGCAGTTCTCAATCTTTTCTTCGCACTTTTCGTCCATCCTCCTCTTCCTCTTCCATGCATGGCAGATCCCCCAAACTGTGACTGGGCAATGGGTATGGATAGCCTCTGATAGATAGGTTTGTATTTTGAACGCCCATAGGCCAACGTGTCAGAATGAGGATAGTTTCCTTGCTCTGAATCAATCCATTCCTCATTGATGTCATTTGGCAAAGCAATCCTTGAGAAAACATTACGATTATTTGGCATATCATATCCTGCATCGTATCCATCTTCATCACTAACCATATCATAACTTCTTCTTGACATTCTCTCAGGGGATAGGTCATATGCATCCATATCATCTTCATAATACTCTCGCCCTGGAGGGCTATCATCAGCTTGGTATATATCCATCCCATGATCATGATATGCATCGCTCCGCCGCGATCTTCTATAAGCCATGGGATAAGCTTCCTGTTCACTTAACTCATGACCATCCTCAAATGAAGCAAACTCATGTTGACGAACTGGGAGCCTTGCAAGTGCAAGAAGCTCAGTTTCAGGAGAGTGTGGGTACTGCACATGAACATCCCTTGTCTTGCGATAACGTGTGCGTGCATCTCCATGAAAAGAATGCTGCATATTGTGTTCCATGTCATGATGCATGCCTTGGAAGCCATCCTCACCCTCTGCCATCCTACGGGTATCCTTGAGGTTTGTCAAAGGTGATGAGCCCAATGCAAGATATGTGTCATTTTCTGGATCCCTTCTTCCATATTCATGTGCATCATATTCCATGGATGCAGCAGCTCTTGGTGGATGCTTAGTGTGTGTCTGTCTAGTAATGTCCAGTAATATCCTGTCATCATGACCAGCACCATGCTCTAATGAACTCTCTGAGAACCTGTGAGCATGACCACTCCCATGTCCTAACGAGTCATGAGATGACCTGCCAAGGCTATCCATGATGTATCCATTGCTTGGCTCATAACCAGGTTCACCGTGCACCCCGTAAGGGCGGTCCTTAGCAAGCACAGATGAGGAAGAACCAGCATACGACTTCAAATGTGTAGATGGTGCAATGTCCGAACCAAGCACACCCCTACTAGAGTAAAGCCTATCCATTTCTCCATCCCTGTCAACAAGCAAATCGCTACCAGGGTAAATCCTCTTGATTTCTCTACTCCTCCCAGCATACGGATCACGCAAACGATCGCGGTCCTGAAACTCGCTGCCGTCATGCAGCAACCAGGTACTTCCAGCGCCAAAGCTTTCCCTGGCTTTCATCGATGACCGCCCTGTCAGGAATCCAGTCTCTGTAAGTGGCGCTGAGGGGTAAAGCGCCCTAGGAGGCGGTGACACCGCCGGTGGTGGTGGTGGCAGCGGGGACCTGCGGTCCAGGTACGGCGCGCTAGTCCTTCCCAATCCCGTCGCACCGACTCTGAGCGTCATACCGGCGTCCCCCAAGAAATCGCTCTCCCTGTTATCTCTCCGGCCGCCGGGGCCTCCAAAGAACTCGCTTTCCTTCTTCGCGGCACCCAGGGATGGCCGCCCCAGGTCCGACGGGTGGTCGGGGAGCATGTAGTCCGGCGCATCGTACCTCCCGCTCGCGCCGCGGCCGCCGTAGCTCCGGCTGGGGCCGCGATTGCCGCGTCCGGCGTGGTCGTAGAGGTCGCGATCCTGGTGGTAGGGCACCCTCCCGTAGTCCCTTTGCACACGGCGGGGCGGGTCGCGGTCACGGTCGCTTTCGTCGTCCCTCCGGCGCCGCGCGCGGTGGTCCGGGGAGGGGCTGCGGTGGGGGCGGTAGTCGGAGCGACGGTCGTGCCTGCCCCTGTCGTCGCGGGCGGCCCCCGGCGGCGCGTCCCTTCGGCCGTGGCCGCCCCTGCCTCCTCCGCCTCCGCCTCCGCGTCGCATGATGCCGGGTGCGGTGACCGGAAGAGGGCGGGCTGCGGGGATCGCTGCCGTGGAGGTGGATGAGGAGAGGGGTTCAGTTCCAGAACTCCACGCTCAGATGCAGATGCGAGATGGTGGCGGCGGCGATGACGGATTCGTGCGGCGGTTGGGATGCTGCGCCCGCGGTGGTGGTGGTGGTGGGGGGCTATTATTCTTTGAGGGGGGATTTGATCATATACCCTCTCTCTAATTGGGAAATTCAGGATTTATCCTCCTCATCTCAATGACACGTGGGGCCCATATAAGTCACTGACACGTAGGCAGGAGGGTAAATCCTGAATTTCCATCTAAAGAGAGGGTATATGATGAATAAATCCTTCTTTGAGAAAAGGAAGCAAGAGAAACGAAGAGGAGAGCAAGAATGGAGAAAAATTGTTGGGAATTGAACTCGATTCTTTGGCAGAAATTTGTCGAATTATGAGCCTTTTTGAAAAGGAATATACCTTTTTTTGCGAGGAAAAGAATACGAGTGAACATGCGGTTATCATGAACCTTTGTTGTTTTCGGTTGCAGCCGATAGTTTTTGAATTTCGTACAAATATTTATATAAATAAATTAAATACCAATAAATCAATTTAAAAAGATTATTATAATAAAATATTTCAAAAAAATAAAAAAATATCTCATTTATTTATTTAGAAAAGATTATAGATCATAAACTAAAAATAATATGTCATAGCTACCTTACATATTCTAGTAATATTTCATCCAAAATTTACGGAAGAAAACACCACGATACAGGATAAGGTTGCCTTGGTTCGGGGTTTAAATAACTAGGTTAGTTAATCATTAACCCAGGTAGGTTAGCTTAATATAATTTTTGTGTTTGGTAATCAAATTGGTCCTCATAATATTGTTTGGCAGCAATATAAAAACAAAAAACTGAGGGTTAGTTGTGGTGGGCTACCGAAAGCTCTTTGTTTTCTGCCAACACCTAGCGAGCCCGTAGCAAACAACACGCCGGAATGGGCGTATTTTGTTTCGGGTTGCATCATAAGCTCAGTAAATAATATGGGGATCGCAAGCCAAGCACATAACTTGCTTAGCAGGTTGTAGGCATTTTGGCAAGGCATTTTTGTTTCAGGTTAGACTTGGCAAAAAAATTCTGCCTGTTAGAGTAATCCTGTGTGCATGTATCAGTTAGGAGTCGGTCAGTTTTGAGCTATTCTTCAGGGTGTTCAGTCTAAGTAGTTAGGCAATTAGCAATGCATGGATCTTATTGATCATGCTTGAGTTTTAGGCGTCGCTAAGATCAAGTTTAATTGGCCACTTAGGCCTTATAGAAATTGTTGGCTGTAAATAAACAGAAAGAAAATCAGAAAAAGTTGCAGTTAACATCGCAGCACAAAACCTGAGCCTTTCTATCAATTGGTATCAGAGCGTGAGGATCCTAGGCAATGCCTACTCCCGTCCCTGGCGAGTCTCGCAGCTAACGTCGTCAAAACTGACGCCGTTCGCCTTCATCGCCGCCGAGACGATCGCGACACCGTGACCATGGTGGACGCGAAATTGTTGTCGAGCGAGTGGTTAAGGAAGTCGGCGGCGGAAAGTACCCGACACTCATGCGGACGAACTACGCCGAGTGGAGCCTCCTCATGAGGGTGATGCTGCAAGCTCGAGGGCTCTGGGACACGATCGAGTACGGCGCCGATAGCTTCCAGGAAGATCGCATGGCATTGGAGGCCATCCTCCACGCCGTGCCCCCCGGAGATGATGTCCGGCCTTGTCGTCAAGTGGACTGCGCAAGAGGCGTGGGAGGCGATCCGAGCCATGCGCGTTGGGAGTGACCGCGTGTGGAAGGGCAAGGCGTAGCAGCTGAGGAAGGAATTCGAGTCTATCTCGTTCTACAACGGGGAAAACGTTGACGATTTCACGCTGTGCCTCACCAATCTCGTCACCAGCCTCGCCACACTCGGAGAATCAATCGACGAATCAAAGTTAGTCGTGAAATTCATACGTGTTGTGCCGCCTAAGTTCTCGCAGTTCACGCTGTCGATCAAGACCCTGCTTGACATCTCCAAGCTATCGCTAGAGGAAGTCACCTGGCATCTGAAGGCGGCGGAAGACCGCCTTGAGCCGCCGGAGCTGCCACGAGAACACAGCAAGCTCTACCTCATTGAAGAGCAGTGGATGGAGCGGATGAAAGACTGCCAACCAGGCGAGGGCCCCACCAAGTCCGACCACAGTGGTGGCAAGAGTCGGCGGGGGTCGCAAGCGCTGCAGAACAAGAGCAGCGGCGGCGCCGACGCAAAGGAAGAGCCACGCGATGATAAATGCCGAAACTGCGGCCGCTGTGGCCATTAGGCCAAGGACTGTCGCCAACCCAAGAAGGAGCAGGCCTATTTGGCCTAGGCAGAGGAGGCGAATGAAGAACCGGCGCTCCTTATGGCTCAAGCCATCGCCATCCCTACGCCGTCCGAGCTCGCACCACTCCACATCGACGAGCCACGAGCGCAGGCACTTCACGGCATCAACGACGGCGGCGACCACCTGGAAGGATGGTACCTTGACACCAGTGCCACCAATCACATGATAGGCCGCTGTGATGTCTTCGCCTCGACCAAGCGGTGGTTGGCACCATCAAGTTCGGCGACAGCTCCCTCGTCGACATCCGCGGGTGTGGCACCGTGATCTTCACTGGCAAGAATGGCGAGCACAAAGCACTCAGTGGCGTCTACTACATTCCGCAGTTGAGGAACTCCATCCTCAGTGTTGGGCAGATCAACGAGAGCGGGTCATGTGTGCTGATTGAGGACGGCGTGCTGCAGATCTGCGATCAACAGCGCCGCCTCCTCGCCAAGGTCAAGCGTGGCCGTAATCGCCTCTACGTGCTTTGTCTCGAGGTCGCTCACCCGATCTGCCTCGCCGCACACCACAATGACGATGCCTGGCGCTGACACGATCGTTTCAGGCACATCAGCTTTAACTCACTGGAGAAGATGGGCCGCCATGGACTGATGCGTGGGCTACCACGGCTGGAACACATAGAACAGCTCTGCAACACCTACGTCATCACCAAGCACCGGCGCGCGGTGTTCCCAAAATAGGCCAAGTACCACGCGCAAGAGTCGCTCGAACTCGTCCACGATGACCTCTGCGGCCCCATAATGCTGGCGACACCAGACAGGCGGTGTCTCTTCTTGTTGCTGGTTGATGATGCCACCCGGTACATGTGGGTGACACTTCTCACGGCCAAGAGTGGAGTGCTTAATGCAATCAAGAGGATCCAAGCGGTGGCGGAACTCCAGAGCGGATGGTGGCTGCACGTCTTCCGCAGGGACAACGGTGGCGAGTTCACGTCTCTGGAATTCACCGCCTACTACGCTGGCCAAGGAATGCAGCGCCACTTCTCCACACCCTACGCCCCACAGCAGAATGGCATCGCCAAGCGGCGGAATTAGACTGTGGTGTCCATGGCGTGTGCGTTGCTAAAGCAGAGGGGCATGCCAGCCGAGTTTTGGGGGGAGGCAGTGACTACGACGGTGTTCCTCCTCAACCGATCCTCTATCAAAAGCCTCGTCGGAAAAATGCCCTATGAGGCGTGGCACAGATGCAAGCCGGTGGTCTAGTTTCTCTGTACCTTCGACTATCTGGCGTACGTATAGGAGCAGGGTCACCTCTGCAAGCTCGATGACTGCAGTGCCCCCATCGTCTTCATCAGCTACGAGGAGGGGACAAAGGCGTACCGGTTTCTGGACCCGATGACGCAGCGCATGCGCATTGCCCGCGACGTCGTGTTCAACGAGGATCACAGCTAGAATTGGGCGGCGGAGAACTACGACGGCATGCATCGCACTAACGACTTCACCATCGAGTACACCTTCGCCCATGTTGCGACTACGGCAACTCCAGTGCCAAGTAACGGGGCAGATGAGCCTGTCCAGCGGGCGCAAGGAGCTTGGACTCCTTCACCGCCAGCCCCAGCGTCGCCCATTCCCACAGCAACCACTCCAAGCACTCCGGCGACAACAACTCCCGTTTCGGCCCCACCTGTGCTAGAATTTGTCTCACCACCAGCGAACAACTCCGCCAGGCTTGACGTAGCGCACGGCGACACACAGGTATGGTACCGCATCGTGGAAAATCTGATTGGGGGTGAAGCTATGCCACCGGGGTTCGCATTGCGGGAGCTGGATGAGGCCGAACTACACCTGGCAAGCGCAGGCGAGCCATGCTCGTTTGCTGAGGCCGAACAAGATGAGGCATGGCGCGTAGCCATGCGTGAGGAGATTGACACCATGAAACGGAACAAGACATGGGAGCTCGTCAATCTATCGCACGGCCACTGCCCGATCGGCCTCAAATGGGTCTTCAAGCTGAAGAAGAACGAGGCCGATGTGGTGATTAAACACAAGGCGTGGCTTGTTGCGAGGGGTTTTGTCCAGCAAGCCGGCATTGACTTTGATGAAGTGTTTGCTCCTGTTGCCCGCATGGAGTCCATTTGGTTGCTGCTCGCCATTGTTGCCCAGGAGGGGTAGCCAATCCACCACATGGATGTGAAATCTGCTTTCCTCAATGGAGAATTGAAGGAGGAGGTGTATGTGAAGCAGCCGCAGGGGTTCATCGTCGCCAGAGAAGAAGGGAAGGTAATGAGGCTGCGCAAAGCAGTCTATGGCCTGCGCCAGGCGCTGCAGGCTTGGAACGCGAAGCTCGACCACACACTCAAGAATCTCAGTTTCAAGCAGAGTGAACACAAGCACGCTGTCTATCGGCGCAGCCGCAGTGGTATGACCCTGCTCGTCGGGGTCAACGTGGACGATCTAATCATTACCGGGTTATCCATGGAGGCGATAGAGGAGTTCAAGGGCGAGATGAAGATCAAATTCCAGATGAGTGATCTTGGTTTGCTATCATTTTATCTCGGAATTGAAGTGCCGCAGGACAGCAGCGGCATCAGTCTTGGCCAGGCGCACTACGCTGCACAAATTCTGTAGTTAGTTTTGTGAGTCGTTTTATGGAGCGGCCAACAAAGGAGCACATGGCGGCCGTGAAACGCATCCTCCGCTACGTCGCCGGCACAATCCACTACGGACTACACTACGGGCGGAAGGATGGAGAGGCATGGCTGATTGGTTACAGCGACAACAACCATGCCAGCGACATCGACACAAGGAAGAGCATGAGCGGCACGCTGTTCTTCTTGGGTAATAGCCTGGTGAGTTGGCAATCGCTCAAGCAAAGGGTGGTGGCACTGTCATCTTGCGAGGCAGGGTATGTAGCTGTCACTACTGCCGCAACATAAGGACTTTGGTTGGCTCGGTTACTCGGTGAACTCCATGGGAAAAAAGCTGAGATGGTCGAGCTGAAGGTGGACAACAAATTCGCCTTGGCGCTGAGTAAGAACCCGGTCTTCCACAAATGCAACAAGCACATCGATCTTCGTTACTGTTTCATTAGGGGCTGCATGGAAAATGGGAGCGCCAACGCTGACATTTTAACAAAGGCACTTGGGTGAGTCAAATTCCAAGAGCTACGTGCAAGAATTGGAATGGTCCGAATCAATTCAGAGTTAGTGCACAAGGATTAGGAGGAGTATTGTTAGAGTAATCCTGTGTGCATGTGTCAGTTAGGAGTCAATCAGTTTTGAGCTATTCTTCAGGGTGTTCAGTCTAAGTAGTTAGGCAGTTAGCAATGCATGGATCTTGTTGATCATGCCTTGAGTTTTAGGCATCACTAGATCATGTTTAATCGGCCACTTAGGTCTTATTGGAATTGCTGGCTATAAATAAACAGAAAGAAAACCAGAAAAAGCTGCAGCTAACATCGCAGCACAAAATCTGAGCCTTTCTATCACTGCCTTGCAAAAACCGCTACGAATGGAAGATATCTCATGCGGATTTTATTGGCAAACATGCTGATCTAGTAATCTTACAAGCCAGATTGGCAAGAAATCTCCATAGGCTCACAGAATTTTACATTACAATCACCGAGTGAGTAAATTTCCCATATTCGGCCGTATTAAATCACAGTGATATCAAACAAAACCAGCTCCAAATATGATGACTCGGTGCCTGAATGACTAAAGAAATGCGAAATCAATTTAAAACAGGTGAAGAATTTGAGATGCTATGTGAAAATAACATGAATCATAATTTACAGAGACTAACATAGGTTACAAAGGATAAGAAAGATACCACCAGCTGAGTGGCATCAATTGTCCTCCCATCACCTGTTGGCTCATTGAATAGCATGAAACACTAACAATGAACGTGTATTATTTATCCTGGAGTGTATTATGTATCTGTACAGGAGCATATTCCATTATTCTTTTGTGCCACACAAATGGCAACACATTGCTGTAAACCCACGAACATCTACAAACAAATGCGTGCCTCCATCACCAGCAGCCTCCTTTGAGAGATTCACCCCATAAATCATGCTGTTAGTAAGAAACATGACCACCAATGACCAGGTAAGCAGAGCTAAAGGCCCACAAGGAAAACACTCCGTCATGTGAAAAGAACAGATGAAGGTTGCTTGAAGCTGGAACTGCTTGATTTATTCGAAGATGTGATCGCCCTGTCCTTTGAAACAGCATGGCCTAAAACTAACTCGGAAGAATTTGGCTGTTGATTGTTTTCACTGTGGCCAGGTCTAACCCAGATTTTGATTAGTCCCTCACGGCAAATAGTGAGGATTGATTCGTTGGTGAACACCAGACCGGACAGGGGATCCACATGTACTCGATGGGCGACAAGGGGTGAGAGCTTTGGCACATCTCGCATTCTCGGAGAAAGTTGAAGAACACCTGTTGGAGGGCATGCGTTGTCCCAATGTGCAGAAGGGCTCCCACTGCTAAACGTTGGCGAACCACTGGAAGGATGACGTAGTGGGACAACAATCTCATCCATTGCCAGGTCCCACAGCAGCAGTTGGGTGTCCTAAGAGTATGTAACAGTGAAAATTAATGCCAGCAATAAACCATGCCGGAAAAGAAAAATGCCAAACGACTGGACAATTTATCTGATAGCTACAACTAAGGGCATATGCTCAAGAAATGGTACCAAATCACCAAGTTCCAAGCAAAACAACTTGATATTCTAAACAAAAATATGACGAGGTAAATTAACATTCAATAATTAAGTTCATCAATCATCAACATGCACAGAAAATATTAACATGTCATACAGTGAGGAAAAAGCTGCATGAGAATGGTGATGATTGGGAGAAATTAGCATATCTTACAACATAAGTGGTGTGATCAGTTTAATGCACTGCAAGAAGCATAACAGTGGACAGCAGGAACATGACACCAGTTCATTAATCTAAAATCTCCCAATAACCCAACAATCCAGCAAGCAACGAAGAAAATGAGAAGACAAGTATTTCCGGTACTCACTTTTATTTGTATTAGGAAGTTACAAAATTGGATAGACATGCATCAGTTTTGCTTATTTATGATGACTAACACATGATTTCAATATTAAGTATATGCCATAAAAGTTCAAAGTATAAGTCTAGCTATATAAACTTCATATACCTGACCAACAGAACCAAAACGATACACGACATTTTCTCCTGTTCCATCAGAATTTGCTGGGGACCAATATGAATCAAAAACAACTCCGCTAACCTGTTGACAGAAAATTAGCTTTGTCCTCAAATTACAAGTTTTGACAGGAAACATCAACAATTGACAAAGTTCAAGGCAAATTAAATGAATACCCAGGAATTATGCCCTTCACCCCATGCAACTATCTTTCCATCGTCCATGCTCCATACCTGCACAAGATCATCTTCACCACCTGTCAATAGATATTTGGCATCCGAGCTGTAGAAACAGACAGTCAAATTAGGTTAGAAACTGAGTCATACTCATTCATGTACCATACTCCATTGATCCACCCAAATAGAATCTCATAATTGACAAGCCCATAGAAAAGTTGGAAACAACTAGCAGATAAAAAAAACAGAGAGCAAAGCTGATAAGATGGTAAAGAGATGTTTCAATGTATATAGCTCACGGCTTACCCAATGGACCAAATGCTACCTTAGTTTCAATAGTAGGAACTTTTACAAGGATGACAAACAAAAAATAAATCACAGAAAGAAAACCATGTTAGAAACTAATGTCACAAGACAAATTTTGTGTTATTACACCAAACACACAGAAATAGACATTCCAACACTGTATGTAATGTAATGCAAAACAAACATAATACCTATATGCAAAAATGGCCTATGGCAGATGGGCAGCCAACCAGCAAATTATATGATGTTTCAATTGCAAAAAAATTCAGCAAGTCAGATTAGAAGCTGAGCAGCAGCCAGCAGCAGACAACAGAAGTGGTTGCTAAGCATAAGAAGAACAGGCATAAGTAGCAAGTACCACTGTACCAGAACATATCCAATAATCAGATAGCTAACTTCTATTTGATATGATGGTCTACACTATGGAAACTAGACAAGTTTTGCATACTAGTCAACCCATGCAGGTTTTAGAGTTCAAGCTAAGGGTAACAAACAGAAACACATTTCAGGAAGACCTCAGCATAAAAAGTTTCAAAGAGTGAAATGCACAACTATGAGTTAGACCTCAGCATAGAAAGTTTCAAAGAGTGAAATGCACAACTATGAGTTAGACCTCAGCATAAAAAGTTTCAAAGAGTGACATGCACAACTATGAGTTAGATAATAATTTGCAGTGCAGCCAGACAGTAGAGAATATAAATCATAGAACTAGCTGGAAAAAACACGGCAAACGCATATAAGTGGAGATAGAAGATGTTAAATCATTCAAAGTGTACATTCAATGTACAATTACCTCCAGGTGCAACACAAGAGCGCGCCATAATAACTTTTCCCGCCAAATATTAGTTGTTCCTTTGCAAAATCAAACACTCTCAAATAACCTACATATGGTTCATTAGTGTTAGTTCAATAAGCAACATAAAATCACTGCATTTTATGATAAGAAATTCTCTAGTCTTGGTCTAGGACAAAGCAAGTACCATCTCGCCCAACAGTCGCCAAGTATACCCCATCTGGAGAAAAGGATATTGCATTGATTGAACCTTGACAAATATGCCATCTAGCAATTGGGTTGCTCTGTAATGTTATTGAGATAAATCCAAAGTTAATCACGGTACCACATTTTTAAGGCCAAACATGTTCAAGAACTTGACATAAACTCTCCTAGCTAAATTGTATGCAGCAAGAATTATTTGGAACATACTAAAAAAAGGATACTGGAACTACTTCCCAAGATTCACTGTACATGATGTACTGAGCTTGCTGCTGGTATATGCCAGTAAAGTTTTTGTCACAAAGTAAATTCTAGTGATGAAAACCATAACACTATACACAGGTGGAGACCAGGACAAGTGCATAGTGTTGAGTCAGCTAGCTATCATTACTCCACAACCAAATTTTGAAAAGCAAACATAAAGCAAAACTGGTACTTCTGAAGGACTAATTTAACATGTCTAATCTGTGCATTTAAGCATGCATGGGTAATCTGAATCTTAGAAGTCAATTTTAAACGGTGCAATCTCTTAAGAACTTGGGACTTGTGTATCCTTACCTGGAACTTTAAATAATGGGAAATTTCTATTCGGTAGTTATCATTGTTTAGCAACTTGCATTGCTACCTCCATGCTTTACATAAGAGGAGGAATAAGGATATTCATTGCTTTAAGCTTCAAGATATGTCAGAGTTAAGAATCCTAGGCATGGTAGGATAGCTAAACAGATGGTCAGGCCACAGATTCATGGCAACAGAAGGGAAAAAAGAGGCAATTTTAACAATAATGAAGTGCTTAAAATACCTTACTCGACTTTGCATGTGAAACCATCAACTGAGCTGGATCCTTTATAGCTGGAAATGTACACTCAGTGTTTCCATCTTTGCACTGAATAAAGAATATACATCAGTTCAAAAATAAGCCAAACAAAAGTCATTAAAAATACCAAATTCCATGACCAGCATCTGCTCACTTTATCATACACATACAAATTTCCATCAGAATGGCTAACAACAAAAATGCCTTCACGCTCTGGCACCCATGCAACAGAAGTACATCGGCTGCAAAACATGCGTCCAGAAATCAGTTAGAGAAATAAATTAAATAATCAGAAGAAGATAAGCATCTGCAAGGACTACTACCCAAACCATGTTATGCTTACATTGCAGAACGTCAAACTAAAAAATAATGTTCTAATTCTTTCAATAAAAGAAACACTATTCCAGAGCAGACAGTAGCCCAGTATAAAAGTTACTCATCTTCATCTTTCACTTCCATAAACTAAAAGGATTCACAGGCATGCAAAAAGGTACCATGCAACACAAGATGATTCGGCCCTGTTCTTTTTTATTTTTCAGCGACTTTTGGCTTTTTTCTTCTCTCAACAATCACTATCTATTAGACTAATAAGCCGCAGCCCAAAAAAACAGGCCTGATAAGCACACAAGGAAACCAGGTTGTTCTTACAGCAAAGCAAGCTCAGGCTCCGAGGCACTACCTAAGAGCATAGTTGACCAACATATTCATTATTTTACCATAAACTGGTGAACTCAAAGGATTGGCTCCAGTAGCATTAGATTCAAAGCATTGTTCAACCATTGATTAATTTCAATATTCCAAATGAAAACTGTAAGGTATTTTATTTATTTAGAATGCTGGGAACTCATTGAGGGCAAATAACTTTGCTAACTGCTAACCTTTTCCTTCTCTCTGATACTCAAAAATTGCTGTGACCATATTGGGGAAAATTATGGGTTCTTGTGTCTATCACATGATACCAGTGTCCTTGTTCTGTGCTAACTGCTAGGGCGATTGAAAATCTTATATGCTAAATTACTAGATAATGAAAAAACAAACAAGCAACCACAATATTTACAGGCAATGCTTATACAAATCTGACAAGCGCAAATAAGCTCAAAGTATCATATATGACATCTGAATGATAATGAAAATTCTAACATGCCTGCCACTATTCGTGCCATCTTTATCACCCTTATTATAATGTTGGGCTGAAACAGGCTTCCTTCCAGGATCTTGTAACTGTTGCCTCAGCGACATTGAATATACTGCATGATGTACACACAAAAAAAACCCTCACTTTTATACATAGCTCACTTTGAATAATAAAGTAAAGCTAACAGTTATTCCAACTAACCATCCCCTGATCCCATCCCGATGATCAGGTCATGCCCCTCCTTGGCCTCTGGGTCAAATGCATGGCAGAGTGGGTTCGAGTTGCTGAAATGGATGGACTTTATTGGATCCTAGTGCAATTAACCAGCTGATCAGAAAACACCAAGACACTAATAACTACATTTAGCACACATCCGATAATAAAAATGAAGACCTTGTCCTGGGAATTGAGGTCACTGATGAATAGTGTATCGGCAGCATTGAAGAGGATGTATGCGCCCTTGCCATCATAGTTTGCTACAGCTTGCGATCCACCAAGGCTTGTAGATGTACCAAGACCTCCTGCCATACGGCTGCTTCCGGACACAGCCCGGCTTACACCATTTCCCCCAACAAAGCTAAGTGCCCGGCTACCATTCCCAGTGCCCAGCAGCCTTGCCGCAGCCGATCGCATCCCACTGCTGGAGCTTGGTGTTGACGGCGTGGAGCCCTGGCCAGCAGGTTTCTCCTTCAGGTACGCCACCGTCAACTGTGACAATCAAAACCAATGAATAACCAAACTTACAGCATTATATCCAGAACTGCACAATAAGCCACACAATGAGCTTGATCAAGACACAAGCTATTACTACAGAATTGAGGTGGTGATCAGTTGGGCTTTTTTTTGGTGGCTTATGGCTGAAAATAGCTAGCTGAAAAAAAACATTGTAGCTGACAGAACCTTATTTAGCATAATTAAATTTAAAAAAATTAAAAAATATAAAAAATATGTTAGCCCATTACGTATAATACAAACACATATGGGAAAAAAAGAACTGGCAAAAAAGCTCAACAAAAAGCCAAAAATTCAGAAAAAGACGAAATTTATGAATAGTGAAAAATAAGCCGGTAGCCCAGAAGAAGCTGAAGTCCAACTTTTGGTAGTAATAAACTACCAAAAGTCATCAATACTGCTACTTACTAGAGTGGTTAGCTGTAGCCCACACTGAAACCAATCGAAACTAAAAGGAAAAATTGCTCCCATGCCACACAGTTTAATGGCGTTTGTTAAAATACCCCATCATGTCTCACTGACATGCGGGTCCAGGGCCCACATGTCAGTGAGACATCATGGGGTATTTTAACAAACGCCATTAAACTGTGTGGCATGGGAGCAAATCCCCCAAACTAAAAAGGGGGATTGGATCATATACCCTCCCTTTAGTTGGGAAATTCAGGATTTACCCTTCTCATCTCAATGACACGTGGGATCATTATAAGTCACTGACACGTGGGCCAGAGGGTAAATCCTGAATTTCCATCTAAATGGAGGGTATATGATCAATAAATCCAACTAAAAATTAACAGATGGAGCACTCAGAGCTAACAATAAGATCTATGCAAGATCAACAGCAAAACTAAATAGCCTAACAAGCAAATTAACGCCAATCGAAATTCCTACTTTGGAGCACCCAGCACCAGTATGTATCAAAAACGCAAACTTTACCTAAAATTTCCTCTAACCTTGACGCCTATCGAAATCCCACCAACACCACAAAATCGCCGAAATCCTCGATGAGAGCAACCCAAGTCCCCACGCCACCGGCCGAAGCCCACCTAAATCCCCACAGTTGGCCAACAGTGCGGCGTCGAAGGTACCTGCGAGATGGTCTTCCCGCCGTGGTTGTAGTGCAGGACGGCGGCGGAGTGCGTCTTCTCGTACTGCAGCTTGTACCTCCCCTCGGGCGTCTTAAAGTAGGTCTTGAGCCCGGGCGCCGCGGCGCCGCCCCCGGCCCCCGCGGCAGCCAACGCCGAAGACCTCTCCGCCATGCCCAGCGCCGCCACCGCCCGCTAACTCCCCCCGGCGATCGCCTCCCGCAATGCGACGCAACCACCACTGCCTCCAGCCGCTTAGGTAGCTGATCGCTCGGTCATACCCCCGCCGCCGCCGGTTCCGCGCCAGTCCGCCAGTCCGTGGAGCGGGAAGCGCAGCAAGGGCTTAGGAGAGGCAGAGGCGAATCGAGCCGGCGAGGAGGAGACGAGGAGCGGCGGCTCGATTTAGGAGAAGAGACCGAGACGACGAAAGGAAACAAGAAAAGAATAGAGGGAGAGAGGGGAAAAAAGAGAAAGAAATGGATCGTCTTAATTTGGAGGCGGAAAAATAAAATAAAATAACAAACGGTTCCTAAACCCGGTAGAAATGGACCCGACCTGCAGGGCGCTTACCGGTTACCCGCGGAGGCGTCACATGACGTCACCACCACATGTGCCTGACGGCCGCTTACTTCCTGGACGGAGAAGCTCGGGTGGCATCTTCACCATTTACTCACTGAATAATTTTTTTAATAACACCTTCCCGATCTAGTTCTCCACATAGAGCTAACTCATAATAAATATAGCTTACGAACCAGAATAACAATAAATAATTTATAAAACCCAAGAACATTCGAGACCACATGCCAATATAACTCATGAACCAGAATAACAATAAATAATTCACAAAACCCAAGAACGGTCGAGACCACGTGCCCAACGTTTAGACTCACGGTCCTGAGAACGCATGGGATCCCGCATCTGAGAACATCCGAAATCATACGGTCAGAAGCATACTTAAACTTGCAAATAGAATATTTCTACGTAAATATACCTTACTAGAGAAATGCTATAACGTTCATCAACAGTTTACGATGTTCTATTGACTAAGTTCATATTAGCAAGCTATTTTATTAAGACAATCTTAAGGAAAACATATATGATGTTTTACATCATTGTTATTGGATGTAGTGCAGAGGTGCTATTCCCATTTCCGATGCATAACGCCTCATTGATCACCTAAAAACAACAATAAAGCAAACATAAGTTCAAAACTCAGCAAGTATATAGCAGAACAGTAAACATTAACATCACCATAAGTATAAACATAACTACATCATTTATTACATGCCTTATCATCACTACTTTCTCTCCATCAACGCAATAATCATAAGTATAAACATAACAATGTTAGTTTTCACATATCTTATCATCATTACTTTCTCTCCATTAATGCAATGAAAACATTCATATCGTTTGCATTACCTACATGACAGAACAATAAGCATGTATGAACGGCTCTTTTCTTTGATTAATGCAATACAATGCTCATGCATATGTCTCCTTTTCTCTTTCTTTAGCTTATACTGGTATAATTAAGTGGACACCCATCGATATACCACTCTCTCATTATCTCCATCCTATGGAGATACCTTTTTCTCCATCTAGTAGAGATGATTCCATCCCATGGATATACATATCGAAGTATGTCTTTTATGTCCACCAAATTGCATCTCTTTCATGCCACAAATATGCACTTAACTTATTGCAATGCATAAGTTTCATTATTCTTACATTTCTCTTTCTTCATCACTTAGCCATCATTATCATCATTTAATCATCATAGGAATAGGAGTAAACATAGTAATAAAGCATGATAAATATTGCATCAAGTTTAACTAGCAACACCCATCAACCTAATTTATTGTTTTACCATGCACGCATGCAATACGATATTGTCGTTTAAACATTTCTCATGTGAAGTTAACCACTATTCATCAACATCTCAACATCAAACTCTCATACCACGTCTGATGAGGACATCACTTCCATGCATACAATCAATAGATTTGAATCTATGCACTTGCAAGGTCCAATCACAAGAGTTTGCGCACGTCAATTGAATTATCAGCTAACTTTGTTTCTAGGATTGCATTTTGTTTCTAATAAGAATATGCTGCTACCTAATGCATGTGATGTTCTTTTAATCAAGAAAACTTAGGAGCTGATCATGAAGAAAAATATGTGCAATTCAATTCGGCCTCCGGAGGTAGCATCGACTTTAAACGAGCATAACTTTCACATGCAGACTCCATTTGAGCTCCACGAGTACTTGATTGAAAGCTTATCTTGTCCTCTTTTCAACGGATCTAACCCCTATTGAACTCCCGAGGGCAAATTGGTAATTTCCCAATTTAATAAAAAGGAAAAAAGAAAGGAGAGGGGTCCCACCTGTCGATGGGACGAGAGAGGGATAAGGCAGCCGCTCCTCCTCGCATGCGTAGATGGGAGAGGCGTTCGGCTTGTTCGGTTCTCCTGTCGACCGGGTCTTGCGGAGGCAATGGCGGTGATGGAGGCGTTGTCGGCCGGGCGTTTCGGCTGCGTTCCGCCTGCCTCCTCCCCAGCTCCCATTAAAAGGGAGTCTTCCTCTCCTCTCCCGGGAGACCAAAAAGTAGTGAGTTTACTTCTCCCATCTGATCTCTGAACTCCCTCAGCAGTTCTACGATCTTGAGTCTTAAGAGCTGCCGATCGGGTTTTTTCCTGTCGCCGTCGGCTAAGCAGCTCGAATTGTCATTCTCGGGTTTTTTTCATGTGGTTTCCTTGTGCCTTTTCCTTGGATCTAGCCGTGAGGAAAGATTTGGGGATTTACCTCTAGAGGTTGATTCGATCCGGTTTTGTGCCGAGTGTTTGAAGGAGATTTTGTGACTTGTTCTTGGTGTTCATGGGTGCTCTCTGCTAGAGCTCTCGTCGCTCCTGTGCGGCATCCACCGGACTCTCGGCTTCTACTTCAACTTCTCAAGGTGGAAGTGTGGCATTGTATCTCCGATTGCCATCGTCTCCTTACTCGGCGCAATGAGATACTTGGTTTATTGGGACAACGCTATGTGCGTGCCTTGCCTTGTTCGATTTATTCATGGTGATTTCAAGTATCACCGCCGTTGTGAGTATACTGGTTGTTGGTTCTTTGCAATTTCATGATCTACTTCACATTTCTGTGGGTCATCACTAGCTAGAAAAATTGCAAAAGAAGGTTGTGAGGGATAAATGCTCAATGAGGAATTGATATTGACACTGAATATATACATATATGATTCTTGAGTTCATACTGATCTTGAGTTGTTAGATTGCTTGCATTCTTCATTTTCTGATTAGCTGAATCATCTTGTGATACTTGCTGTCATCTGTAGCATTCACTTTCGGTTATCTGTGATTAGTCTTCAGTCTCTGTATCTAATTACTAATTCAGGTTTAGCTTCAATCTATGAGTTCTTTCAATCGGCTAATATATTGATGATGATGATGATGCTTTACTGACATACATGGCAATATGAGCGTGATGATTTAGTGTCTGTTTAAGATAGCAAGTCTTTGTTGAGCTCAAGATCTGATCTAATATTGTCATATATATTTGATTTCAAGTGGATACAAGGATGATGTTGATGCTGCAGTATCTACAACCTACAGGCATGCTATGCTACATAGGGCGTCAGCTGAGCTGGCGAGGATTGGAAATACGAGCATCGAGACGTACCATAAAGCCATGGATGGCGTAGGTAGGCTAGTAGAGGACCTGAAGAAGTCACTATCTCTAGGGGATGATGAGTCACATCTGGTGGCCCCTAAGAGATCAGAGTGACAAACAAAGGCTTCTTGTGCTGTTGAGGTGGATGGAAATGTCAGCGATTTAGAAACCAGTGGATATTCAAACTTTAATTTTCCTAGAAAAGACGATAGTGATGGAGTGCCGGTTGCAGCTATTGTTTTGCCTCCACTGAAGAAACATAGTAGAGGAAGGCCGAAGGTCAAGAGAATAAAGTCGCACGGAGAGGAAGCTAGTACAGAAATATCGACAGATATAAAAAGAGCCATGAATCAAAGTAAGAAAAATAGTTCCTGCCAAATTTCATCGATGGAAGATGTTCGTAGAAGCACAGTTAGTGGGATTATTTCAGATGCTCCCTTGGATACGGTTTCCAATAGATTGGTCTTGACAACACAGGCTCGGAAATTATCATTCGGTTCAGGTACTGAAAATCTGCCTGGTCTGGATAACTTGACGCCAGTGCAAGATCGGCGCCAATCAACAGAGGAGGCTTCGGCTGATAGCAACATGGCGCAAGGATGGACTGATACATCGGCACAGTGCAGCGATACATATGTCCCCTACGCACCTGTTAACTCGCCAACATGTGCTGTACAGGGTGACATGGGCGAGGACAACAAGATACAAGTGGCAAGCTGGGTGCCAGGTAACAAAAATCATTTAACTTATTCCAATTTGCATCCCATTGAGAATTATCATTCTGTGGACGGATTTCGTCGCAGTTTGCGTAATAACTCCTCTTCTGATGATGGGGTATTAATGGCAGATGAAGATATGATGACCAAGGCCATGAAAAGGGTTGCAGTACGGAACCTGGATAATCCACATGAGAACAAGTTGGGTAACAAGACGGTGGCTACCAACGTCGGTCGGCCACACTCGATTGCACCCCCGGCTTCTTCGATGAACGATAACCCTATTCCAATATCTCCCGTCTCTTTTGGTTCGTTGCCTCAAGATATTTGTGCCTCCAACTTACATAATATAGGTATTAAGTTAGGAGCCAATTGTGATGATAGTATTAAACTGTCTATCAATGCCTTAAAAAGATTTGAGAATGATAGGGTGGGGGTACAACCAGCCATAACCACAAAGATCGTAAATAAGAAGAGTACTGTGCCTGGAGAGCATTTTCTCTTAGAGGAAAGTGATGACGAGGTCCAAACACCTAATTGTGACCTACTCACGCACTTGATAAAAGATGTTTCTGAAGTAGATCTTGATGATGGGGACTTGGACACAAGGATTTGTGATCTGAAAGCCTCCTGTCGGAAATCTAAGATGGCCACCAAAGAACGGAAAACTCGTTCTGGGGGAAAGTTAAAACTTCAAAAAAACAAAGGTTGCCAAATGAAAGGTTTTTACTGGAATAGCAGAGGTCTGTCTGACTTGGCTAAATATCGATACATAGCGGACGCTGTTAAAGAATATAAACTTGATTTTATTGCGATCATGGAAACAGGCAAAAAGGATATGTCAAAAGCGAATCTGTTACGACTCTCGGGAGGTTCAGATTTTGTTTGGCACTGTCTACCTCCAAGAGGCAGATCTGGAGGCATCCTCCTTGGGATTAATACTTCCTCGCTTGATCTGTCGTTAATTAGTGAAGGTGAATTTTATATAAAATTTAACCTGACTAATAAATCTGATATGTTCCGATGGGTTCTTATGGCAGTGTATGGCCCTGCTCAGGATGATTTTAAATCACCCTTTCTAGCAGAGTTGGCTCGCGCTTGCCAGGAAAGTCCTTTGCCAACCTTAATTGGAGGGGACTTCAATATTTTGAGAAGAAGTACAGAGAAAAACAACGATAGGTTTAATAATCGATGGCCTTTCCTGTTCAATGCTGTCATAGATAGCTTTGATCTACGGGAAATAGAGCTAACTGGTCGACAATTTACATGGGCCAATTCTCTGCCTAATCCGACGTATGAAAAGCTGGATAGGGTTCTCATGTCAACTGAGTGGGAATTCAAATATCCGTTGGTGTCGGTACAAGCTTTGGATAGAGGGGTTTCGGACCACACCCCTTTACTCCTAGACACGGGTGAACCAGCATACACAGGCCTTATAAAACCTTTCAGATTCGAACTTAGTTGGTTTACTCATGATGACTTCCATGAAAGAGTTGCTAATATTTGGCATAAGTCGGTGAAAGGGCAAAACTCAGTCCAACGCTGGAATAATAAGCTGAGCGCGTTGCGGCGACACTTACGGGGTTGGGCTGCCCATTCGAATGGTGTCTACAAACAAAAAAATCGGAATTACAATCTACTGTTACACTTTTGGATACCACAGCCGAGGTTCGGGGGTTGAATGATTTTGAGCGTGATATGTTAGCTCAATCTCGAGATCAACTAACCAACCTTCTTAGGGAAGAGGAGATCAAATGGGCGCAGCGTGCTAAAGTAAAGAATGTGGTTCTGGGAGATAATAACACTGGTTACTTTCATCTGATTGCTAACGGCAAACAAAGGAAAAAACAGATTTCTCCCTTGACCATGACAATGGCAAAATCGAGGGGCAAGAGAATCTAAAATCCTACATTACTAAATTCTATAAGGAACTCTTTGGCGAGCCTGAGGAAAATTCCTTTAGTCTGTTTGAGGATCGGATTACAGATATTCCTCAGGTAACGCAAGAGGAGAACAATGTCTTAATATCCCCTTTCTCTGAGGAAGAAGTAAAATGTGCGATTTTCAGTATGGAGCATAATAAAGCCCCTGATCCAGACGGCTTCCCAGCAGAATTCTATCAGAAATTCTGGGAAGTTTTAAAGGGTGACTTAATGTCAATGTTTCATGATTTCTTTTTGGGAAAGTTGCCGTTGTTCAGTCTAAAATTTGGGGTGATCACTTTAGTGCCTAAAGTTGAAGATGCAAATTATTCAGCAATATAGGCCTATTTGCCTCCTTAATGTGAGTTTCAAAATCTTTACTAAGGTTGCTACAACAAGGATGAATTCTGTGGCAGATCGTGTCATAAGTCCAACTCAGACAGCTTTCATGCGTGGGCGGAATATCCTGGAAGGTGTCGTCATATTGCATGAAACCATACACGAGATGCATAGGAAAAACCTAAGTGGTGTGATCCTTAAACTAGACTTTGAAAAGGCATATGACAAAGTTAGATGGCCCTTCTTAATGCAAGCTCTACGGATGAAAGGATTTGCACCACAGTGGATTACTTGGGTTAAGTCTTTCATTTCGGGAGGAAGTGTTGCAGTTTCTGTTAACAATGATGTAGGGCGTTTCTTTCAAACGAAGAAAGGTCTTCGACAGGGAGATCTCCTCTCCCCATTGCTTTTTAACATTGTCGCAGACATGCTTGCAATTTTGAATCGAAGGGCTAAAGAGGATGGGCAGTTTAGGGGAGTAGTTCCTCATCTAGTAGAGGATGGTCTCTCTATCCTCCAATATGCTGATGATACTATCCTCTTCTTGGATCATGATCTAGGTAAGGCAACAAATTTGAAACTCCTCCTATGTGCTTTTGAACAACTATCTGGTCTCAAAATAAATTTCCATAAAAGTGAAATTTTTTGCTTCGGGGAAGCACAGTCGGCTATAGGTCAATATGTTGATCTATTTGGTTGTAAAGCTGGGGACTTTCCATTAAGATATCTTGGAATTCCCATACATTACAAAAAGCTTAAAAACTCAGATTGGAGGATAATTGAGGAGCGGTTCGAGAAAAGACTCAGTAGTTAGAAGAGCAAACACCTTTCGATAGGTGGTAGACTGACACTTATTAACTCAGTCTTGAGTAGCCTTCCAGTGTATATGATGTCCTTTTTTTGCTGTACCCAAGGGGGTGTTAAAAAAGCTAAATTACTACCGATCTAGGTTTTATTGGCAAAGTGATGAGCAAAAAAGGAAATATCATCTAGTTAAATGGAACATTTTATGCCAGCCCAAATACCTAGGTGGTCTTGGGATTCATGATTTGAATTTGAAAAACATCGCCCTTTTAGGTAAATGGCTTTTTAAGCTTCTCACGACAGACGGTACCTGGCAACAAATCTTGCGGAACAAATACCTAGGCACTAAACCACTTGTTCAAGTTGAAAGAAAGCAAGGGGATTCCCAATTCTGGTCCAGTCTTATGAAGATTAAACAAGAATTGTTTTGTTTTGGATCATTCATTATTAAGGATGGGTCACAAGTGAGGTTCTGGGAGGACAAATGGTTAGGTAACTCTACTTTAAAAGATCAGTATCCTGGTCTTTATAATATTGCACGACCAAAATTCATAACCATTTCGGAAGTGCTCAACTCCGATCCTCCAAATCTATCATGGCGCCGTGTCCCTATTGGTCCCAAGTTAGTGGCGTGGAATAATCTTCTTCCTCGTTTGACTACTATACAGTTGTCTCAAGGACAGGATGTGTTTCGCTGGTCTTTGCACCCAAATGGGCAGTTCTCGGTGAAATCATTCTATCAAGCCATGTTCCTTACAGATGTACCTAATTTGAATAAGATATTATGGAAACTAAAGGCACCACTGAAACTGAAAGTTTTTCTGTGGTATTTACGGAGAGGTGTTGTGTTGACTAAAGATAATCTAGCTAAGCGTAACTGGACAGGAAGCAAAACATGTTGCTTTTGTCACGAAGACGAGACAATTAGGCACTTGTTTTTTGATTGTCGTTTTGCTAGAGCGGTCTGGAGTGTCCCCCAAATATCCCTCAACATAACGAAACCCCAAAGTGTATCAAATATGTTTGGAAGTTGGCTTACGGGTGTCAACAAAAACTTGAAACCACTAGTTCTGCTTGGGGCAGCAGTTATCTGTTGGTCAATTTGGTTACACAGAAATGACATTATTTTTGAAAAACAACAAACTTTCTCTCCCTTGCAGGTTATCTTCGCAGCGTCTCATCGACTCCGTTCATGGGCTATCCTTCACAAAACGGATTTGCAGGGTTTAGTTGTGGCGGCCTCACAACATTTGGACCGTGTGGCCATGGATATCTACTCCCGGGCATATGGGTGGCGATCTAGTCTACGGATTGATAGTCATTAGATTATGCTTTGATTTTGATTGGTTTAGCTGTGTGCCTCCTATGAGGCAGAGACTGGAAATTTTATTCCAAGACTGTGTATCACCTTGATGTACTGCTCTTGGTTTATTAATAAAGATTTTCGTTATCAAAAAAAAAATATGACTTCTGAGTTATAGTCCACTGATATGGGGTTACTCGTTAGCCTCTGCTTCTGGTTATTCTCTATGAGAAGATTCATATCAGTAGTACTATGATATCTGTCTAAAGTTGGATTTCATGCATTGCCAAAGTCCGTATGTTATCTATCAGTAGTTCGGAATTGAGATGGCTCAGGATATGCTTGATTTGGGAGGATATGGAGAGTCTGTAGAGTACATATGTTCATGGAGCTGCACCACATGTAAATATGTACTGAGAACTATTGTTTACTATTACTATCATATGTGTGACTTATTTGTCTGTTGAGCGTAAAGATTCATCTCAGCCATGAGCCGCTGGGGGCTGTGGCCTGTAACTCATGCCCTGTGACCAAGGTTTGCATGGCTCTAATTGCTGCCACCTTCGGTTCTATGGTACTTTTGCCATCCAATTTGAATTCGGTCATAGGCATGAACGGGTTTGTACAAATTGACATACTGGAGCCTGTAACATACTTCTGAACTGAGTTTTGATTACATTCTCACCCTCACATAACAAATTCTGCTGACAAACTAGAAAACCATTGATTGCCATTTTTGAGAACTGAAGATGGAAAGATATATACCAATGTGCCTTTGGAGGCCAGAGCTTAGATCTTGGCAAAGGTCATACTCTAATAATAACTGGAAGCTGCAGAGATATCCTGAATAATCTAATTCCTGAGGAGACTAAGCAGAGATATTGAAATGAACAGTTTCTGACAAGAACAAAACTCCATACTTCCATAGACGCACTGACAAAAAAAATATTAGATATGGTACCATAGAGTCTCAATAGAATATTATTGGAAATTGTTTGTATGTTTTCTGTGGTACACAATGAGAACATATTAAAATGAAATTAATCTGAATGAACCTTACAATAAGCCTGAGTTCCATTAAAAAAATTAGGTGCTTTCACAGTGATTTTGACTGTGGATTTTGGAAGCTAAAATGAAGAGGAATAATCTAATTCCTAAGGAGACTAAGTTGATCACGAACGTGGGCTAGGAGTGTGACTTCGTTGTCTTTGAATGTCAGCAGGTACAGCATGAATTGCTTCCTTAACTCGTAGGAATCCTGAATGTCAATGAGCAAGTAGTCAAATGAAATAGTAATTACATAGACATTTGCAGAAATTAGAAAAGCATAATAACTACAGTATATGTGGAATGTGGCTGGCCTGATGGATTAGAAATAAGGATAGAGAACGTCTGAAAATGAGTATTTTCACAGAGGTATTTCATATGGAAGAAACTGTGTTGTGCCAAAAAACTGTACCAAATCTTGGCATAGCCTTTAGAAGTTAGCAGTGAGATTGGGATAGTATTGAAACTACATTAAGAGATACAATATACTTACCCGAATATTTACAAGTAAAGTTTCTATTTCTTACGTGCTCCACACTTTGTCACAATTCTAGCATACATTACAACAACATCATCCTTGCGTACAACATACTACATTTCAGGTTCATAGCAAAAGAGTTTGACTAAGCTTATCTTCATTTTTTCAATAATAGATTAATGGCCATCTTAGAGGTCAGGAAATTTGCAGCTTGAAGAATCGCAGTTATCATCTAGCAGCAAAACCGAATTTTAGTTAGAAATTACTTAACATTGCTTGTCATGAGAAACTTTCTTTGTTAAGTGTCCTAACTGTAGCATGTATTCCAGGGCCAGGACAAGTTGTGCGACAGGACAAGCTATGTCCTTGTAAAGGTGGACTAAGCAGGATTCCGGGCATATTTTTTTTGCTGCGGCTTGTGGTTTTTGGCTGCGGCTTGTGACTTTTGGCTGTTTGTGCGAGAGATTATAGAGTAACAGAAACTCACGTGCAGTTTTTGGTGATATAAATGAGGTCAGTAAAGTATGTACTACAATTAACTAGTAAACCTTATCTTGAAAAAAATATTCCGTTTAAAAGCTAGTTAATGTAGAAAAGCCGAAAAGTAGCTTTTAAAAGCTGAAAAGTACAAGGCCGGAATAGCTTATGATCCCTTGAGTTGTTCCCATTGATATTTCCTTTCTGGAACTATACTGGAAGCAGCAGAGATATCCCTTGCCTTTGCAGGTATACAGTCATCTTGCTCCATCAGTATGAACTGCCAGATTCTCTTAGTTATGAGTTATTGTGTAATGTGGTATGAACTTTGGACATGCTTTAACTTGTAACAATGTATGCAGGGAGGCATAAATGCTGCTCTTGGAAACATGACCGAAGATGACTGGAGGTGGCATATGTATGATACTGTCAAGGAAAGTGATTGGCTTGGTAAGCTACTCATCAGCATTTTTTTTGGCCTTGCACGCATTTTGATGTTTTTTTGGGAAAACACCTAGAGATTGTAATCATTTGATTTGAAGAGTTACTACAGAATGACATCTTTTAAGCAACTACTCAAGTGTTCTATAGTTGAACTTTCTTTTTAATGTGACATTACCATCCATTTCCAAGCAATCAGGATTCTATTCAATATATGTGCAGAAGCACCAAAAGCTGTTATAGAAATAGAAAACTATGTATTGTTTTTTTCGAGAACTGAAGATGGAAAGATATACCAACGTGCCTTTCAAGGCCAGAGCTTAGATTTTTGGAAAGGTCATACTCTAATAATATCTGGAAGCAGCAGGAGATATCCTATGTTAATATGTTAGCTAATACGTCTTTAAATTTGTAAGTGCGCGGATTTAATTGGGAATGTAGACTTTATTGCTGCTACTTGTAATATGTGGCTTATTCCTGTGAAAAACAGTGCAAATCTGCTTGTTGTGCAGATCTGCTGTTGCTGTCGAATTACTCATGTATTCGTCAACTTCTCAGATTGTTTTGGAATATGATTGCCCTAGTCATGACCATACCCTATTGTTTGTTACTTAGTAATTTATGTAAGGAACAGAGGAAACATGTCACAACGTGTACTTTACGAGGTTCAGAATGTTAGAAATGGGAAATTACCAGGTCCATTGCTTCTGGAAGTATTAAGTATTAAATGCTAGGAGCTAACAGTGACAGATGGGTATGTAGCATGCAAGAAATGAGGGCGGGCAGGGAGAAATTCGTCTGTGATATGTTTAACAGTGATAGATTGATGTGAATGACAATATTCTTATATATATATATATATATATATATATATATATATATATATATATATATATATATATATATATATATATATATATATATCTTATGGCTACTATTGTACTAAATGGTTTGTGTAAAATAAAAAGAATGACACAATAATAGATTCATACATATACCATACATATGTGTTGTTCTTTCTGTTTACTACACCTTCAAGTAATCATAATGTGCTAAATGGAATGAGTGTAAATGACAAATATATATACCATGCATACACGGTGTATTCTTTGTTTAGTGCAATTTCAGGCTATCAAAAGCCGATGACGGCTTTTCTTCAAGAAGGGGAGAATGATGCGGATACAGACATGATTATTGATTTTTAGTTAAATATATTATTTGACTAGAAAGAATTATTGAGTCGTATTAAATATTATCAGGTGAACTCTAATTTAATAGGGTCTTTAATGATTATACTTGGAGATACGGAGCTACTACTATTTTATTTAATTATATACATGCCTATACTCGATCTGTATAAGGCTAAAGTAAAGATACGTTTAGAAGGTCTCGTCGATACTAGTGCAACGTCCATCACTTCAAGTGTAAAAGATGATGAGGGCATCTCAATTGATCCGGCCAAGCCTGCATGTGTGTGGAGATAAGGTAGGACTATTTGCTAGTGATAGCAAGAATAAAGACTAGAAGCATCGATGCTACATTGTCTGCATGGACATCACGTGAAATCTGCTTTGTTTGCATGGACGCTAAGCTCACATGGTCATCAAGTATTAAGGCAAAATAGCCCACATGTGCAGGGTGAATCTAATCCATGTGCATGAGAGGAAGGCCCTCGGTCCAGCCCGTGTTTTAGTCATGTGAACACCTTTAGCGATAGGAGTTTGAATCAGTTTTTTTAGATCAATAGCAGTCTGTTTCGGTCTCTCTGGCCGAACACATTTTTGATTCGGCCTTAGGCCAATTCATGCTAGCGTGCTATGGGGTTGGGAGTGCCCTTAAATATGTCAACCACCCCTCCTGTAAAAACTGACCATAGAAAATTAATCTATTATTTGTAGAGAGCTATGCATTCTTCCTAGGGTTTGGCATACGATTGCAATCTACAGGGGAATCAGACGTTCTTCCCTATCGTTCTTATGATTCCTTGTGGTTTGCAGGAGCAACGACACGTCTACTTGGTGGTCGAGTAGGCAGGATCATGAGCGTGTGGTTGGGCGAATTCTTTTGTTGCAGGTCACTGTTCTAACAGTGGTTGGTGCCATCAGTTCGTCAGGTTGCACTGATCCAAGTTATCGTCATTGATCCTACGTCGTGAAGATCGAGTAATCCCCCGCATCACAGATGAGGCTTTGTGAAGAATGGTACACGTAATCTGGTCCAATAAAGTTTCCATGGAGTATGTTTCATTACAAAAGAAGTTTAGTGCAAACAAGTAATAAGTGTATATGGGGGTTCCTAAAAACATAATAGTATTTGCATAAACTAGTAGCGCATAACATGATTCAAGTGAGGTGGAAATTCTGACATGGTGGTTGGTTTAGGAAAAAAAGGGAATAATGGTATTTTGTAAATTGATTACCTCACTTATGGGATTCACTAGGCGGTGACCATTCCAATTCCACATGTAGTTGAAGATGAAAAATCCGCAATCAACACTAGGAAGGTAAAGAAACATGCCAAATCGATTAGATGGCATGTAGTAGTAATTTGAGAAGGGATGTGTGCCAACTGACCCGTTGTGTTGCTCTGGTATGTTCTCTACAATTTCGTAGTCCCAACCCTCTATATCTTCATCCCACCCAGGGGTGGCTAGTCTCATGCTCTGCATTAGGGCTTCACACACACTGATACTTATCTTGTCATGTCTAGATGTGCGGGATTCACCCAAAGGACCTCATACATTTAGAGAATCTAGTGCGGATACCTTCTTATTCTCCATGTCAAAAGCATATAGCATGTAGTGGTTGAAAAGGTGAACAAGGACCAATATCTGTTTGGAAAAATATTTTTTGTTAGTATCTGATGATGATGTAATATATGAATACAGTGAGTCAGCAACACTTGCACCGTGCCTCTCTAATGGGAAATGCTTGCTCAGGAAGGGTGACATAAGATTCTTGCTAGGTTTTACAGTCTATTTAGTTTTCTCCTGAAGAAGGTGAGAGGGGGGGTTCTCAATAGTATATCTCCGTCTTTTATAATCCTCATTTCCGAACTTTTCAATTAGGAGTATCTTGCATTGATTCGTCATGCGAGTACTAGAACATGGTGATTTGATGGTGTACGTTTATTCGATGAACCTGTTGGGTTGAATGGGTTACGTTAAAGGTGAAAGAAAGTAAATTGAAATATAGAAGTATGTAAGTATTACCTGTGCGAGCAAGAAATTTGGTAGGAGTTCACAGTGGCATATTGTTAATTTCATTTCTGGATGTCGGTAAGGAGGAATCATCGGAAATTGCCAGTAAAGTGCTGGTATTGACTTTAATCGTATCACTAGCTTCTTAAGAAATCCCAAGATCAAAACTAGGAGCTTGAATGTTCATTGTGGGACCTTTTCGTTGATCATATGGTACCTTAGTGGATTGAAGGGAGTTGTGCTGATCGTTTCCTTGTAAAAGGGGTACATGGCGGCGATGGTTGTTAGTACACTAAGCACATTTGAAAACTTTGTCCTGTAAGAAGAATGTGTATGGTGGTACCTGCACTTTGCAAGGTGTTAGAATGGTCACCATTGTTTTGTTTGTGCATCCCAATAACATTGCGAAGTGTCACATTAGCTGCTATCTTCAATATATAAACATTTGTTTCAACTATTACTTTCCTAAACCTTTGTAATGCTTCGCTTGCAGTTTTGTTGTCATATATGTTGACGAAATCTGATATATCTTCCAAAATTAGGCCAAATTCACCATACGCATCTGTCACTGCCTCATTGATCAGTCCTTGTTCCTACGAAGAGAAACGTGTGCAGTTTCAAGTAAATGGAGGATGAATATAGGTAATGACCTGTGTTTTGGGGGTTTGAACTCTGGATACGTTGGTACCAAATAATGCCACATTCTTTTGCATATGTACTAACAATCTATTATGACCTATGGTACTTCTGAACAGATTTGCAAATAGATTGTTTGAAATGAATTGGAAAATAGTAAACACATGCTTATGTAGAAGTTTTAATGTAGATGTAATACCACATTCTTGTACCACATACTACGGTTGAATAGTTCTAACACAATATTGTTATGCATATTTTCGTTATGTATGAGTAATGCAATGTTATTATGTAGGTGTAATACCACATTCCTGTACCACATACCTCGGTGCCAATAATTGCAGAATTTTTTTATTTGAAATAGTTTTGCACGAATTGGGAAATGTACAACATGCTGGGATATTTACTGAATAAGGTTTCGCAACTTGATTATTGATCCTTGTGTCGCTCGTCTAGCAAGCATGAGTAGATCATCTTTGGTGTATCCAGTATCTAAAAGATGTGAATAAGGGAGCAGTTCAAAATATTGTGAAAGATTGAGGTACTAAATTTCTTGTAACTTTACGTACCTTCAGCTTGCCATATCGAGGGAAAGGGTATCCTGTGTTCTTTTTGCAAAGGATATCTGCATTAATCATCTTGGCAACATTATCGTCATGGAAGGCAGATATCTGCAGGTACATGTTGTTTGGAAGCTCTTCTCTACCGAAATCAAGACTATACAGGTAAAGTGACTACAAAGATAGGAAAAAAGTTAGTACGTTCACAATAAATGGAGTCTACGCATGTACACAGTTTTACACGAGTTGTTCAACCACACACTCTCGGTATAATCTAAGCAGTGTGGACAGGCTTTGCCTCCTTTCGTGCTTAACCCCAACATGTTACCAAGAGCAGAAAATCATTGATGGTGCAGAACAACATGGTGTACAAAGTGAAGTTCTCTTATTTGTCTGCATTCCATACCTGTACTACTTTATTCCACAGTGTCACAAGATCTTCCATCAATGGTGATAGATACACATCAATATCATTCCCAGGTTGTTTTAGCCCTTTGATAAGTAGTGACATTAAAATGTACTTCTGTTTCATACACAGCCAAGGAGGAAGATTGTACATGCATACATTCATGGGCTAGGTGTTATATCGGCTGCTCATGCTAGTCTACAACATCCTATTGATGTTCCTCCACAGGTCAGATTCAACAATGTGTCTTATCATTCCATCTTTCTTACGCTCCTCTGAGTGCCAACACAATAATTTTGCATCCTTTCGATTCGCAAATAAACGCTTCAAATGGGGAATTATAGGCAAATACAACAACATCTTAGTAGGAGATTCTTGCTTCACCTCGATGCCCTTGCCATCATCGGAGTCATTCTTACGCTTGTATTGGATGCTTTGCATACCGGACAAACATGTAATTTTGCATACTCTTTACGGTAGAGAATACAATCATTCGGACATGTATGTGTTCTTTCTACTTCCATTACTAATGGACAAAGAATCTTTTTGGCTTGGTAGGTGGTTTTCGGCAATACATTTATCTCTAGAATGATGTTCACTAGGAGACCTAACAACGCCGTGAAACTCTTGTCAGACCAACCATTGCTTGCATTCAATTTCAGCAGTTCAAGAACAAATGACAACCTTGTGTATTGCGGTTTATAGCTAGGGAACAAAGGTTTCTCCAGGTCCTCTAGCAAGCCCTCAAATTTACTAAACTCTCTCTCATTATAGTTTCCTTCTGCATCTCGTAGCATCTGATCCAGATTATCATTATACGACCTATCCTCATCGAAAGCAAGTCCACAACTGACATATCATTGTCTCCCTCGACGATGTTATAACTACCTTCCACTATAATCTTCTCTTTACGTGGTTGGTCCAACATATATACCCTTTTTTGAAACTCCTTCGAATCAAGTGAGCTTCGATTTATGCTGAGTTGGCAAACATCTTCAAATTATCACAATCAATGCATAGACAGTATATATATTCTATCCCTTTCTTCAACATATCTTGCTCGGCCACTCTTTTAAAAGCAGACACGCCATTAATGTACTCTTCACTCACACGGTTCTCAATATACATCCAGTTTCGGTCCACCTACACTACGCATATAACAAATTAGTGTCAAATTGGATTATTAATGCTACTATAACTAATTAATCAGTGTAGCTACTTACATACATAATTGTCATTTACCTAATAATAAATTGTTCATATCTAAATTAAGTAGATAGCCATGTATTCGTGAAGCAATATGCATGTATGCGTGTGTGTGTATATATATATATAAAGTAAGAATATATTGAAATAAATTGGGAGTACTTACCCATTCTTAAATTAGAGCAAACTACCATCTCTCTAAACCTAGTTATCATCTCTCTCTATTACAAGGCATATAAGTTATTAGAAGAAAATACTAATATCTAATCACCAATAATAAATCAATCTACAAGCTAGATCTACAAGCGGTATAGTTTCACCAAACTTCCCAAAGTCGGCCACCTCCATCAATACAGCTCAATGAAGGTAGATCTGTCGAGACCATGTACGCTGGCTATTTAATAACATGGTATATCCCAGACGGTTCCAACCACAAACTATCTATGATATGAAACTATCACAGATGGTTTGTATTAATAACCATCTATGAACTTTCACAGACAGTTATTAATACGAAACATCAGTGATATCTGCCATTATCACAGACGGTTTATATTAATAACCATCTGTAAAAATATCACAAACAGTTATTCGTATGAACCATCTATCATAGTTGGGTATCACAGATAGTACGCAATCATGCTTGCAAAATCATCTATGATAACTACAACACAGATGGTTCATAGTAAACCGTCTGTGATGTGGCCGTCCAATATAGTCTCTTTTGTAGTAGTGCCTAAAGAAAGATTTTGAGGGGCTGAAGATGGAGGAAGGGGAGACCATTAAAGATTTCACTAGTCAGGTAATGTCGGTCATCATCAGGATCCGTGCGTTGGGTGACATGGTAGATGAGATTGCCATTGTTCATAGGTTTCTTCGTGCCGCCTCGGCATGCTACATGCAACTCGTCACCACCATCGAGCAGTGCATTAACTTGAAGACTCTCACTGTTGAAGACCTTATCAAGCGATACAAAGCCTATAATGAGCACATCCAAATTAATTTCAGTGACCCAAAGGAGAGTGAGCATTTGTTGCTCAAGTGCATGCAATAGGAGACCCCTCACCAAAGAGAAGAAGAATGAAGAATGTTAGGCAGTGGCACAAAGGAGAACCATGACCACGATAGTGGCTACAACAAAGCTGGTGACCATGGTTGTGGCCATGGCGATGATGAGGACAGCAGTGACTCTGATACCAGTGAGCACAAGTTTGACAAGAAGAAGGTCAAATGCTACAACTGTGGCACACTACTATAAAAAGGTCATCACAGATGATTTGGAACTATCATCATAGACGGTTTTTAAAACCTTTTGAATTTATGGGTTAGTGATAATCCAAAGTTATCACATACGGTTTGTGAGCCATCTGTGATAATCACAACACAGACAGTTTTTAACTAGAACCGTCTGTAAAGAACACTATCACAGACGGCTCGAACCAAAAACCATCTATGATACTCACACATCACAGACAGTTCTAGTTACTAACCGTCTGTGATAGATGAGTATCACAGACAGTTGGTAGATAGAACCGTCTATGGTGTGCTAGTATCACAACCGTCTATGATAGTTCATTATATACCTAAATTTTTCTCTTTTTTGGGTTAACCTCAGGAAATATTAACTATGTTCTATGAAAATAAGCAAATACAACAACAAACACAGTAGCACATTCCATTTTCATCAAGAATAGAATCCACCATTACAACAACCCAAGATATCGAGCAGATTACCCATCTAGCTAACACAACAAGAACATGTAAAGAACGCATCTCCTAATCCTACGAATCTAACTCTTAAACATGGCAAGAATAGAGAAAAAACAAAGATCTTAGCAGACAATTGCGCCGACGAGGCCTCTATGCCTAGGCCCTCTCGCCCCTGATGCAGTGCACAAGCTAGATATCTTTGACGCTCGCCATCATCGGTGCCAACTTGAGCATCGCCTTGGTAGCTAGTTGCTTCCGTGGCACCTTGCCTCCCGTAGACCTGTGCGTCATCTGCTTTGTGCAGGCTATTAGGGTAAGGGTCGAGGAGGAGGAAGGCAAGGAGACTAGATTTGGGTGAGTATTTATAGGGGAGGGAGAGGTGGGAGTGCAAAAAATTTTGGTACGGGGACAGAGAGATGGAGCTATGATCCATGGGGTGGGGGTTGGTGGGTTTCTATTGGCTAGGATTGGGTTGGGGAGGATCGACGGGCCTAGCGGTCAGATTATCACAGACAGTTCTATATACAAACCGTCTGTGATACTCTCCCATCATAGATGGTTGGTAACAAGAACTGTCTATGATGTACGAGTATCACAGATAGTTCTATAAACCAATCGTCTGTGAATTGGAATATGTATATAGGTGCAATGTAAATAGCTAGTCTCCAAAGATAAAATAGCAAAGTTTTATATATCTTATATATACTTATTTGAAAGGTTTCGACGAGATCTACAACTTTGCAATTGAGGCAAACCCCATATTCCACATGGAAGATCGAAAATTTTGGCAAAAACAGAAACTAAAAACTTGCATTGCGAATTTGGGGCTAAAGATGACCCATTTTGGGGGTTTTAGAGGGCAACGAGTACAAGTCAGTCATTTCTTTAGACCAGGCTTGTCGTTAGCTTTCCAACGAGTACAAGAACGTCAAAATCGGACACCGTATACAAAAGTTATGTCCATTTTACTAAAAGTGTCTCGGAACGAAATCTTACTCGGATTCAATCGGGAGATTATAAAATTTTAGGAGATTACGAGGCAGGAAACAATCACGGATAGTTTTTATTACAAACCGTCTCTATGATATTTGGTCATATCACAGACAGTTCTTGGTAAGAACCGTCTGTGAAGTACCACCTGTGATATTATCTCTTCATAGATGATTTTTAGCTGGCAGCAATATAGACAGTCTCTAAACCTAAACCCTCTATGATTGCATTCAACACTGACGGTTTTGGTCAACCTCTGTGATGAGGCGTCTAATATAAGCCTTTTTCTAGTAATGGCATCCGAGGACATTTTGCTAATAAGTGCCGCAAGCCGAAGGAGAAAGAGGTGCATTTTGCTGCGACGGATGACAAACCGGCACTATGTAAGATCGAGGATGCCAACTAGAGGGGGGTGAATAGACGGTCTAAAAATTTTCTTCAAATTAATATTAACAATTAAAGACCTTTTCTATTTGCCTAAACCAAGTATGTAATACGGAAGCTAAAAACAATTTGGTTTAGCTCAAATAGCACCTAAGTCAAGCAAATTCGCCTAAGTGCACCAACAATACTAACCTAGGTCAAGGTTTGCAATACTAGGTTTACAAGCAATCAAAATAATGCTAAGTAAGTAAATTGCTTGAATGTAAAAAGAGCACAAGAAAACAAACCACAAATGACACAATCTCTTTTTACCGTGGTGTTCGGAGACTTACCGGTGTCCCCTAGTCCACGTTGAGGTTAGCCCAACGAATTGGACCGACTCCACGAATTAAGCTTTCCACCTCAAATCCACTAGTGGTAGCTCTTCCCCGCTCCGAGTAGGTGAGCTCCAACTTTCACACACGCCGGGCCTTCTCATAAGCTTCTTTGAGAAGATCACCGGGCACGACGCCTCCAACTCCGTCTAGGAGTCAGCAAACTCCAAGAGTAATAAGTCAAGCCCCTTGCTTGACTCTCACCATGTGCAACAAATGCACAAGCTCAAGTGGATACAAAATCCACCTCTAGATGCAACACATGCAACTAGAGACCTCTCTTCTTGCTCACAAGGTGCAACACATGTACAAATGAGAGAAAAACTCACATTAGCTCAAAAGAGTGAAATGGAGTCCCAAAAAACCTTACCCCAACCGGCCACAAGGGAGTATTTATAGCCCACACCTCGAAACTAGCCGTTGGAGTCAAAAACAGGATTTTGCGGAACTACCGCCGTATAAGAGCGGTACTACCGTTCCCCATCATAACGGCTAGAAAAATAGCCGTTGTTCAGTCATTTGCGGAACAACCGTACTTATAAAGTGTGGTACTACCGTTCTGCGGTAGTTCCGCAAAGTCGACGCGGTAGTTCCGTTTCCGATTTTTCAGCTCAGACAACACTCGGAAAAACGGTCATAACTTTTGACTCCGATGCCGGAATTTAGTGATCTTGGACTCTATGGAAAACTTATTCAGAGGGCTACACAACTCATCTATTTTCATGATCTTAAACACATTAGATCAATGCAGAAATCAAAAGACATCCAAAGAGTCACTCCCATGGTCTATGTCCAAAGGAAATAGTAACAAACAATTTAAGATCATGCCAAGGGATAATGCATGATCTACAACTTTTGCAAAACACATTTGCAAACTTAGATCATGTCACAAGGAGTAGCTACATGGACTTTAACCTTTTGCAAAACACATTTGCAAAGTATAGTCACATGTTACAAGGATTCAACACATGAGCTTCAACCATTTGCAAAACACATTCGTAAATGCAAGCCTCATGCCAAGATGAGCTAGAGCAAGTGAGGTTGAGCCATCAACATGTGATGAGATTCAAACTACTAGACATGACCTCTCTTAATAGTACGGCAACCTATACTACCAATCCGGTCTTTCAACCAAACACCAAGACCGGTAAAAGACTAGAAACACATCCTTAGCCCTAGCTAGTCATACTTTTGCCTTGGGTCATCGTCTCGATATGCATCAACTCATGATGCATCCTTTTCATCAACTCCATCAACACATGATGGTTTTCCTTGACTTGATGATCAACACATGATTATCTCCTCATGCATCAACTCATGATGCGTCTTCTTCTTTGATGGCCTTCAACACATAAAGCCATCTGCTTCTCAATCTTGACTTGTTGATCTTCAACCTATGAAGTTATCCAAGTTATCCTCATTTGTTGAACCTAACCTATTCATCCAACTCATGAAAAATGTTAGTCCACAAAACAATTGTCATCAATTACCAAACTTTGCCATTAATACATAATGGAGGGACTAGATTTGACAATCTTCCCTTGTTGGTAATTCATGATAATCTTAACAAATAATGAGATAATAAACTGAATATAAAATCATTTGAATTCAAAGTGCGGTACTACCGCCGTTATAAAATCCGGTACTACCGCTCTGCAGTAGTTCCGCAAAGTCGGCGCGGTAGTTCCGCTTGAGCCGGAACCAAACTTGGCGCTCTCTGGAAAAAAGGCTCCGCTCTACCTCCGGAGCTTTCGAGCTCCGGAAGTACCGCTCTGCATAGCGGAACTACCGCACCCTGCGGTAGTTCTGGCGTTGAAATTGCCGGTACTTCCGCTCCGCGAAATCTCAGATTGAGTCCGGAGGGTGCTCTCTGAAAAAAGGCTTCGTTCGGATTTCGGAGCTTCCGATCGCCGGTAGTACCGATTTTGCCTGCAGAACTTCCGCTCTGCGGTAGTTCCGACGTTGAAATCTGCAGTACTGCGCCGCTCTTCCAGACAGAGCATAGTTTTGACTTTTAAAACAGATTTTTAATGAATGCATGATCCTAGTTTGATCCCAATGTATATGGAAAAAGTAAACATGGATCACTACTAATGAAACCACAAAACATAGAGTGAACTCTCCCTAAATGTGTGCATGCAAGTGTATATAAAGAAAGACATATACACATATTCATTTGAACTATTTGAGGATTTCAATCTATATTTTGGATCTATGAATACATTAGTAAATGAGAAAGTGATTTTAAATGCATACCTCTTTGATTTTATCTTTTCATCCAAATGAGACTAAGCTATAATATACTTGAACAAATATATTAGTCTCATATATACATTTGTCATTATCACCAAAACATTATAAAAGTATTTGTCATTAACATCAAAATCTCATAATGGCATTTGTCATTAACACCAAAACCAACTTAAACGGAGCTTGATCTTTCACACTAGTCTGAAGTTACACGACGAGGTACTCAAATGACAACAACAAAATTAGGAGAGTGATTGTTGTAACTACTCTGGTTGTCTAGAGTCTTTTAATGGTTCGTCGAGTCTTGGGTTTTGTCACGTCTAGAGATGGCAATGGGTACCCGATACCCGACGGGTTTTACCCGATAAAGAGACGGGTATGGAAATTTTATGTACCCATGGGTACGTTATTGGGCGAAATCCTCTACCCGCCGGGTAGGCGGGTGCGGGTGTGGGTATATACTACCCATACCCGCCTACCCGCGGGTAATGAATACCCGCATTAGACAACTAGACATCCCACTCAAATGTTAATTTTATTATCTACTTGTTGTTGATTGTTTATTTGTTTGTCATATGTTGATATGGTCATGTCAAGTATGTTTATGTGATGTACTAATTTTGATCATTAGACGTTTTTGTGCTTGGCATGTATGATTTATGAATGTCTAAATTGATGATATTCTTATGTGTTGAACCGGGTATGCTTGCGGGTACGGGTTACCCGTCGGGTAGTAATACCCGCGCGGGTACGGGTATGGGTAAATTTTCCTACCCGCGTGCGGATACGGGTAACCCGACGGGTAAATTTACACCTAGCGGGTACGGGTATGGAATGGCAATACCAGATGGGTATTTACCTGTTGCCATCTCTAGTCACGTCATGTGTTAGACGTGTTGCATGAGGTTGCATGTGGCTAGAAACGTGATGTGTTCACGTTGAGGCCGTAGTGTGCATGAGTGTTAGTTAGTAGAGTTAGTGTATGCATGCATACGGTGGATGATGGCAGCATGCACGTTAGCTATAGTTAATTCCACTCGATGAGTGGCCGGTGTGGAGTCCGAGCCTTGTGGATCAAGTGGATGTGAGACTTGATTGTGTGTGTGCACTATAAGTCATGTAACCAGTTTGCTTAGTGAGAAGAGAAAACCAGAAAGAACGTCAAGAAGGTTACGGCGTCGCCAAGCTCGTTCGTTGTGCTTGTGTTTATTTATCTCCAAAGTGCTTTCGTGTGTGTGTGTCTACACCGAGAGTTCGGCTGAGTGTGTCTATGTTCTTCTAAGGTGCTTGCGTGTGTTGTGTATACGGGTTCACGTGAGTTTGATCCTTGTTCTGGGCCGTCAATCAGCACCAGTCTCGACCGGAGGGGGAAGAGAGAAAGCGCGGGGATCGACCGGAGGAGCCGGCGGCGCTGCCACCAAGGACCAGCGCCGAGCGCCATGGCCAAGCCCAAACCGAAGGCAGCCTGGAGCAGTGGAATCAGGGGGGAAAGGGGGAGTGACACAGGGGACCGGCAGAGGACCTTGCCGGCGACTGGCGGTAGGCCAGCGCGGGTGTTCCCAAGAGCAGCCGCGAGCACCAAAGCATCGTCTGGAGAGAGGAGCCAGAGAAAGTGACTGTGTGTAGTAGTAGCAGACGTGCAGTGAATGTGTGGCCGGATGCAGTGGCGGAGGACTCGATAGGGCAAGGTCTGGCGTGCGCCAGACCTTGATGCGGGCGGCGGGCGGGCGGCGCGGGAGGCGTGCGGCGGGAGGCGGGAGGCGGGCGGCGGGAGGCGGGCGGCGGGAGGCGGGCGGCGCGGGAGGCCGGCGGGAGGCGGGCGGGAGGCCGGAGGCGGGAGGCGGGAGGCCGGCGGCACGGGAGGCCTGCGGGAGGCGGGAGGCCGGAGGCGGGCGGCAGGAGGCGGGAGGCGGGCGGCGCGGGAGGCCGGCGGGAGGCGGGAGGCGAGCGGGAGGTCGGAGGTGGGCGGCGCGGGAGGCCGGCGGGAGGCGGGAGGCGGGCGGCGCGGGAGGCCGGCGGGCTGCGGGCGATCCTCCCCACCTCATTTTTTCCCGTCCTCCGCCACTGGCCGGATGGGTGTGTGCAGTAGATTGAGTGATTGAGTAATTAGGAGTGGTGTGTGTATTAGGGTAGGTAATTAATTAGTGTAGGTTAATTAGCGTGAGTATTCAGTGTAGAATTAATTAGTGTGAATGATTAGTGTAGGGTTAATTAGTGTGTGGATAATTAGGGAGTCGATGTACGATATTCAGTGGCGTTTGGTGTTTCGTGTTCTGTGTCTGGTGTTTTGCGCGTGCGAGTGCAGTGTGCTGCGTGCACCGTGAACGTGCAGTATCGGACTATCAACCAGGAATACCAATTGGGGAGCCATGCGAGTCGAGCTAATGGGTCTGTTTGGCAACGGCTGCGGCTTATGGCTTTTGACTGAAATTTTTGAATTTTGGCTATTTACGGTACAGATTACGGAGAAATAGATATTCATTTGCGATTTTGGCTAGTACAGATGTTTGGCTTTTAACATGTAGATCGTTTAACTTATAGACTCCGTCTTGAGAAAATACTCCGTTTGAAAGTTAGGTACTGTAGCAAAAGCCAAAAGCCGTCAGCTTCGAAGGAAAAGAACAGGCCCAATAGTAGGCAGACCAGGAAGAGAGAGAACAGGGTAAGACGAAGATAATCTGAGGCACTAAAAATAATTGGATCACCAATAAAATCACTAAATTAGATCGATAACACCCAATAAATACCACCTCTAAAATAGAGCTAATTACCATAAAACTAAAAATAACCCCTTCACTAAATTAATTAAACCGTAAGTTTGCTCTATAATGCACAGGGCGAACCGGGGCAAGAAGAGGTAGCTGATCCAGCCACAGTTGATACTGAGGCGTTCTATGCGTATGAAGGCAAGATTATTCCTTTAATCATCTTAATTAGTTATGTTAATTGATGAAACTAAATTTCTTACATCATATTATTATTACTATTATTAATTATTATTATTATTTGTTGCATTAAAATGTCTTTTAAAAAGAAACCAATAAATTATTAAAGAAAGAAATAAGAGAAAAAGAGCAGTCCAGCTGAAAGGAGCAGCTGGGCGGTAAGAGATAAATAATAGGAGGGTAAATGGTGCCTTGGTCAGAAAAGAGAGGAAAATGTTAGGGCCCTTTATATATGGTTATAGCATAAGAACAAATCATCTTTCATTCAGAGAAGGGGGTTATACTTAAGTATTAACTATATTCTCGTTTTTTACAAGAAGAAAATACTACTCTGTTATGTTACTATTCTTTCTATAATGGGTAAGTAGTACAGATTAGTGGAAGTACCTAGAATTGGTAGAGTCTGGAAGTGGGGGATCCAAGGGGCTTATATTAGCGCAAATGGAATGTTGGGTGAAGGTAAGACCAGCCCAACCAATGACTACTTTGAGGTAAATAGGTGTCAGGTGAGGGTGAGAAATCGCCTTGGGTCACTGACTAAGAATAGTTAGGTGAAAATATAATAACGTGACTGGAGCAAATGTTCTGTACTCTGGACTTGGCACCGCATCTAAGGAAATGCAGAATACCCAGTTTTAAAGAGCTCAGATTAGTTATGTGTAAAGTGGCACAAGCCTGTGCAGTGCTAAATAAAATCATGAATTCATACCTGTCCCCTGGATTGGAGGCTAAGAAGATCACTAGGGGTCTATTTTTCTCACCAAGTAACTAGTAGTATTTTCAAAAATTAAAACACGAAACTACACCTATTTTGATCATCTATTTTATGAAGAAAGAGATGAGATAGAAAATGTGATAATGAGAAAGAGATGAATCATAGAGTGCATTTATTGCTGTTAATACCTACTGAGTATATTAGTACTCACCCTTGTTATTACTTTCCTTGTTAGATCCCAGTCCAAAGAAAAGTAAACCACTTTTGAAGCATTTCCAAATATATACTAACAAATCCTTTTAAAGATAGTTTTTACCAAAATATGCTTTTATTTTGCAAAGAAAAACTCATTTTCAACAAAAATCTCTCCAAGATTGTCAAAATGAGCATCTAAGGGTATTTCGAGTATCCTTTTCGTATGTATGAGTTATAAATACCCTTATGAACCAAAATATATCAATATTTTTGACTTTAATGGTAAAGCTCACTTAAGTGCTAGATTGTGACCACTTATGTCAAGCAAGGATTTTAGATAAGCTTCAAAATCAACCAACTTTTGTTTGATTGACTTCTTGGATTTTGTGTTTTTATGACCACTTAGATCAAGCAAGTGAAAAAAACTACAAAACATATGATGTTGTGTTACCATGCCCCAATAGCCGGGGTTTTATGAAATTTACTCCTTTACTTTTACCAAGACGAAGCTCCTCCCAAATTCAAACCGTACCATTGATGTGCATAGCTGTAAGCGACGGAAGGGAATACGTAGGTAGAAAATAGCTGCCTGGTCCATCCACGTATGTATATACAGTACCTAGCTGAGCTAACACCGTTCCGTGTGAAACATAAGTAGGTGCTTGTACGTACGTACATACACCGTACGACACACGCTCGCTCGCTCGCCTTTGCCAAGCTCTCTTCACATGCAGGCGAGCCGGCCAGGTGCTCGGACATTAAGGTTTTGTTTGTTTAATGATTTTTTACTTTTAATTTTCTTAATAATCACTATTTATTATACTTAATAGGGAGTGCCTATACAATATTTGATTGTTTTTCAGGACAAAAATAGTTAGATTTTGAACTGTTAGATGGAGATCCAACGCCTTAAATCATTTTTTTTAGAGAGGGTCATTTTTTTTTGGAGGGGGGCTTGTATGGGTGGATCCGTTGGATGGAGATCTAACGTCCCAGATCAATCTGACTATTTTTGTCCTCAAAAATAGTCGAATGTTGTATAGACATTCCTTACTTAATAAGTCATAGCTCAAAAAAAATACAAATTTTACCGCTTTACTATTACTGTGCTGGTGAAAACGAAGCGCACGCGAATGCGTCGAGAGATGGAGTTCGAGGTTTTTTTTTTTTTACTACGTAATGCTAGCGTGGGATGGCATGGGGATGGGGACGATACGCATGCGGGCCGTGGCCTGGCCCATTTCTGGCAAGAATTGCAGCGGCGGCCATGTGGTAATCCACAGATAGATTCGCCGACTGGTTTCCGTCGGATACGCATGGTTTGTGTTTTCCTTACGATACTTGGCCATGAGCGCCCGTCGATACCAAAGTTATGAGCTAAATTACCAATACAATACAAGTATTTAGAGATATAAATTGAGATAAATAGGAAGCATAGATTAGGAGGAGAAATTCTAGACTGGGAATCAGAGAATTGGAGTTTTGTTAGAGTACAGCGGTAGACGTACACACTTGGCTCCTTTTTTAGCTTCTAAAAGTTGGTTTTTAGCTTTTCTACAGTAACTAGATTTTAAATGGAGTGTTTTTTCAATATGGGATCTATAAGTTAATTGTAGTGTATACTATAGCGACTTTATTTATATCGATCAAAATTACATATAAGTTTTTATTATTCTATACTTTTTTTTTTACGACTGCTGCCGCCGCCTTATGTATCTTGGGAGCAAACTACCTGAATAATTTTCGGATGAACAGAGCGATCATCGATGAACACGCGGGACCGGGAGGACACGTGAGGCGCAAGAGCTGATCTCATGTATCCTCCGCGCCTACACGGTGGCCGACGTTGAGATGGGTGTTCGACCGACCACACGGTGCAGGAGCTGTAGTAGATCCGGACACGATAAGGTTGACGAGTCACAAAACCCTCCGGCCCATCCGATCCGAGTCAACAAAGGCACGTGTGTGTTCATACTGTACAGCGGAGTCATCGGTCATCGCTGGCTGCAATGGACTTGTTGACCTCCTCTTTGACCGGGAGGATGCCGCTAGGGGTACAATAAGGCTCGGAACAGCTGGCCCAGAAGCAAAATTAATTAGACCACCAATTGGAGATTTCGAGTGCAATATTGTTGAACTGCATCTTGTTAATTTGGCAACATCTCTGTACAGCTCATTTCTGTCACCGTGGCAAGTGTACGTGCGGTCGTGCTCGGCGACATTGGCAGCTCCGCCCGAGTTGGATCCCCGATCTACGACGCCACGCGTGCTCCTTCGCAGAGGCCCCTTTTTCGGGCGGCGCCTCACAATACGGTGGTGTTGTCGCCGGTGCCACCGGATTTGGGTCGGCTCTCTTCTCGGCCACATGGCGTCACGGTGGCGGATCTTCTCTGGCCGATGCTGCTTATTTTGGGTGGGGTTATTGCTGACTCAGATCAGTCATCCTTCACTAAGAGTCGACTAGATCTGTCGCTCCAGTGGAGTCATGAAGCCGGTTCTGACACTTTCCCTCTGCGGTCTTTTCCAGCCTGCAGCCTCGTCCAAGTTGTCGCCCTTCTTCGTGGGGAGAGTTTTTTCCTTAGCACCTCTGAGCTATGTCTCCTCCCCCAACTAAATAAGTTGCTTCCCTTTGTGGTTATGATGTTAATCACCATCTTGGTCGGTGAGTCGTCTCCTCCGGCATCTCTCCCACTGCTATGTCACTCTGGATTCCCCCACCCTCTACTCCCTAAGTGACATCAGTGTAGCTACCAAGACTAAAGACCAAAACATCATTACTTCTCAGTGATCAATAAGAGTCTCCCCAAGTAGATCGACAGCGCCTCTCACCGACACTAATCCTCTGGTGTGTCCCTCAACCTCCGACCAATGGTGGCCACTTTTCCACTCTTGCAGCTCGAAATCGTCGATAAATGCACAGTAGGTGGTGGAGCCATGACCAGATACGAGTGTTCAAGGCGAGGAGCATCCAAGGCATCATTCTCAGCTGCCAGAGGCTTGTATGTAATTTTCCATTTCTTTATAGTCCCACTCCTCTCGTTCCCGTCTCACTCCGAGAATAAGACAGAGAGTCACAAACGCATCACATGCCCCACTCTTCTCGCTATCATCTCGCGTACACATATCTCCCTCACTTTTCCCACCGCTCACTCTCTCCTTCTAAAACCATTTTTTTCAACCACTACTATTTATTTACAATTAAAAGCTATCGACTGCAGCCAAAAGCCATTAATTACAGCCAAAAGTTATCAATCTCGGCTAATATGAACATGCCGGGTTGTTCTGGAGGATTGCCCGCAGCTTGCCTCTCTTGATCAACCCAAACAAGATCGGTTTGATTGTTGCCTCAGAGATTCAGTTAATGCATTCCTGCCATCAACTAATCACTCAAGAATACAGCGAGGTCCAATGTGCTGCCGGCAAATACACCTATAGGGATCTGGTTAATTTTGCAGCTATCTGTATATGCTGGACCGTAAAACTTTTTCCAGGTCATGTGTATGGGGATTTTGACGGTACACATATACCAAGTCTGTTCTTTTTAGCTTATACCTTATGACTTCATCAAATAAACGAACGGGACTCACACTAGGACAGTCCTTTAAAAGTAGCTTATCAGCTTTTGATTTATTCATATAAATACTTACATTGGGACCAAAAACTTTAAACTACATCTCAAGAGAACAGATCTGACATCTCGTATAAATTTTAGACAACATAGCACTAAATTAATGGTATATACTGGTAGCATACACCTGTCCATGCATGGCACCACACTGCCAGAAATGATCAATACCACATGGTTTGATGGAATGTTGGGTAGATAGTTCCTTCTCTTTATTTACTGTCACCCAATCCATTTTATTCTAATCATGGCAGGACACCAATGTTGACACTACCGTGTGAAACTGCGAGTGTTTCTCTCCGGACCCAATATGGAACGGAACGCAGGGTTCCTTGTGCTGTATTATTTTGCAAGGGGGTGGGCCAGCCCGGAGTTGACTGGCAGCATATCCTTCTCCTCCCACTCAGGCTGTTCCTGTTTAGTTTATTTGCCTCGTGATATTTTCTTTATAATATATTCCACACCTTTTCGTTCTGCCATGTTATGTACAGGTAAAAGACATTCTGTGTGATCAAAAAAAATTTATATCATCGTTGCATGATGCGTTCATATTCCTTGCTCTGATTTCTCTTTTCATTTGTTCTCGATTACCCAACTACTCATCTTACGCTGAGTATTATCTCACTAGCTTTCTTAGTGCAGAACCAGTAGTACCCTTTTCAGATTAAGGATTTTATTTTTGGCATGTTGATTTGGGGAAATTTGTCCATGAATTCGTGATTTCATATTACAAATGGAGGTAGAGGAGGCTGCTGCTGTAGAGTTGTATAGGAGTACAGGAGGAAGAGAGAGGAATCTGAAGGAGGCCTTGGTTGGTGCTGTTGGGGTGAGCTGTCAGCAGCATTAGATGCTCCCTGACAACCCCCACTTGCAGTGTCTCCCATGGCTTCCTTTCCCCCCTTGTTCCACACCAGAAAACACACCACTCAATCATGCAAAAGTTACATACAATAAGGCGGCACTAAGAGCAGGTACAATAAGACTTAGTCAGCAGACTATAGCAAATATAATATCAACCAAATTTTACGTGGTAGAGAGAGAAAGAAAGAGAGAGAAGGAAGCTGGCTACTAAATTACAGCTAGCTATAGCACGTAAAAATATGCATTTCACTCTCTTACACGTGGGGCCAAATAGTTATTGTAATAGCTACCTTATTGTATGAACTATTTTTTTGAAGGTTATATATGAAATGGACAAGTGTTATAGCCACTAGGTGGCTATACTTTCAACTCTAAGATCTTGTTCTTTTCAGTTTTTGAAAGTTATTTTTGGTTTTTTTATAGTAACTAGTTTTTAAATAAAGTATTTTTTAAGATAAAGTCTACTAGTTAATTATAGTACATACTTTACTGACTTTATTTATATCGGCAAAAACCACACGTGAGTTTCTGTTACTCTGTAATCTCTTATACAAACAGTCCAAAAGTCACAAACCGTATCAAAAAAGAACAGGCCCTTAACTTCACACGATTCAAAACTTTGGGCTAATCTGGCCCCCTCGCGAGTGATATTGCCAGATATAACCCCTGGCTAGCAGCAAGTATGCTTGTGGCTCCCTTGTGCGCTTGGCGGCCGCGTGACCCAGGATGGCGCAGTTTGTACCTGCTTTAGGAGAGTGGCGTGGTCTGTGACCGCGTGAGGAGGCCAGCCCCATCAGACGGCGCAGTGGCAGACCGCACGAGAACGCCCACCCCGCCATGTAGCACCAGAAAATTTTGATTTAGCTTTTTTCTACAGGTAATTTGTCCCGGTTTACAAAATAGCTTAAATAGGCTGATTTTAGAAATGAATTTCAAAAATAAATCAAATGGAAGGATCATTTTATGAAATTTAATATTTGAGTTTTACACTATCCCAATAATCCACAAAAAAAAATTCTCTAATTTTGGCTAAGCCAATTTGCCCTATATTAATTTATTATCAGAGGGACAGATTTTAAGCCGAGAGAAAAATCATCTTTTTCGAGGACCAAACAGAGGGTAACTGATGGCAATGGCATGTAATTGAATTTTAATGCAATTCGATCGTATATAATAGAGAGAGTGTTTTTCAGTGGCAATTTATAGAACCGGATGTTATTCAGTGGCGTAAAATCAATTTTCTCTTTAATACATGGTTTTCCTATTTTCAATAGCTGCAAAATAATTCCCGTATGCGATACTCCGAAGTGCTTAGTTTAGCCGTGGTAAAAATGTTGAGAAATGTTTTTAGCCGTGAGATGACCCTTCCATCTGATTCATTTTTGAAATGCTACCGCTATACAAAGCTGGGGGGATTCCGCCCCCCCCAGCGCGTCCACGTCCCCCGCCCGCGCGCGCTGGCCGCCGCGTGGCGGGGGAATTTCTGTACGGTCAGGGGAAGGCTTTTCCTTCAGTTTTCCGGAAATTACGTACAGGTCCTTTTTCCTCGCAAAAAAGTCCCTGACAGTTTTTCCCACCCAAATTTTTGCAGGATAGCGCCCCGCAGTTTTCTAAATTACGTACAGGTCCTTGTTTATTACATACAGACCCTCGGTTTTTTACGAAAAAGTCCTTTCACTTTCCCATTTATTACGTACAGGCCCTCGGTTTTTTACGAAAAAGACCTTTGCCTTTTTCGAAAATACACACGTGCCCTCGATTTTTTTTAAATTTTTTTTTGCAAACTCCTCACGGATTATCGCCTCTTTTACTTCGGTACACACGGTGGCTGGTGCGGCGTGGCGCCGCGCCTATGAGGCTAGTTCATCTTCAAAATCAGCCTATTTAAACTATTTCGTAAACCGGGACAAATTAACTGTAGGAAAAAAATGCTAAATCAGAATTTTCTGATGCTACGTGATGGGTGGGCGTCCTCGTGCGGTCTGCCACCATGCCATCCGGTGGGGCCGGCCTCCTCACGCGGTCACAGACCGCGCCACTCTCCTCACACGGGCACGGACCACGGACCGTGCCAGCCCGGTTCACGTGGCCGCCAAAGCCACTCGCGAGGAGGCCAGCTTGGCCCAAAGCCAACAGTGCTATATTTTATTACATTTTAATAAGTTTTGTTAGGAAGTAGAGCACCATTATATTTCTGCCCGGTTCTTTTCAGCTTTTCTACAGTAACTAGATTTTAGACAGAGTATTTTTTTAAAATATAGTCTACTAGTTAATTGTAGTATATACTTTACTGATTTTATTTATATCAGCAAAAATCGCATATGAGTTTATGTTACTCTGTAATATCTCGTACAAACAGTCTAAAAACCACAAGCCGCAGCCAAAAAGAATAGGCCCTTCATTGCTGCACTTTTCTATGGCCAAACTGTACTAACAAAGAAGCAAAAGAACAGCAATGGCTAATTTGCTATTAACACAGTGTGAGAAAAAAAAAAGAAGCTAGAAGTTCATTACGAAATACACGTGGGCTGGTTTAGTTTTACTGCGACACGTGACTACAGAGGAACAAAAAGGTTAACCAACAACTATTGAGTCGTCGATGAGAAGCCAGAAGGCCCATGTGAAAAATATGCCAGATAACTAACGTTAGTTTTGACCGCAACACGTTAGGTATAAGCGTAACTTGTTAAAATTATTATCGGCTTTTGACTTCTATACAGAGAAGTCCAAAATCGATTTGAATATCCTATCTTCTCAAAGTAGTTGCTCTAAGTAGTATTTATTTGAGCTTCTAGTTTTAACTTTTAGTTTCTAACTTCTAACTTTTAAATTGTGTCTTTTTCTGGGTTTTTTGCCTTTTCTTTTTCCCCCGTATTTCTTTGCATTGTGTGTGATGAGTGAAACTATTTTTTTTGTATTTTTTAAATTTAATTACAACAAAAAAATTACATCAGATACAGTAAAAAAACCTCAAACAGTGCTAAAGAAAGCTTTAGGCTTGAAGCTAAAAGTTCGAATGAGCACTAATTACTCTCCAAAGCGGCTTCTCCAAGCCACTTCCAAAAGCCGTCGGTCGACTTCTTTCGTCTCCTTCGCTTCAGTGTCTTTTAAAAATTATTTTTCAAATTTTATTTTAATACTTAATTCTTTTAGCTGTTACTATTATGTTTCAGTTAAAAATTATCAGCTCTAGTCGATTAAAACAACCATCCTGCTCCACCAACTCTCCCATCTCTGCTCTTCCAAAACTGTGGTCAACTAGCTGTTCATGTTTGCGTAAAGATTTCAGAATCTGGGGGATAGGGGGATGGGGGGGGGGCTGTTAGATTAAGAGGCTTTTGGGCCTGTTCTTTTTGGCTGCGGCTTTTGGCTGAAATTTTTGAATTTTGGCTGTTTACGGTACAGATTACGGAGAGATCGATACTCACTTGCGATTTTGACTGGTACAGATGTTGGGATTTTAACGTGTACTACGTTTAACTTATAGACCCCGTCTTGAGAAAATACTCCGTTTAAAAGTTAGGTACTGTAGCGGCTGCGAGAAGTCGGGCGGCTTCTCACCAACCGAACAGGCCCTTTAGCTGCGTTTTGGCCTCAAAAGGTAAAATCAGTGAGACCGCTCGATCTCTTTGGGTTCATCATTCCCAGGCCCCACGAGCGGCCTACTTCGCCCTCTCTCGAGCAGCTCTTCCCTTCAAATAATTAAAAAGGATCCAAAAAAGAAGGGAAAAAAGTGACACCACCACTACCATCACCATGACTTGGAATTTCAAATTTCTAAGATGGACTATAGGTGCAGGTTCATGACTCTTAAGTTGATGTCCTTTGTAATCTAGAGTTAGGCGTCTGCGTCTTTGTATTATTGTAGAGCAAATTTGTTCAGTGTCATCGTAAAGAATCGTATGTTAGAAAATACCATCGTTAAACGCATAGTGGCCAAATACCATCGCAAATGGTGAAATTCTTGAAAATGCCATTACCGTGAGGGTTCTGTGACAGGCTACCGTTAAGGGTGCGAAATGACCATTTTGCCATCGTGAATTTTTTGCTTTCTTCTTCCTCTCATGCATCAAAATCTTGCATCTAATCACTGCAGAGCCATAGCTAGCTAGGGTCAGGCCAATGCTTGCTACTACTCCGCTACTCGGGATATGAGCAGCCACGGGGCGATAGTATGCCACTTCTACCGCCATCCTCACTGGCCAAGTTGTTGCGCCGCAACATGTACTCTTTTTTCTGCGCCAAGTTTGCAACTGTGACCTCTGTGTTCATGGGATACAGTATGCCCATTATATTCAACATGACCTCTTTTTCTTGTGCTGAAATGCCCATCAGATCTGGCGCCATCAACATCCTCTTGCTTTGTAGGGCACGCTGCTCGCCATTCATGCTTCCAAGTGCATAATCGGCCGTGACACCTTCTCCTGACGCTGTCCAGAGGCCCCTCCAACCCATGTGGGTCGTCTCTCATGTCCGCACGTCGTCAATCACTGGAGCCATCGTCGTTGTGTCATCCTCCCATGTTTCTTACGTGCTCTTTCTCTTTATCTCTCTCTTTCTCACTGCCTGTAGGACCCAAGAAAGATTTCCCTACCTATTTCTCCCTCTCTATCACCATCTCTTTCTCTCTCTGTCTCACTACCTATGGGACCAAAGAAAGGCCGGGGTAACATTGATATTTATTAAATTTTCTCTCTCCAAGCAATGCTTTAATGACTATTTTGGATGGAAAATGTCATGGTAGTGGTATTTTTCATAGCTTTTGAGTTTACGATGGTATTTTGAAGCCCTTCTCTTTTACAGCGCCGGCCCTGAGGGGGGGCGAGCGGGGCGGCCGCCCCGGGCCCCCCAAATCCAGGGGCCCCCATATATATATACAGTAGTACATATATGCAATATGCGTCCGAGTATATTATACCGCATCCGCCGAGGCCCCGAGGCGCCGACGTCATCTTCTCAAATCTCAAGTTCTCATCCGCCGAGTCGCCGACTGCCCGACTTCTTGTCTTCTGTCTTCTGAATTTCTGATCTTCTTCGCAGCCCTGCCCAGCCCAGCGCCTGGTCTCCTGGAGCATCTGACGCCGCGTCTGTGGATGCCCTCCGGCGACGGCCATACCTTGGTCTCGGCCGGAGTCCGCGCCGTCGTCAACGCCGGTACGTGTTAATCTCGCACTGTAGGCCGATGCACCATGCATGCAAGCACGCTGTACCCACTACCCAGCAACCATATGAATTGCAGTACCCAGCAACCACATGAGTACATGACAGTGAATGCATGCATTAGTACTCTACTAGCTAGGTAAGTAGGCCAGTAACTGCAATGAAACGTTTTTATTCGACATGAACAATATCGCTAATTAATCATGATGTACACAAATTAATTGCTGATACTGGAAGTACTGAACATGATCAGGATATGCGTCTTCACATATCTGCACTCACCATCACACGTGCACATCAAGTTTCAATTATCAAATTTAACATGCATATCCCTGATTCCCTGAACTACGTAGTGTCCGACCGCATCTACATCACTTTGTCATTGCTTCTTGTAGTTTGCATATTAGAAATTTTTTAATCAATAATTAGTGATTTGTAGTTACTAATTATACTATTGTTCTTTAAATTTTCAATACCATGTCATCTAGAAAATATGCATCTGGCAGTGAAAAAAGAAAAAAGAGAAAACAAATAGATGAGTTGATAGAATCACAGAGGGGATCCATTGACAAATTTTTTTAAAAGTAATACAAGCAGTTCAAGAAATCCTGATGAATTGGCGATAGTTGCTGTGGAGGAAGATGCTAATGTGAATCTAGAAAATGAGGTAATATCTATAAACTCTTTGATATGAATTTTTCTTTAATACATAACACATTTTAAGTGTTTGTTGGTAAAACTATATATATATATATATATATATATATATATATATATATATATATATGTGTGTGTGTGTGTGTGTGTGTGTGTAGATTTATATTTAGATATTTATACTAGAGCCCTTATTTCTAGTTTCGTCCCGGGCCCCTAAAATCCCAGGACCGGCCCTGCTCTTTTATGATGGTATTTTCAAGTTGCGAATATTTGCGATGGCACTGAGCAACTTTTCTCCTTACTGTGTTACATTACTTTTTTTATTAAAAAAAACCCTTCAACTATACATGATTGCTCCCGGTTGTCATCTGCTATAAAAATTTATTTCATAAATAAATGAGAGCTATTTTTTATTAAATTGTAGAGTTTATTTGATATCTCGATCATGAGGAATCTCTTATTTAATTTAGGACTTGTTGCCATATTGACTGTTTGCAGTTTTGATTGCCATTACTAGAGTGATATGATTCACGCAAAAATTACCTCGCACAGGCTCTATGCTACATCTATGCCGTCACATCTCCGAAAGAAACACGTGGCAATTTGAACTTAGGTCCCTCTCATTTCAGCTTGCTTGAGCTTCTGGCTTTTTTCACTATTCCTAAATTCCGTTCTTTTCTAATTTCTGGCTTTTTTTTAGTTTTTTGCCGATTTTTTCCATTTTCATTTGCATTGTCCGTGATAGGCTAACATGTTTTTTATTTTTAATTTTTTTAAATTTAGTTACGTCAAATAAGCCACAATTAGTTATAGTGTAATTTCAGACAGCTACAATACAATTTCAACCATAAGCCAGTTTATTTCAGCCCAACCGAACAGCACCTTAAGTTATCGTGCTGTCTCGAGCGCCAACATGCCAACAGCTATGGCAAGCTCCTCTTCCTCGTACTCCAAAGACATGTGTGCCAGCTCTTTGATCATGAGGAGGGTTGTCATCGGTCTTGTTCTTTTCATTTGTAGCTGATAACTTTTAACTACGACTAATTAATTTGATAAATAATGGTACGAAACAAAAAAACTGACCGAATACCAAAAGAACGGTCCGTCGTCGTCAACCGGCCTCACGCGGTGCCAACAAGCCGAAGCACTGCCAAAAGACACACGCGGCGCCATTGCAATGCTGTTGAGTCAGAGCGTCGCTGTTAACCTACATGAGCCATGGCGCCACACAAGACCAAGCCGCCGCCGTCGAGCTGTGCGCTACACCGCCACCAAGCCACGCCACCGCCGAGGATACGCACGCAGGTAACTTCAAACCGGGCAACCACTGTAGTTTATATGGCCCTGTTTTAATTAGTTTTTAAAGCCAAAAATCATTTAGAATGTATTAATTTGTTAATGTGTTTCTTCTTTTTTTCCTTTACTTTATCCATAAGATAATATAATGCTTCTTATTTTTATTTATTTTCGTTTATTCGAATACTTCAGAAAAAAAATAGCCGAAAAAAGCTACTGTACTTTCGAACAGTGAGTGCCTATGTGCGAAGCTTCATAGCACTTTCGACCTGCACTGCTGCACACGTCAGAATCATCCTTGCTCTGTTCCCTTTCCCATGGCGATGGGCATGGCTGGGTTGGCGACGATCAGCAAAGAGCAACGTGTTTAACTGATAGAGAAGGGAAGCGTAGAATGTCGGTTGTTGCGCTTTACACGAGTCGGTTTATGAGTGATGGCGCCATGCATTATAGGGTAGCATGGGCGCGAGGGAATTTTTTTTTCCAGTATGTTTTACTTCACTAAGGGCATCTGTAGTGTATGAAAAGAGGAGGTCTTAAGCCACCTTAAGGTCAACCTTATACATTACAGGGGTGACCTTAAGCAGACCCTAAGCAAAAAAAGTTTAAGGCTGGTCCTCAAGCTAAAGACCTGGCCATAAGCATTAAAATACAATTTTTCTTTATCTGCCATGTGGGACCGTTTTAAGGCCCCTTGGGTTATATACACTATGGAGTTGGTCTTAAGGTTTAGATGAGACCCACCTTAAGACCCTTTGGGTTATATACACTACAGATGCCCTAACCAGTGCAACGAATGACTAATTCAGGAAGGGATTGTTTATCCATGCTCGATGCGCGCTACTACTGTAGGTTAGCTTTTTTCCCCCTATGCTGATGGCTTATACCTACGGTCGAGAACGTATAAATCTAGTATAAATATTTATACGAACAAATTTAGTGTTGATAACGAAGAAACTATCCTATTTGTTTGTTCGGAAGAAACTACAAGTTATGAGCTCAAAAGAGACGTTCGTCTACGGTCAGTTAGGCATACATATAGCGCTTCAACTACCGTGATAAACGACACAACTCTATATAACGTATATTTCCCAAATTCAAGCTCTTCAGCACCAAGGCACCAACCAATCTAAAACTCGAATTTTCAGAGTTAAAAAAAGCTCGAATTCTCAGGCAACAAAAAAGGAAAGAGAAGAAAACAGCAGCTTGTACCTAATCTGTATCTTCTCTAGGGTTTGTAGAATCGTAGAAAATGACCACATAAGGGAAGGGAAGGAACCCCACCGGTCCACCCCTCCCCGTCTCTCTCTCTCCCCCCTCAGCTCGCTCTCCTGCGCTCCCTCCCCGCTCCTCCCAGCCCCACCCGGCCACCACCCCACCCCGCCTTACCCCACCGTGCGTGCCCGGCACGTGCTCACTCCTCTCCACCCTCCACCCTAACTCCGGCGACCACCAAACGGCGTGACGCGGGGGCGAGCACACCACCCGGGGAGCCAAAGGGCCTTTCCATTGGTTGGTTCTTGGGAGGGAAGGTCCTTCTTTTCTGAGAAGTGTTCGACGCGGGGCCGGATCATGGACCACGGCGGCGGCGGCGGGGGTGGGGGCGGCGCTCCCTCGAGCAGCAACAGCGGCGGGGGGAGCGCTGGGGGGACGAGTGGGAGTCGTGGCGCGGGTGGCGACCACCACCCGCACCACCCTTTCTACTATGCTGGCCCGGCGGCGCCCAACTTCGTGCAGCAGCAGCAGCCGCCGCAGCCGCAGCCGTTCATGGGAGCGCTCGCCATAACCCCGGTCGCCGAACAGGCCCAGGCGTCGTCGGCTGCGGGTGACAAGAAGGCGGTCGCGCCGGCGACTCCGGCGGCGGTGGTGCCGGCGAAGCGGCCGTCCAAGGACCGGCACACGAAGGTGGACGGCCGGGGGAGGAGGATACGGATGCCGGCGCTGTGCGCAGCGCGGGTGTTCCAGCTCACGCGGGAGCTCGGGCACAAGTCCGACGGCGAGACCATCGAGTGGCTGTTGCAGCAGGCGGAGCCGGCCATCCTCGCGGCCACCGGCACCGGCACCATCCCGGCCAACTTCTCCTCCCTCAACGTCTCCATCCGCTCCGGCGCCGCCTCCGACCCCACCCGCGCCGCCCACTTTCCCAACCTCGCGCTCCAGCCCCATCACCACCACCCGCCGGGCACGCAGCACGAGGTGTCCGCCATGCTTGGCTACCACCACCACCTCCTCCCGCCGCCGCAGGAGCCGCTCCAAGACCCCAACGCCGGCGCCTTCATGAGGAAGCGGTACAGGGAGGACCTCTTCAAGGACGACGACGAACGCCAAGATACTAACGCGCCCAAGGCGCGCGAGCAGCAGCCGACGACGCCGCAGCCGCAGGCTGCGGCGGCGGCTGCAATGTGGGCGGTGGCGCCGAACAGCGCGGCGCCAGGTGGCGCGTTCTGGATGCTACCCGTGTCCGCGAGCTCAGCCGCCGCGGCGCGGCCGACCGAGCAGCACATGTGGTCCTTCGGCGGTGGCGGGGGGAGCAGCACCGTGCAGGCACCGCTGCAGTTCATGTCAAGGGTCAACTACCCCAGCGGCGCCGGCGGGATGAGCGGCGGCGGCATGTCGGACACCAACCTCGGCATGCTCGCGGCGCTCAATGCTTACAGCCGCGGCGGCGCAGGCGGCACCGGAGAGCACCAGCAGCCGGAGATGGACCAGCAGCGCGGCAGTGGCGGCAACGATGACGACGAAGACGGCGACGACAGCGGCGAGGAGGACCATGGCAACAACAGCTCACAGTAAGCAGCTCTCAAGAACAACCACCCTGAATCCGCCATGATCATATCGTGATTGTGCTAGTGGTCACCGCTTAGTACTAGCATCCAGTAGGGGTAGAATTTTGCTGTCTTTTCTTGGGATTGCCTGAGGCGGCCATCATTGGATTGGGTTAGGAGGATTGGAGAAATGGATGGAATGGAAGAAGCAAGAAGCAGCAGCTGAAGCCAATGCAAGAACAAGTGAACAACACTTCTCGCTAGTTCATTAGCCTTATTATTTTTTTGGGGTATTGTTATTTTATTTTCCTTTGATGAATGATTCGTCCTGTTGGGGTGGGTGTGATGATTAGTAGTGGGTCCAAATTAGGAGGGCCAAGAAAAGAGTTTAGAGAGAGAGAGATTTGTACAGTTGATCATCTTGATTTATGCTGCAATGTTAATTTTAGTTATTTCCATGATTTGTTTTCATTCTGGCATTTTTCTGTGCTCGTGTCTTGTGCTGTTCTACTGGAGGCAATGATCTTTGTGGTTACCACCTTGGGATCTAGTCATGTTCGCTACCACGAAGCCGGCATCCCTGTTTCTTTCTCCGTGTTCTCTTCATGTTCCCACCGACGTGTCAGAGATCCAGAGCACCAGAGGAACATAAGGGGATAGGAAGAGTGCTCTGGATCTCTGTCACATTGGCGAGAACACGAGAAGACACACAGAGAAGGAAACAGAGAAGCCGCGATCCACTACCACTACCACATGCAGTGTGAAGTCACTGTACAGTACTGCTGGCCGTAGCGAACGGCAGCAGCAATTTTTCTTTCGTTTGGAGCAGTAGATGTAACAGCATCTGGAGCGATCTGCTGATCCCTTTACAATTCCAAACTTTTTGGTTTTTAAAAACTGTTTTTTTTTAATAGAGTAGCTTTTTAATGTAGTTTCTATATGCTGTTTGTAGAGGTTATTATAGAAACTGTTTTGAACGAAGTGACGTCTCAACACGAATTCTCTTACTCCTTTACTCTCTCTCTCGTAATTAACTAAAAGCCACAGTCAAAAGTTAAATGTTATAGCACTTTTGAACGTGGCTAAATCAAATCCACTCCATGGATTTTTAATTTTCTTTATCTAGAGCCGGAAACATGCTTTTTCCACGAAAAAATTTCTTAGGGGATACTAGGGTTTCCGAGCTTAGGCCATGTTTGAAAAGCAAAGAATTCCATGGAATTTATTTAGGGGAGTATATTAGGTCCTGCCAAATTTATTTTATATAAAATTCTAACGTTTCAAACATGCCCTTAAATTTTGAGAGTATCCTCCTCCTCATCCAAACTAGCCCTAACGTAGATTTGACGAGCTCTCGTGAATCTAACTTGTTTTTTTTCTGCATTGACAAAAATGCTATATGCTATCGTAGTGCTATGTGTTGGGCACATAGACAGATTTCATTTTGCTATATTTCATTCATGTATTAGAAGAGGATCTCTTTCACAAGTCGACGCAATATTTTTAGGGTTAGGTCATTTCTACTAGAATGGAAACACACACACACAAGACACAAGGCCAAAAGAAAAGTGAAAACACCAGCCTATGTGATGAAGAGCTCATCCTATCAGTAAGGATTAACTCGGTGCTGATGATGCATGGACATGAAAAAAAAAGCTCAAAAAAGATGAAGTGCCTGTTCTTTTCCACTGAAGCTGATGGCTTTTGGCTTTTGCTACAGTACCTAACTTTCAAACGGAGTATTTTTTCAAGACGGGGTTTACAAGTTAAATGATGTATACGTTAAAAACCCAACATCTGTATCATTCAAAATTGCAAGTGAGTATTTCTCTCTTTATAATCTAAACAACCAAAAATCATAAATCGCAGCCGTTGCCAAACAGGCCGAACAATCAGGCAAGGGAGATGGCGTTTTCGCTGGCGATGGGATTAAATTAACAAACGAAGCCGTCGTTATCTCGAATGGGTAGTAACACAAGTTGGATTATCCCCTTAATTATTGCCTGTCGCGTCAGCTTTCAGGTCCTGCTGCTGCGTGGATCTCGAGGTATATCCAATGGCGCGGCCGGTATGTTGGCCCAAGATATTTGTTTGGCTCCGTTTTTTTAAGTCTATGCTTCTTTGCGTTGTCGACAACAACCAACTGCTTATCGCAGCGAGAGAAACACACTCAATAAGAGAGGTCTCTTTCGGAGTCACTGTACATGGTTTTCCCTTCTTTTAGATAATTATCATTCCACTTGTAGTTACGTCCGGTTGCTATAGTAGCCGAGGGTGTACCTAGGGGTAGCGGCGGAAATAGCTCGTTTTCGGCGGCGGCGGTGGACTCGTTCTTTTATGTAATAATTGATGACTTTTAGTTGTAACTGAAAATTTTTGTTAATATTTTTTGAGATGGTAGCGGACGTGGAGACTTAGGTCCCATTTGGCACAACTCAGCTTCACTAGTGAATCTGTTTTTTGTTTCAGTTTCACGAGCAGCTTCACCGGTGAAGCTAAAACTGTTTGGCAAAACAGCTTCACCAACAGCTTCATGCATGGCTGAAAGAGGGCAATTGTCCAAGATGCCCCTATCTACCTACTTGTTCTAACATTTGGAGTTGTATGTTTGTATATGGTCATATGAATTAAAAAAATAATATATTTGAATGAGTATGAATTAAAAAATTAAAATAAAAAAATTAAAATCATTAGAGAAGTGCGAACGGTAGAGAAGTGCGAACGGGAGGAGAGGAAACATGCGTGGGGACCTAGTGGCAGTGTAATTTCTGTCAACTACAAGGGCAGTGGGTTCCTAGAACTGCGAGCCTGAGGGAGAGAGCTGTGAAAAGTTACTATTTTCAGCTTCACCCCACCCCATTCCCTTGTGAGAGCATGATTTAAGGAGCTTCATCCATGAAGCTGTTTGCAAAAAGGGTGTTTGGCAAAAAAAAAACAACTCACAACAGCTCATGAAGCTGTGCCAAACAGGGCCTTAGACGTGTACAACATATAAGATTTTGAGCTTGAAAAAGCCTTTTAAAGAACTCGCTTCAAGAAGCTATCCTATCTGTTTCAACTTTCGGAGAAGCCAAATATTGTAGGATCGAATATAGCAATCAAAGGGGACTGAATGATTGTTTTCGCTTCTTTGAATCTCTTAGTGCTTGATGAAGATTTCGACTGATCAGCGTTCAACCGCTTGTTCGATTGCTCAGTTGCCAAAAGCTCCTCACCAGTCGTAAACTACGACCGCTTTATACTTTGATCTTCGATTGGTTTGCACGTACTTGAAATCTTTGACACCGGGAGGAAAACCTCTCGATCACCTGTGCCTTCAAGAAATTAGCGCCTTCGAGTTGACGTGCTCTGGTATGCTCTCCTTGCTGTTGCTGTTGGCAGCAATCGAGTGGACAACTAAGAGATTCAAGTCGACGAAGAAACACTACCTTGCCATGCACTACTCTGCTCGGAACAAGAATGAGTCAAAGACGATGCTTAGAAAACACGCTGTCAACGCCGACTAACTTCTTCGAAATAGATCTAATCTTTCATTTCTGAATTATGTTCTATAGCTACAAAATGCCCTCATGGCACCCCTCAAACTCTAGCACAAAAACTCTTAAAACTTTCTCTCGAAAAGCCATCTCGAGTCCTGTCAAAGCCACACCGTTAACTCTTAACATCCCTCTACTTTTATATGCTAGATCTCCAACCCGTGTCCTTATCAACACAGACACAAAATCCTAATCGATTTCAAAAATTAAGATATCTGAAACCCTTTTAGACACGGGGTTTTCAAAATTTCTAAACTTTCTAGTTATGGACACCTTCCATAACTCCTTCTAACTCATCACGCATCAAAGCCTCCAAGAACGCACCTCCCGTACCTTCTCCACACATCATCCACCTTTGATCTCCACGTGCTCCAGCGTGAGCCCGACTACCTCGTGACATCCTCAACTACTTAGAACTTAGATTTCGCCCTCCTAGTTTTGCTCCTCCTCGTCATCGACCATGATCGTGTCCACGTCCAACCTGCACATGCGAAGACCAAAAAACTTTTTCCCCGACACAGGTTCTTTCTAACTTAACCAACATCAGTCCACACACGCATATCACACCCTTATCCATTAATAAATATAAACCAAATTATCCATGACCTCAACATCTACGCTTTCAAAAAAATCAACCTTAGACCACCTAGTAAGACTGGTCTGACCGCCATGCCCAGGCCGATCAAACTGTTGGCCCAACACGAGTACTCAAAGATTATGTGTACTCAGGTGTACTCAAAAGCCTATGACAACCAACCATTAACCAGTCACTATAGCTTAGACCATCGATCAAGCACTGTAGCTACGACCAACGACTATGCACTCTAGCTACGACCTCCGATCGGTTACTGTAGCTTACAATCTCTGATCGATTGTTGTAGCTTATGACCTCCGATCGGTTGTTGTAGCTTCTGGCTTCTGACCAGTTCACTATAGCTTATGATCATCGACCAGGCATGGTTGCCCAGCCGTGAATGTTCTGCAGCGATCGTTCAGCCGTGCTCGACCTGACGTGGTCAACCTATTGTGGTTGATCTGCTGCCTATTGTGGTTGATTTGCCGTAGTCAACCTGCCGTGGTCGTTCTGCTATGTTTGACCTGTCGTAGTTGTTCTACCCTAGTCGACCTGCCGATTTGAATACCCAACACAAGGCTGATCGAAACATCGACTACCATCCGTAGTCAAAGCCTGCCTGTCAGACCGCCCAATACAAGGCGATCATACCACTTAATCAAAGTATTCCAACAATTTTAGATTTATCATGGTGTATCGACCGAAATTTTCACAAACACAAATTTCAATGCAACCCAAAAGTCAATTATTTATCACCACTATATTCATGACCTATCCACATAGTCTAACAATATCTCCCTTAATAAATACATTGACAACATTTCAAAACCTTATTATGTCGTGGTCGACCTGCCGTGGTCGTTCTGCCGTGATCGATCTGCCGTGGTCGTTCTACCCTAGTCGACCTGCCGATTGGACCGTCCAACACAAGGCCGATCGGACCACCGACTACCGTCTATGGTCGAAGTCTACCGGTCGGACCGCCCAATACAAAGCGGTCAGACCGCTTAATCTGGGTATTCCAGCAATTCTAGATTTACCATAGTGCGTCAACCGAAACTTTCACAAACGTAAATTTTAATTTAACCCAAAAAATCAATCATTCATCATCACTATATTCTCGATCTATCCACGTGATCTAACAAATACCAAAGGAACTGGACCAATCATGGTTGAGTCCGTAGTAAATCCAGTGGAAATTTCGACGAGCCACCTATCATCCACCCAGAAAGAAGTTTCCTACATTTTTTTTTGCGTGCTTCTCAGCATTTTAATTTACCAACTTGGAGAGCACAGGCCACCGAGGGAGAAAAAAAAGGGGGATTTGCTCATGTGCTCTAAAGTTTAATGGCGTTTGCTCATTTGCCCCATGATGTCTCACTGACATGTGGGCCTTGGACCCGCATGTCATTGAGACATCATGGGACAAATAAGCAAACGCCATTAAACTTTGAGGCAGAGGAGCAATTTTTCCAAAAAAAAAAGGGTTCAAATATACGTGAAATGCCTTGGCTCTTTCTTTGGCCTGTTCACATTGTGTGTGTGTGTGTAGATGCATTGCCATTGCAGCCGTTCTGTCATTGAAAAGTGAGTAGAAATTTGGATTCGAGGAGACCCACAGAAGGTGGATTTCATGCGTGGCCCATTGGCGCCCACGCCACCAATTCATCAAATTCCATTCCACGGGAACCGAACATCTCGTATCCATGGCAACGCGCTAAATCTTTCTTTCTGATAACAAGATTCCTCACCGTCCGAGTGACCAGCAGGCCTCTATCAGCCAGTACTATTTATTAAATCTATCAAGCATAATTAAAAAATTATCATTCGCAACCTGAAAGAACAGCCCAGACAGCATGTGCATGTCTGGTGAGTGCTTGTCTGATTGGTCACCTGGTTTGGCATTCAAGCAGCCCTGTTGATATTGCATTCTAAAATCTATTTTCTATATTAAATAATATTTCTATAGTATATAGTTTTCAAATGCATTGTCTTTTCAAGACGGGGTCTACTAATTGATTGCAGTATACACTGTAATGACTTCATTTATATCGGCAAAAATTACATGCGAGTTTCTCTCTTTCCATACGACTCTTTACAAGCTGTTACTATTTATAAGTTAAAGCCAAAAACTATCAGCAAAAGCCCATATAAATAGGCCTTCAAACTCGAACTGGTATTGCTACTGTGATCTTTTTTTTCTTTTTCGTGAAGTTGTTATAGTGAATTTTTTTTTTGTAAAAGCTATAATATTGAGTGGGTCTTTTTTGTGGCTTGTGACTTATGACTTTTGGTTTATGGCTTTTGAATTTTGACTCTTTGCGAGAGCGAGGACGAAGAGAGACAGTCGCATGTGATTTTGGACTGTATAGCTAAAGTTGGTATAATGTCTATTATAATCTACTTGTAAACTCCATCTTGAAAAAACACACCACTTGAAAGTTAGTTATTGTAGCAAAAGCCGAAAGCATGAAGCCCAAAAAAACCCAACTATTATTACTACTCGTGCCGGACATGAAAAAAAATGAGATTTGTCCTAGTCCAATCTAGGCCCATCCAGACCCTAGCCCAAGCCTAACTCATGCCAACCCAAGTCTATTCCAGGCCCGGCTTCGACCCGGCCCGGTCTCGAGCCAGACCCAAATCAGGAAACATGCTTAACGGTCGGACGAGTATCGCGTGCTCAATCAAATGTCTGTCTGGATCGATAAGCCAAACGTAGAAAGTATTGGCAATTTGGCATTCTAGAGTAAACATGTAGTAGTAATTTCGCACAGTACAAGTTGGTCCTGTTTAATTTGTTTTTAGCGGCTGCTGGTTTTTGGTTGAAATGTACTGTAACGGCTGTTAGCTTTTTTTAGTCATTCAATTAAAGAAAAATAAAAAAATACCGTTATATCCCCATAAATAGTGCAAAGGAAAAAAGGGTAAAAAATACCAAAAAAAACTGAAGTTAAAAAGCTAACACGTTCATTTGAGCTTTTAGATTTTGGCTTTGTCAGAAGCCGAAATGGATGAAACTTTAGGGCCTGTTCTTTTTTGCTGCGGCTTATTGCTTTTGGGTTATTTATGCGAGAGATTACGAAGTAACAGAAACTCATGTGCGGTTTTTGCCGATATAAATGAAGTCAATAAAGTATGTATTACAATTAACTAGTAGATCCTATCTTAAAAAATACTCCGTTTAAAAGCTAGTTATTATAGAAAAGCCGAACAACAGCTTTTAGAAGCTGAAAAGAACAGGGCCTTTAAATCATTTTCAATGTTGTGCTAGACTGTGTTGTACTGTGGGGATAAGCTAACCTAGGTAGAAGTCGAAGCCGAAATGAATGTGGCTAGCTCGTTTTCAATGGTGTGCTAGGCTGTGTTGTACTGTGGGGGATAAGCCAACCCTGGAAATCATTTGCCACTCGAGTAAGATTGTTGCTGAATGTAAGTAGTACTAGTCAACATACAGGGACAATGAAAATTAGTATCCAAATACTAGCATAGCAACGTCTACTTTGGTAGTGAGCTCCTCGCGACGACAACAGGGAGGCGTTTGCAATAGACTAGGCGTGTTTTCTTTTTACTGTAAAAATCCTTCGCGAATTTCTTATGCTCTGAACATGCCCTATAATGTTCTCGGGTGTAAATTAATGCACCTCGAGAACACAAACGAGCATAAAAATTCCCCAGGAAATAGTTCAGTCCTCGTAAACTAAACCTTCTTCGCCGGTGCGGTCTGCGTAATCGGTATAAACAATGCTAAATCTTAGGGCCTCGCTTATTTTAGTTTCAGCTTCTGACTTCGGACTTATTTTTTACTATTTATAAATTTCATCTTTTTCTGAACTTTTTATTTTTTTGAGCTTTTTTGCCGTTCTTTTTTCCTGTATTCATTCGCGTTGTCCGTAATGACCTAACATATTTTTTCTATTTTTAAATTTAATTAGCTAACTTCAGGTACAGTAAAATTTCAACCGTTAGAGCATCTCCAATGGGTCTATAGCAGCTATCTACAAGAGAGTCCATGTCATCAACTGTCCTACGTGGAAGATATTAAATGAAGAAAGAGAACGCAGCTCTCTACAGCTCTAGAGATAGTCTATAGCGCCAAACGAGGCAGCCTTCATAAATTCTGTGTGTGCATGTAAGCATCAAATAGCTATCCTTATAGATAGTTCTTTAGAATGCTAACTTTAGTGTGTACTATATAGATGATGTGGAAGTCTTATAGTTAGTTGATAGCTATAACCATTGGAGATGCCCTTATAGTATACTTTTAGTTATAAGCCATAACTTTTTAGTCCAATGGCACGAGGCTCTAAGATTAACTATAGATCTAACCATAGTAAAAAGATATAAGCCACAATCAATGTAAAAAGGACCTAAGTTATGCTTCACATTAGCCGCCCAATCGGGGGACGTGGAGGGCTGCAATAGAGAATTACATTTCCGAGTCTAGAGAAAATTAAGTAAAAAACGAAATTAAACCGGAGTACGCTGTACGCGGATGCGTCCGTCGTACGACAAGAGGTGGAAAAGGATCTTCTCATCTCACCTCATCCATATTACTTGCAATTACCTAGTAAGGAGTAACAGTACAGGAATAAGTAGAAAGGCACGGTGAATAATTAAGATTTTGTTAAAAAAAATGATGTAGCCCTTTCCTTTTAGGTATTGACTTTTGATTGATTACAAGAGAGATTATGAGAGTAAGAGACATTCATGTTGAAAAGCCATTTCGTCTAAAACAGCTTCTGCAGTAACTGCTACAAATAATTTATAGGAACTATCTTAAAAAGATACTCTATTTAAAAATTAACTTATAAAATTGGAGAGCGAAGCTGAACTTTGCGGTAGTCACTTTTCTAGTAATAGGGTATGTTTTTTTGCTGCGGCTTATGGCTTTTGGGCTGTTCGTGTGAGATATTACAGAGTAACTGAAACTTGCGTGTGGTTTTTGTTGATACAAATGAAGTCAATACAGTATGTACTACAATTAACTAGTAGACCTTATCTTGAAAAGATACTTCGCTTAAAAACTAGTTACTGTATTAAAACCAAAAACTAAAATTAAACGTTAAAAAAGAACCTACCCATAATGGGGTAGTAATTGACAACACGGTAATTCGCACAATGCATATCTACGGGACCGACACGAAACGCTGGGCAGAGAACACCTTTAGAGCAAGTTTAATAGAAGAGGTGGCTGCCACCTCTAGGACTAACCAAATAAGCAAAAAGAGTACAAGTGGCTCCTGGTGGAGGTAACTAATACAATAAGTTGAGTAGAGGTTACCTCTACTAAAACACTCAAACATTTAATACTTGCATAAATATATCAGGAGTCACCTCTTGCATGAGGGGCAGCTTGCCTCTCTCTCCTCTTTTCTCTCTCTTCCACTTAGAATTGTGTTGACGTAGATTTTACTAGAGACGATCTAGTCAGCATTATTGTACTTGCTCTTACCTGATAAGTGCGAAATGAAGGTCATGGCTAGGTGGATTTGACGTGAAATGGCGCCATCTTGTGATCTTATCGTGGGAATTGTGGTAGGCGCGTGGAATGCCGTGACGTGATTCGGGGAACAGCAACATGTCTCGCTTATTTTGGATCGCTTCTACAAGATGGAGCTCTTCACGGATCGCTTCTATTTTTTCTTATTTTTTTGATTAAAAATAATCTAGCAACCGTTACAATTTTTTTATAGCCAAAAGTCAGACATAGAAGCTTGAAGCCGGGCTCCGAAATTGTTTAGAGCGGCACCTAAATCTCAGACTACACTCACTGAGCTCGTATCCAGCTGAACTAGTTTACAACCCTATTAGCTTATAATGCTCACGGATGTTCCATGAGTTTTTTACACATAAAAAGGTCTCCGCCCCCGATTGCAAAAGTTATCGCAAGAATTTATAGCAATTCGTCGTGCAACCTAGTAGAGCAAGTACAATAATGCTGACTAGATTGCCTCTAGCGAAATCCACGTCAACACAATCCTATGTGGAAGAGAGAGACAAGAGGAGAGAGAGGCAAGCTACCCCTCATGCAAGGAGAGAGAGACAAACTACCCCTCATGCAAGAGGTGACCCTTGATATATTTATGCAAGTATTAAATGTTTGAGTGCTTGAGTAGAGGTAACCTTTACTCAACTTATTGTATTAGCAACTTCACATGAGCCATGTGTACTCTTTTTGCTTATTTGGCTAGTCCTAGAAGTGGCAGCCACATCTTCTATTAAACTTGCTCGTATGCAACTGCATGCTGTTTGGTATTGGGACTATAAGTGCAGTCCCAGTGCTCCACATAGGATAGTGTCTATGGCATTAATTAGATTGTTATGTAGGAGTTTTAGATAATGTGACGCTATATTAAATAAGAGAGAGAAGAAAAAGAGGAAGAAACTGGGTCTCATGTAAGACCTAGTTTCTATGAGAAAACTGTTGAGGAACCGACGCTGGAGACCAGTCCGAGCGATTCCTCTGCTTAGAACAAGAACGAATCAATCACAGAATCACAGAATAATAGATTGAACACAGAGAGGTAGAGAGAACTCCTGGTCTTTCTTTATTGCTTTAGATTGCATCGGGTACATAATGAGGGGGGTCTAGGTCCCTATTTATAGCCTACGGTGAGGTGCCCAATTAGATCAGGACTCCTGGATAGAGTCCAGGTTTCCTAACACTCCCCCTTGGGCACTCACCCAACATGCTCATGCCTCGTTAAAACTCCATAAAAACCCAGTGGGAAAAATTTGGAGAAAGAGTACATGATACATGTGATGTTGCGATGCACGAATTGCCTCATTAAAAACTTTGGTCGAGAAACTTCATGGAAAACTCGTCAAGGGAAAAAGAGTACAATCCACCCAATTTCATTGGTCTTCAGGACTTTATTTCTTTGGGTACTTAATCTTCATGATCAAGATTTAATAACGGGCTTGAGAGAATTCTCCCCCTGAATTCTGCACTTCTCTAAGTCTCATCATCCTAATCCCTCACACGCACCTTTCAAAGCTAGATGCGGGGAATGACTTAGTGAATAAGTCTTCATGACTTAGTGTGCAGTACTTCAATTTTGTCCATCTTTGCAATTCATGAGCATAGAGGAACTTGGGGTTGATATGCTTACATAGCCCGTCTGCATTTATGCAACGCAAGCTGTATTATCTTCTTGGATAATTGTGGGGGTTTGCACAATGTTCATTCCACATGACTACTGGATGTGGTGATCCGTTCAGCGGAACCAAGCGCACTCTCATGCGACTTCATACAGTGCTATAATTTCTGAGTGGTTCGTCGAAGTAGCTACAAGGCTTTGCTTAGACGATTTCTAGGAAATTGCAGTTCCACCACATGGAAATACATAGCCTGTTTGCGACTTAGCGGTATGCGGGTCAGACAGGTACCCAGCCTCTGCATAGTCAATCAAGTTCAGATCTTGATTCTTTCTGTAAGACAATCTAAGGTCCTTGCTTCCTTGGAGGTATCGCAAGATGTCCTTTATCCCCTGCCAATGCCTTTTGGTGGGCTCTGCACTGTACCTTGCTAACAGGTTCACGGCAAATGCAATGTCCGGTCTAGTGCAGTTTGCTAAATACATGAGTGCTCCCACTGCACTCAAGTATGTGAATTCCGGTCCCAGGACTTCCTCCCCCTCTTCCCTTGGTCGAAAAGGATCTTTTTCTTGCTGTAAAGACCTACCGATCATCGGTACTTTCGAGGGAAATGCCTTCTCGAAGCCAAACCTTTCAAGCACCTTCTGGGTGTAGGTCGACTGATGTACCAAGACTCCTTCAGGGACATGCTCAAGCTGCAGGCCTAAGCAAAACTTGGTCTTGCTTAAATCTTTCATTTCAAATTCTGACTCCAAGTAGGAGCTTGCTTCTTTTATGTCTTCGGTTGTCCCGATGATATTCAGATCATCTACATACACAGAGATTATACAGAATCCATTCTGGGATCGCCGTATAAACACACAAGGACAGTCTTCATTGTTCGTGTAGCCTTTCTTGCAGAGAAAGTCGCTCAAGCGATTATACCACATTCTTCCAGATTGTTTCAGTCCATACAGTGACTTTCTGAGTTTCACACTGTACAGATTTCGATTTGCTCTATTTTGGTTCGGGAGAGAGATTCCTTCAGGGACTCTCATATAAATCTCCGAATTCAAGTTACCATAAAGGTATGCATTCACAACATCCATCAATTTCATTTCTAAGTTCAAGTTTACTGCCATTGAGATCAAATATCTAAAGGTAATTCCACTCATGACTTGGGAGTAGGTTTCTTCATAATCAACTTCAGGACGTTGAGTGAAACCTTAGGCTACTAGCCTTGCTTTGTATCTCACTACTTCATTTCTTTCATTTCTCTTTCGAACAAATACCCACTTGTGCCCTACGGGGTGCACATGGGGAGGCGTGCGGCATACGGGCCTAAACACCTCTCTTTTATTCAGAGATAGCAATTCAGTTGCTATTGCCTTTTTCCAGTCTGATCTTTTCTTACATTCAACGAGCGATGCAGGCTCGAGATCAAGATCAATAATGGAGGCAATTTTCTTTGCGAAGTAGATATCGATATTAGCTGTTGTCCTATTCAGGGACTCTCCCGTGTGCACATAATTTATAGCTATTTCTTCATGAGTTGCTACTTCTGGAGCGATTGCTTCTTCAGGAGCTTCGCCTTGCGCATCGCTTCTTTCAATTGCGGTGGCAAGTCCCTTTAGTTTTTCGGCTCCGATGTGTGCGCACACATCCATGCCGACGAGGATATTCAGATTCGGTATGCCCTCTTCTGGAGGTGTCATACTTGTGCCAGGTCTCAACTGGCTCCCCTTCTCATTCTGGGGGAACTTCAGTGATCGGCTGTGATAAATCCCGCTTATCCTTTTTCGCCAGGCGTCCCCGGTTACTAAGGATTCGAGGAGCCGGAGTTCTCGTCCTCTTTTTTTTTTATTTTTCTGAGGCCTCTGGACGAGATTAGGGATACCTTCTGTTTCTTTGGTATTTCAACCCTCTCCGGTGCAGTGCGTGCAGGCACATGCGACTTAGTCACGCTCTTCAAATCACTAAAGTGATAAGGCAGTTGATTTGCTAGTTCTTGCAAATCGATTGTCTTCCGGACTTCTCTTGTCTTCTGGACTTCTATTGTCTTCTGGACTTGTCTTCTGGACTTCTCTATTTGCTTCACTAATGCGCGGGTCATCTGCATGAATTCCCGTGGCTTGCCATGTAATTTCCCGACATTCTTCATCAAGGGGTTGATTTCCTCCCCCTAATGTTGGGAAATTTTCGGTGGTGACCCTTGCGCTAGTTGCATAGGTGAATGGATGTTGTAGGCCAAAGGTCTAAGGTTGATGAGATTCGCTGCATGTAGGACTGCGGGTCCCCGACATGTAGCTGGCAAATTACAATTATGTAAGAGGGGTCGGGCAATAAATTTAATTCTCTTAATGAAAGCCTCTGCCAAACCATTCTGGGTATGGACATGCGGTACCGAATGCTCAACTGCAATTCCCATCGCCATGCAATAATCATCAAATGCCTTTGAAATAAATTCTCCGGCGTTGTCCTATTCTAGTGGACTTGATCAGAAACACATTTCTGATACAAATGATCTGCGAGATCAATTTTGCAAAGGCGTGGTTTCTTGTGGACAACCCACATATGACCACTTCGAAGAAGCGTCAATGAGCACCATGAAATTCTTAAATGGCCCTGAGATGGGCTGAATGAGACCGCAAATGTCTCCCTGGTTATGCTCCAGGAATGCAGGGACTTCATCCTTCACTTTCAGAGTGGAGGGTCTAGTACTTAGTTTCCCGGTGGCACATGCAGGGCACACAAAATCTTCATGATTCGGGAAATTGTTCATATTAATATTATGCCCATGCGAGTTATTTATTATGTTTCTCATCATCCTAAGACCTGGGTGGCCTAATCTGTCATGCCAGAGACAGAATAGTTCAGAGCTTCTAAATACCGTCTTCAGGACAGTGTACGCTGCAGGCGCCTTAATGTTGGTATAATATAGCCCAGTTTCTAGTGAAGGAAGTTTTTCTAATACACTTTTTCATTCTATTCGCGCTTCGTAATGAGCAGGTATTCCTTACCGTACTCTTCTTCAGTCTCAACGTGGACACCGATTGCGCGGATATTCTTAAAACTTAGGAGAGTTCTAGCCGATTCTGGGTACAATAAGGCTTCTTCAATTACCAAAGTTATGCCCATTGTGGCTCTTCCTGAACCAATTATACATGCATCGCTTCTGGCGATTGTCGTAAGGCTGCCAATGCTCTTACGAATCGACTGAAAATACTCAACCTCTCTTAAGATGGTATGCATTGTGCCGCTGCTGGCTAAGCACACTTCCTTTATAGGGCGCTACACTTGTTCTAATATAGGGTATTTTATTAATATGCATGAGAAGGCAATTAACACATAAATAAATATACCAATATCAGAACATGTCATGCCATCATAAACTGAATAAATGAATGAATTATTCAAATATCATCCAACCATTACGAGAAAATAACAATTCTTAAGTACCATCCATGCAAATTCTAACATATTCTTCCACACAAAATAGATGACAATTAAAGTCGAAATGCATTCAGTGCACTAGACTTCTTGTGCTATTTTCTCGGGGGTAACGTTCTCTTCAAGAGAAATCATGGCGGTGACTGCTTCTAGGTCAAGAGGGGTGCTGCTGTTGTAATGGTCTGAAACACCATCAGCGCGGGTAGCTGCTCAGAACGCTCCCCCTCAACCGATGCAGAGTCGGCTTCATGCTGCCATTTGCCATCCCGTTTTGACTTGCTAGCCTTATTCTCATGTGGAGCGTCTGATTTGCCTTTCTGGGCTGCGGTCTTACCCTTCCTTCCCCTTTTCTTTATCAAGGGCTTTCGCAACTGTTGCTCCCGACGTTGGCTTCAGGACCAACGGGGCTCCCAGGTGGCTGAGTGACGTAGTTCTTACGGAGAACTTTGTCCTGAGCCTCCACAACTTGCACCATATCAGTCAATCCGGCGTATTCCTTATAGCCATCTTGACGATAGTTGCGTGCGGATTGAGCTACATTGGGGTGGAAGGATTTTCTCAATTTTCTGTATTGGGGTACAAATCCTGTGCAAGGCAGAATTGTATTCCCTGACCGTTTTAAAGTCGGCAAACCTCAGTCTGATCCACTCTTACTCTGCTTGAGGAAGAATGATGTACTTTAGCCTCTTAAACCGCTTCTTGGGTGCGATCAAGAGTGCTAACGCGCTATTCTCTACCATGTACTCATTCTTGAGAGTGAGGCAGAAGTGGTGCCTAAGAAAATGAAGTGCATGATCATTCTCTTAGCGTGGGTTGGGCGTCATTCAGTCCACCAATCCCAATAGTCGCGCGGAGCTTCCTGACTCCAAGCACAATCTCGACATCGGATGTCTACGTCAGATAGTTTTGGCCATGCTGAGCCAGCTCCTCGAACTTTCAGTTCGTGATGCTAGTCATCTAAATGTGTATAAGTCTACTGCTGGTAGACATGCACGGAATAATTCACTGCGGGTAAATAAATGGTACAAAAGGTTCTCGCAATGTTTCAGAAATTTCTATGTATTCTCTATAATTTTACTGCTATTTTCAGTGATTAAAAGCAATTTAAACAATTACAATTAACCAAAAACAGTAAATAAATACAGAGAATAATAATGGCAGAAATAAATAAGCTTCAAATGCTAAAATAATTCAAAATTCAAATTCCCGAGGCCCTTTTATGCTAAAATATGAAATTTCAGCAAATTCTGCAATTCCAGAGGGTTTTTACGCAAATTATCCAATTCAGAGAAAAATTCGCGCAATTTTCTGATTTACCGAGGGGTTTTCTGCAAAATTCTGGACCCACTCGTAAAATTAAGGACCTATCGGTAATTTTCGGAACTACCGAGGCCTTTTCTGCAAAAATCTGGACTTTAATGCAAGTTTTAGGGCATTTCGGTAATTTCTACAATTACCAGGGTCTTTTCCGCAAAATGGCCAGCGCCCTCCACCGGCCCTCTTTTTTTTTTCTTCTCTCCCGGCCCATTTGCCTTCTTCACCCCGCGGCCCATCTCCCTTCTCCCCTCCTCCCCGCGCGGCCCACCCGGCCTTTCTTTTTGCCCTTGGCCCATTCGGCGCGCCCGAGCCATCTGACAGGAGGGGAGGAGGCGGTAGGGTTTCCCCTCCCTCCACTCGGGCGGCGGCGGCGCAAAACAGGACGGGGAGGCGAGCGGGCGCACTCGAGGCGGCGGGGTCGGCGCGTGGCGGCGGCGCGAGGCGGCGGGGCCGGTGTGCAGCCGGCCGGAGGGCCAAACGGCGGCGGGTCCGGCTCTGCGGGGCCGGAGACGGGAGCTGCGGTGGCCGGCGCTGCGGGAGCCGGCTCTGCGGGGCAGGGGACGGCACGGCAGAGGCCGGGGCGGGCGCGTTCGGGTGGTGGCCGGCGGATGCCAAGGCGCCGGCGCTTCGGGCGCAGGGCTCATGTGGGGAGGCCGGGGAAGCGGCGGCAAACTGGACGACGGCTTCGGGCCGAAGCGACCGAGAGCGGGTAGGCCACCGGCGGGCGAGCTGCGCCTTGCGGCGGCGAGCGTCGGCGGATGGGGAAAAACCGGTACGGCGGCGGCGCGCCGGCACTTGCGGGCATGGGCGCTGGTGGAGGCCGACTGCGGGCGGCCGGGCGGCGCACAGCTGCGGGTGGCGCGCGCTTCGGGCGTCGAGATTTCGGTCGGCGCGCGTGGTTCGAGCCGGCGCTCCGTGCGGGGAGGCGGCGCGGCTGCGGGCCGCGGTGGAAGCAGCACCGTGTGGGGCGCGGTCGGCAGGGACCCGAGCGCCGGCCGGTGATGGCGGCGGCGTTCGGGCAAGCGGCTGCGCGTGCGAGGAGGGCGCGGGACCAGTGGCATCCGGGGCCGATTCGGCGGCGCGCACGGATGATGGCGCCCCATGCGGGGATCTCCGACGACGATGGTGCCCATTCAGGGGTGGCAATCAATCGGCGGGACCGGCTGCTTGGCCGGCGGCCGGTGGCGCGCATGCGAGCGCGGCGACACCTCGATTTCCCCTTTTTGTGTTTTTCATGCAGTGATCAAACATAGAGAACGATGCCAATATTTCTCGTGCAGTCTTTTCTCATGCAATCTCCAAACAGAAAAACGATGCATAAAATTAATTTACGATGCAATCAACATCTACCCCTTTTTCATAGTCTACCGATCGACATTGTGCCGGCGATTTCATATCTGCTCGCGGTAGATTGGGGCGGATTTGCATCGTTTCTAATCTACAGTGCAATCAACATCTACCCGTTTCACAATCTACCGATCGACATTGTGCCGGCGACTTCAGGTCTGCTCGCGGTAGATTAGGGCGGATTTGCACCGTAGAATTTCAATCTAGAACGCGAAAAGAAAATACAGATTCAAAAGCGATCTAGAAAATTCAATCTGTGCTTCGATGATTACCTCGTTCATCGGAGCGAAGTCGTGCTGATAACGTGTTGAGAAACCGTCGCTGGCGACCAGTCCGAGCGATTTCTCTGCTTAGAACAAGAACGAATCAATCACAGAATCACAGAGAGAATAGATTGAACACAGAGAGGTAGAGAGAACTCCTGGTCTTTCTTTATTGCTTTAGATTGCATCGGGTACATAATGAGGGGGGTCTAGGTCCCTATTTATAGCCTACGGTGGGGTGCCCAATTAGATCAGGACTCCTGGATAGAGTCCAGGTTTCCTAACAAAAACCAATGCAATAGACACTACCAAATTTTGCATTGGAGAGATAGTGGTATCTTCATGATAGATGGAGAAAAATTATGATTGGTGGAGAGGAGAGAGAGATTTTGATGATTAATTAATTGCTTGAGTTATAAATAGACATGGTGCATTAGAGACAATATTGTCTAAAGTAGTGTCTATATGACATGGTATAGATAGAAACTACTTAAGTTATTTCTGCACTGGGACTGCCTTAATGTCCCGTTCTTCTAAACAAAGTTTTAGGATTACTCACAGGAAAAAAGATGTATATATTGTGAGCCTTTTGAGTTCTCTTTCGCTAGGTGTCTACGTAGAAATTTCGGTCGAATTTTGTCAGAACAGTGGAATTCATGTAAAATTGTCACGAAGTTCTTGTTTTTAAAATGGGCAAGTGATTTTCTACGTACAGGCCTAATCATTTTTGTTTCGGCTTATGGCTGCAGCTTATGGTTTTTGGGCTGTTCACATGAGAGAATACGGAGTAACATAAACTCATATGCGGTTTTAGCCGATATAAATAAAGTTACTACAGTGTGTATTATAATCAACTTGTAAACTCTGTTTTAAAAAGATATTCTATTTAAAAGTTAATTACTATAAAAATTTAAAAATAGTTTTTAAAAGCTGACAAGAATATGTCCTACACTGACGCTGTCATATATACACATTCAAGGAGCTGGGAGAAAGGAAAAAAAATACTGATGTCTTCTTCGAATACGCTAAAATGTATATCTGGGGTGGTTCGTTTGAGGCCTAACGTTAGATATGCCACAATTTCTTAGACGCGTATTTAGTTCGTTGTCATAATTGTGGCTTGCTATATTTTCATAGTCCTATGACCCATGCGTAATAGACTTAGTTTTTGGTAAATTTTGCCGTACTTATTGTAGAATCGTACGATCTTACTAGAGGTAATGACAGATCACAGGGTGAATCGGAATCAGATAGTATCACAGTGGGATCACGATCCAACTTGTAGAATCGTTAAGATCGGGTAGGATCACAGTAGAATCACAGTAGGATCATGATCCTGATAACAAACTATATTAGCATATACAATTTGATATTACCTATTGCTAATTTAAGTTGCAATAGTTTAATTTGCTTTGTTTTTGTTGTTACGTGTTGTTCTAAGGTAAAAAAAGTATTTTCTTTGATATATTGTATTTTTAGATTATTAGTTTATTAAAACAATTAAATAAGTTTCAAAAATCAAGCTTAATTCAATATAACATGAATAAGTGTACTCAAATTACAAATTAAATTCAAAAAACCACTATAGACTTGCATATTTAGATAATGTAATTCAATTTTTATATAAAATATATATACTTTTAAAAATTTGATAGAATCGTGATTCAACGATCCGATCTTGTCAGACGAAAAATGATCTTATCTGAGATTGCGATCCTGACAACCTTGACTGTGACTTCTGGCTAAAATAGTATTGTAGCAGTTGTTAACTTTTTCTGAGGTATTCAGTTAAATGAAAATAAATAAAAATATAAAAAAATATAAAAAACATCGTTAGATCTCTATAAATAATACAAAGGAAAAGAAAAAAGGCCAACGTGTTTCAAACAGTTTTTAACTTCTGAAGTCAGAAATTGTTTAAAACTGGGCCTACCGTGCGCCAATTTTAGAATAGATCGTAGAGGGTGGCTATCTTATCCAAGAGCGCACATACGAACGGAAGAAACGGATCCATGCGGCGCTCGGCGATTGGACGACTAAACATACAGCTTCTCCCCAAGCTGCCCATTCTCATGCACCATAGGCTTAGGGAAGATTCAAAGACACGCGTCCGGCCACATTGAGTGCATAGCTGAATTGGGTTATGGTTTAACTTTCTATGATGATCTATCAATACCCATTTTTAAATTATATCTTTTAAAGATGAGATTTATAAGTTAATTATAGTAGATAATATTCTGACTTTATCTATATCAGTCAAAATCGTACACGAGTATTTCTCACCGTACTCTCTCTCACGAACAGTCAGAATTTAAAATTTTAAACCAAAAGTTATGGTTCAAAAGAATTCAGCCTATATGTGATACGAAATCAAGTCTCAGGTACTCAAAACCATTTCATCTCCAAATTGCTTGATATTTGAGCTGGCACTAACTAAATAAAGAAAACCAGCACCAATTACCGATTTGAATTAGGGCTCGAAAGCGACCAGCCAATTGTAGTCTGCTACTGCCACCTACTACAATGTGCATCCCCCCCGCGTGCAAATATCAGCGAGAGGCGAAGCACAATGGATAAGATCTGCAACGTGTGTCTCCGACGTGGACGTCGACACGTGTGTCTCCTATATTGACGTGGACAACGACTGGAAGCATATATCCACGTACGCATGCGTCAGCGCTTCCTCCACTCGCATCCGACGTGAGAAGCGTACGTTATTACTGCATCAGCGAAAGCGTAAAGAAACACTTACGCCTTTACTCGTCTTTTTCCTTCTTTTTTGAGAGAGAGATACGCCCTTAATTTACATGTCAGCGCCGCATATTATCGGATCTCGAGGCAATTGGACGGCGGATGCAGGCCCTACGTCACTACCATAACCATGTATCTCATGTACAGCGGTACTGTATTACTTTGCCCGATTCGCACTGGTCCGGATGGCCAGGCAAACCCTAATGTAACTTCCTTTGTGGCTGACGGAGATAGAGATGGGCGACGGTGGAAACCGTCACAAGCATCGGATTGCGGGTCAACTAGAGGAGAGCGACATGGATGTCAAGAGGCTGCGCAAGGGCAACAACAACGATGGTGGCGATTATATGCATGGACAAGGACCTGGAGAAGAAGGTTGCGGAAGCATCCACGTCGCTTTGCTCCTTCGGCCGCCTGCCACCGAATCGCTTTGACACCCTACTCTTGTTGGTCTAGGGAGTGCCATAGGGTTGGGTCTAGCTGTCCGCCACTACGTTGCTGTGACACACTACTCTTGTCGGCCTAGAGAGAGAGAGAGAGAGGGAGGGAGAATAGCAGGAGGAGCATGGCTACGATGTCAGCTAGCTCTAGCTGCCGGAGAATGGTGAGCCACCGGAGAGGGAGGAGCTAGGATGTGAAAATAGGGATTAGGAGATGTAAGATTGGTGGGTGAATGGATGATGATAAAGCAACTAATTTGATCCAACGTAATAAAAAAAACCTAGAAGCATAACGATTAGTTCTTATGCTTGCAACAAATCTCTATCTTAGATGTAACAAACACGATATCAACAAACAAAAACATACAAAAAATTTGACCTATTGAGGCAACAAAAACAAGAACCTATTGCAACAAAAATTAAACCTTGTTTCAACAACAAAGAAATCATTAAAACATGTTTTGTGCTGCAACATTCCAAAATAACTGTTGCAACAACTCGACTTACTAGTGTCAGTAATAGAGATGAGCATAGATGAGGAGGGGGATGAAGCCTTCACTAGCTCTGGCGAGCTCCACTTAGGAGGCAACAGGTGCAGCGAGCTCTGGCCGCTTGCTACGAAGGAAAGGCCACCTCACGACACCAGCCACCACAGACAGTCACTCTTGAGCATGAGTGGCGGTGATCTCAAACCAGCGACCAGTGGCGGAGGTTGCTGGTGCAAAAATAGGAGTGGAGCAAGGGTGGGTTTGTTTAGCAATGGTGTATGGCATCTTTGGTCTAATGGCTTGAGAGAGAACGAGTAGATAGAGAAAAGCAAATAAGGCATGGATGGTGAAAGTCAATGTTGCGTGGTGAATAAACTAACGACACGACTAGCGCCCTGGAACTATTCACACAAATGACATAGTAACCATTTTTCAAAATTTGGCTCCCAGATACCTGTTTTTGCATATCTAGCTCCCTTCTTAACCTCGACAGGTCCTTTAGCTTGGTAGGATGCCGCCTAGATTAATTAGTGGTAATTATGCTTAATTAGTGATAATCGTGATTAACCTAATCACCTACCGATTTGTTGCTACTTGGTAGCGTCCTGTTGAGCAACCTCATCTCGCCAGGTCGAGCTCGGCAGGTCTTCGACCTACTGAGATGCGGTTGCTCGGCTAGTGCTGCTGATCTCTTGTAACTCGGTAGGATCTGCCAAGCTACCGTAGCATGGCAGGCAACACATGTCGTCTCCCACAGCTACCGAGTTCGGAGAGGGGGATAGATTTACAAAAACGGACGTTCAAGAGCCAGATTTGAAAAAAAAAGTGGCTATAGTGCCATTTGTATGAACGTTCTAGTGCCAGACATTCGATCCGGACGCTAGCTCCATATGATGTATTTGTCGTCTGATTTACTCACTTGTCTCACGCCACCCGTACGATGCCTGCTCCTTTTTACCTTTGGTGTCCTTCTCACAACGTCTTCCTGGCAAGTCCCGTCTTCTCACAGATTTGCTCGCAACAACCCAAACTAGGGTGCAAATGGATCGAATATTTTCCGATCAACCTGGTACCGAATCCTATTAGTACCGAATTCGGAAAGCGAGTTCGGTATCCGATCGGATACGAATTTGATACTGGATATTTAAAATCAGATTCGATAGCGAATTCAGAACACCATGTATCCGACCGAATAGTACCTATAACCGGTTATTCGGATAATAACCAAACGGATATTCGGCCGAGCTCAACAGCCCATGAGCCCACACGGCCACACCACAGCAATTAATCGCCACCAATCTTGCCCACCAGGCTTCCGCTCCAGGCGCCGTGTTCTTGATTTCAAGGCTTAAGATTCCAGGCGTCCACACGGCCCAGCTCTACAACTGTTATGCCACTTGTGTAGGCCCACATAAGATTCAAGGCAGTGGGGCGTGATTTTTTTCCATGGAACATGGATAGTGAGGTTCTTGATAAGTAATTAAGGTCTGATCTTATTTGAGGCTTTAAGCCTTATCTATTCTTCAGTATAATATGACCTTTTAGAACAAAAGAAAAAAAGGAAGGTTGCAGTTTTTCTTCAAACCAGCTGTACTGTGTCAGTTAATTTGACAATATTCGCGTATATATGTTATATCATAGAATGGCACCAAAACAACATAAAAAATTTGGAAAAAAAATCATGTTGTAGTCTTCGGAATGTTGTAGCCAAGAATAAAAATATCAGCGGTAACTGTTAGCCGGTTACCTTACTTTTGTATATTTGTGTTATCCGTCTATATTATCTATTTTCGATCTAAAACCGTTATGTATCTGTCTCATCTCTGAAACTCCGAATTCATATTCATTTCTGGCCTTATCAAATCGGAGAAAAAATATAAATTAAGATACATTATAAATAATATGTTAGAAATTGGCCCATTTGAGTATGGCTCATTTCCTTAATTCCAAAGCATGCATGGTTTAGTACCATATTGCTAAGGTAAGGTGAGAAAAACCGATTTATAAGGTGGAGTCCTCACCACTCTTTGAATATGGATGGAGATGGTATGAGGAGGGTTCTGACTAGGCACGCACGCGCGTATTCGCGTATTTTCGCGTGACCTGTGACTTGCGAGAGAGTACCTGCACGGGGCGGCAATAAGGTTTCTGAGCAGCGCATCTGCGTGTCCGCTCGCTTCACTGCGTCATCTACGTTCTGCATTGCATCAAGCCTGCGCTGCTTCCTATTCTTCATCAGGCTCAAAGGTAAGTCGTTCGCGTGTTCGTTCGACTTTGGTACTATTTTTTTTGCGTATATTCTGAAGTATGATGAGTAGCTTGCTGTTAGTAGTAAGTTTTGCATAACTGGTTTATTGTATTTGTCTCCTGGTAAAATTTAGAATTAAAATATTGCCTACATTTACAACATAATATCCATTTAAATTTAATCCGATTGCAACGCTATCCCCAACTCGTCACCGTCTTTCTATCGAACGTACGGGTCGAATCTTTCTACTTTTTTTTTAGTCTCATTTGATTCTAAGTTTCTAATCTACATACACAATGCAATGCATATAACAATCGTTCGATGAATATCTTCTTGGCCAATGGACTTGTTGCAGATCTTCTCCGTGAAAGTGATGGTGATCATGGGAGGCTTCCTGTGGCCGCCGGACGTATACGGCCTCATCGCCGGCCACGAGTCGCCGGATCCCAAGATGAACATCCTCTTCCGCCGTGACAGAGTCGTCTGCTAGACCATCACCTCACCGCCGTAGGCACGTTAGACCTGCTAATAGGGTAAAATTCAACCCAAAACCAATTAAAAACATATAAGATAAAGTCAACTTTCTACCCTAACCTAACTAATGGAAGATTTTTTATAACCCCACCCAACCCAAACCACCTTCTACTTAAACTCAACCCAATCCAACTCACATTTCACTTAAACCCAACCTAAATCCATGGGTTCAACCCATTTACCAACCTGTCACTTATTCATAAAACTTCGGTATTTGGAATTTCAACCTTGTGTTCATATTACATAAGTTTTATGGAATCGATTGAAATTTATTGCAAATGATTCTGCATTAAAGGATCTACTCTGTGCAAATTAGCAAAGCTAGGTGCACACGTGTGCCCCACATGTTTTTATAGGAAGTTTTCATAAAATTTTGATATTTAGAATTTCATGCATTCACACCATAAAAGTTTTTTGAAATCAATTAAAATTGATTGGAGATGATTCTATGTATAGGGAGCTACTTTATGCCTAGGATTTTTATCCCTGTGGCTTCCAAACGGTGGCAGGGAATATTTTTCTAGGTGGGAATATTTACCCTCTGGGGCTTGTTTAGGAATCGATATCCCGACCAGGATCCCCGCCGAATTCCTAGGCTGCAATCCCACGGGGAATGTTTCCTTGGGCCAGCCAAAATGCCCATTTGGAAGCCCACAAGACGGGGATTTTTTGGCCCAATTATGCCGTTTTCCATGAGGAAAACACCCACGACTCCCCACGTCAAAGAACCTTCCCCTTCGCCCCCCCTTCCTCGCTCGTTATTGCATCCCTCGCTCACGACCACCTCCGCCTCCCTCAGAGAGCCTCTGCCTCCACCTCGGCCTTCCTCGCTTGCTACCACCTCTGCCTCCTTGTCACCGGAAAGTCTACCACCTTCTCTTCCTCCCCCCCTCCTCCCACTAGGGTTCTGCGTCTAACCCATTTTTTCTCATCGGCTTCCTCTTAGAGTGGGGGGATTCCATGTGCCCATAAAATACCCCCTAGGGATTTGTTCCCTGGTTTTTCCCCCTAGCTTCCAAACAAACCTTAAATGTGATGGCCTCCCAATGTTAGTGGTATTGACATGCAAAGAAGTGAAACCCAAATACTCCCTCCAGTCACAAAACAATATCATTTTAAGTTATGTGGTCAAATTTTCTAAAATTTAGCTATTAATACATTTTTCAATATTTAGATCAAACATGTAGAAATAATATATATAGATTTGTCCCAAAAAAAGAATTTTCATAAAGTATAATTTTATCATATTTTACAAATCTATTATAATAGGCTTTTTTGTGACTAGTCTAGAGGGAGTAGCTGGCTTGCGCTTCAAGAGAAAAATTTGGAAAACAGATGCAAGTACGTGTACCGAGGAAGGATAGTTCATGTTTGTCATTAGCTATTAGCCAATTTGTATGCATGATGGTATGATACAACCTTGTTGTGCCTGCCAATTTAGCGAGCACTACGTCTCTAAGATACGCGGATACTGCAGAAAACTCGCGTACCCGTATGGAATACTATCGGCGATTTCCATCCCGATGCTTGTGCATTGCAGCGGTGACAAAAATAATTCAGGATAAGCTACCTATTAAGGCCTTGTTTTGAATGCTGGATTGTTTTATGAGAAGATCCTGTAAAGTTCCACGCGTTCCAAAAAAGGGCCTAAGTACAAAGACATTTTTGCAGGCATATTCTTTTGGGCTACGACCTTTAGCTTTTAGTGACGGTTTAGTCTAATTAATAGTGATTGTTGAGAGAAGCCAAAAGTTAAAAAAAAAAAAGCCAAAAAAACCACGCAAACTGGTGCCATGGGAAGTTTGTGCCCTATCTGAGTTCTCAAGACTGCCTAGGCTCAAAATGTCGATGGTGATCAGCTGCTGGATTCTACTTTTTGCCGTTTGGACTGCGACTGCTTCATCCACTCCAAGCACTCCTCCATGGTTCCTTCCGGGTGCGCGAGCTGCCACTTCAGCAGCCTTTGTTGCTGTCAGAAGGAACAGATGTTGTGTCAAGAATGCTCAGGAACCAGGATAGTGTGATCAGTTACAGAGGGAAGGGGCAGCGTCGTAGTATACCCATTTTCCAATCAGTGGACCTCCTGACTTGACTTGCATTACACCCATAATGGCTTTCCCATCAAGCAACGGCTTCATTTTCCATACACCATCAAGATCTGGAGAAGCGGAACAATAAGGTATAAATTAGGACAATAAAACAAATATATGAGCAAGTAGATCTAAAAACTGGTAGCTATGAGACAACACACGCTAGCTATCATGATAGGAAATTGAAAAGAAGTCTGCAGCCATCAGGTAATTCTTTACCAAGGTCAGTTATCGAACGCTCAACTCTGATGTATTTCTCTTTCCTTCGATGTAGCTCATCCTGCTGGCCGAGGGAATCACTGGCACTGTCAACTTCTGGACAGGAGAGAATGGAGATAAACAGTGCCACACGCCAAAAGTCCTTTATTTCACGAAGTATAAGTCCTGAAATGCTCAAACTGTCACAAATTTTGGTGCAAAATTTTCGTAACAGAACCAAATAAGAATATTATGAAAGAATTGATCCAGTTGTTGCAGAACCAGCAAGTATTCTAAAGAATTGGCCAAAAATTTTGGTCATGTATGAAGATTACGTATATTGAATGACCGAATTATTGAATGACCAAATTAGGCAACTGGCATCAGAAACATTAGATTATAAAGAACCGACCAACATAAAAGACATTTCAAATTTAGAAATCAGCATGCTCAGCACTGACCTGCCAGAACACGTTTTACTAAGTCTGTTGGTATATCAAGATATTCATCATCCAGCTTCTCTTTGACAGTTTCCAGATTTTCATTTGACTCAATGAGAAGAATTAATTCGGCAAACTTTTCACTTGCAACATGTATGTTGACAATCTTTAAACAAAGAACAAAGTATGAGAAGTTAAACTTTTTATCATAGTACACAAGACCTGGAACAAGCAGAGACAAATGCAGTTGAGGCCAGCTCAAGAAAGTGTACCGTGTCAGCATCACTAGCTTTCAACTTTAGAGAGTCCCGGATAATATAACTAGCAACGGGAACCTGCAGATGATGCAACAGGCTCGTTAGTGTACTTACTAAAAAACAATAGAGGGCAAAGGAAAGTAGTGATTAAAGAGCTCTTTGGTTTGTGAATAAATTAAGCCCCCTCCAAGAGTGGCATGCCAGCCTACTGTTTCTTTTGCTTCAACAATTCTTGTTGTTAATGTGCTCCATTTTAACTCAATTCTTGCCTGGAAGTCAGACACAATTGTAGCAGCTAAAAAAATGCACCAAATATTTTCTGGTACAACGTGCAAGGTTGGTCAAAGTGTGGCTACCAACCAAACATGCTCTTAGTAACCAAGGTTGATCACCAACCAGCTTCTAAAAATTTGAAGCATGTTAACAAAATGGAACTTCAGGAATAAGGTAAATGTAGCAAAAACTAATGACAGAATTTTCAAATCTGATCTGATTATTTGGATTCTACAAACCAGTTAAAACTACAAGTTGCCAAGAGTTAAGCCCTTGACAGTGATAGACCTGATGGTAGGTAGCACCGTAGCAACCCTGTGGTTGTATCGAGTAACAATGAGAAACTAGGGTTACTAGAGAATTTAAGTTGGTGTCATAGGGAGGTAATGCTCTGAGAGGTGTATTGGACAATATACTTAAATGAATGGATATCTAGGAATGCAAATAGCAGAAGACAGAAGATGCCTTCTCTCCTTTACATTGTAAACTAAGAAAATAGAAACAAAATTATAAATACGTATGTACCTGAAATTGTTAATAATCTACTCTTTCAGTGTAAATGATGTAGAATCTTTTACACCACATAAACAACCCATCTTATCAAAACTTCAGATAGACTTTCAGGCAAAGCTTAGTAGTTAGTACCTAACATTCAGCTTCAGCATATTTAAAAAGTATTGTGACCATAATACACCAAGTCAGCTCTCTACAGTGATTCTAGTACTACGTGTCTACGTAACAAGCAAGTGTGCTCATTTAAACACTTGCACAACAGTGAAGAATTTGCACAATCCAAGTAGATAATAATAGCCAAAAAAAAGTTTGCCTGCTTAAATAGTTACACTGTTTGGATTTGAAAAAGGTTAGGCTAATGCACAAGCCGATGCTCATAATGTTCAGTGTACTAAAAACAAAATATGGCCATGATGCACCAAGCCTGCTCTGTCCAATCAGTCTAGTAACAAGCAAGTTTACCCACTTATACACTTGCAGAAAAGTGAATGATTAGTTCATAAACGGGATAATAAACACACAGAGTCTGCCTGCTTAAATAGTTTGAAGTGTTTGGATTGAAAGAAGTTTGGGGGATGCATGAGTTCGATGTTACCTTCTTCGATTTTTTGTCCATGTAGACCATATTTCGAACTGGAGTAAATAGTGCACTATACAGGCAAAGCCTTCGCTGTTCATCCTAAGTACCATCACAAATCTTAATGTTAGGAAAACAAAGAGGTATCAATTTAGAGTAAATTGTTTGTTTCTTGTTAGCCATAAGCCCATAACACTGTGTGTAGTGAGGTTGCTTAACGTAGGAATCATCAATTGGAAAAAAAAAAGTACGATGAAACTGTAGTGAGAAGGTTAAAATTACTCTGAATAATAACAAGACTATGTTAAATCATCTATAAGACTATAACTGAATCTATACGCGGATACCAGAACAATGAAAGAGCTTTATTTTGTACTCCAAGCCATCATGGTTCAACCAGGTGCAAAATTTTCTGTAAATGCCCTAAATAATTTAGTACTACCAACGAATCCGACACAATGTCCAGAAAGGAATCAGGATAATGTTGGTTTGTGTTAATTATTTGCAGTGAAGTTATGCAAGTATCACTCTGGCTATAATCAACACAGCTAAAAACGCATACAAATCATGTCAGAGAGAGGCATTTCAGGATGTGTTGTTTAACACATATGCTGAAAAATCTCAGACCTGTGACTTGGAATCAGAACCACCACTGAACACTGAGCAGCCAATAGAATGTGCAAGATTCCATGCCACTTCAATATGTGAAACACAATGCCTACATTTCAATAAAAGATAGGATATGAGACTAAACTGAAACATATATGCTAATGGAAATAAACAGACAGTGCATACTGAGTATAGCTCTGCAAGTACAGAAGTCTGAAATGTAATTGTGTGACAAATAGTTGCATGAATTCGAAACATAAAATAATTAGAGCAAGGACACACCAATCACATTTGTCAAGAACTGGAGGGTCGAGTTTCTCAGGAAAAGCAAAGACAACGTAAAATAATCCCAAATCACGGATATAACACATTGCATTAACAGGATGTTTGTCTGACATCATGAGGTCTACCTGCACAATATACAAGCGCGTCAAATTGGTGACCAAGGGAATTGCATGATGTCACTCCATGCATATTCAGAATAATTAAGTTTGGTTACTTATACACCAAAGCAGGAAAGAAATAAGGAAAGATCAGTTGGCACTTGACAATAAGTAGTGTAGAAATCAAACCTCGTGACCAATACGTTCTCTGCTAATCTTGCTACCAAGTTCAGACTTCACCTTTTCATCAGAAGCGGCTTCTTTCAAATCTTCAGTTAATGTAAAGTTGAATCTAGCAGCTGTGAGAGATAAAAATTAGCATATGAAAAGAAAATACAAGGTTCCAAGTCATTGTAAGTCAATAGTGTCCATTTCTTGATCATCTATTTACATAAGCAAATAAAGTGGGTATGAATTGACTACGGATGAACATAAAACAAAGCATCTAACTTACAAAACAGAAAAGCAATTTCTTGAGTTTTCATCTGAGATTACCCCAGTACACATGCTTTACATGTAAGACATTTTCAACTTATCACGATCACCTCTGTAATCTTAAAGTATAGATAAAGAATAATGTTATGACAAATTTGGCATATAGTTTTCGCAATAATTACTAGAGCTCAATCAGAGGATGCTTGAATACCAAATCGGATTGCTCGAAGAACTCTAAGTGGATCATCCAGGAAGGTAGCTTTGGCAGGTAAAGGAGTAACAATAAGGCCCTTTTTCAGATCTTCAAGACCTTCACAGAGTAAGAGATCGCCATGATTACATAACAGAATGAACTTTAGAACATGGTTGCATGAATTTATAAACTTGCAATAACGACAAACTCACCTCTTCCGGTTATATCTTCCACTGAGTTGGTGTTGATATTGAAGAATAAGCTGACAAAGTTTGAATTTTAGTAAAGACTAAATAGGGTACTAAATTGAAATCAACATTGTAGCAATGAAAGCATAACTTTAAAGACACAAAAATCTCATCCAAAAATGAAATCTCATGGTATTACCTATTGATTGTTAGGTCCCTACGGTATGCATCTTCTTTGGCAGTACCAATCTCCTGCATGTTAAAAAAACATGACATTGCCTTAAACTGGTTGCAACAGATTGTCTATAAAGAGACGGGGAAATCTGAACTGAAGATATGAATAAGCAAAAGAGAAGTTTGCAAACATTGAGCTGCCCAAAATGTTAATAGGTATCAGTTGCAATTGAGTCAACATATGGTTTACTAGTTGTAGTACTGTACCCGCATAAAAGATAAGCCACACCCAAAAGACAAATGGCAATGTAAATGTCTTAAAAAATACAAATAATCCATACATGCAAACAGTTGTGTATTTTGTCCCGCCAGGGCGTTGATCCAAAAGGATCCGCCGGTTGTCTCACAAAGGTCGGGCGTGGTGCCGCTGTGTAAGGGTGGAGCAGGGGTTCGGGGGTTTTCTCGGTCTGCGTGAGAAGACCTTCTTCTTAAGCATGATGCCCGGGGGGTCCCCCCCCCCCCCGCGCAGGTCGAGTTTTTTGTTGTGTATTTTGTACACAAGGTCACCAAAATGAGTACGCAAAGCAATGTTAAATCATGTACATACCATGGTAGGGATACGACTGTTTTCAGCATATTTTTCAGACCTCAAGTTGACAAAATCAATCCAGATGTCGAATATTAGCATCCTTGCAGTTTCCAAGTGCTTTGACTGATCAGGATTGCTGCAAGAAATTATAAAATGTCACAACTCCATGATAGTAGGCATTTAGCTAATTGCAAATGTCAATGTGGCCAAGCATGATACACTTCAGAACACACACTGCTTGCATTAAAGTGTGATCTTCCCTGCCTCTATCTATGTGCAGGTACGTATGTTCTTCTCATGCATGCAATTCAACTCAAAACAATTTTGAAATGTATAAAAGCATAAAGGTAATGAAAGTTAATTGATAAACAATTAGTCTCAAATACTGATCGGTACTGTTGTGTTTGACCAACTGACCAAGTAAATGATAAAATGATATTAGCAATAACAATAATAGGATGATCTTCAGAATTAGCATCATAAAAGATTGCATACCACTGGATAACACCAATTCCTTTCTGCTCCTCACCCATCAACTCTGAATACTCATTTACTTTTTCACAGAAATTTCGGCCCGTCATATTATCAAGTGCAATGTCAATGTCAGCAGAGTCTTTCCCCAATAGCTGCCAAAATATGCCAAGGCAACAGTTAGGTCACAAAATTACCCAAAAATTATTTCATAAAATACAAGCTACAAGAAGCAAAATTAGTGTGAATTTCTTTTTCTGGAAAACAGGTGAAAGTTAATGATACGATTCTATTCTTCCAGCATCTCCTGTGACTGCTAATCAGCTTATACAGTACTCATCGAGCAATCCTTAAATACATAATGCAACATTCACGTAGCACAACCCAATAAAAACCCAAAATAGGCATATCGGTGAGTAAATTCTTCACTTCTCTACTCATATGAGGATACCCGTCAGTTATCCTATGCCACATGCATGCAACGTTGTTGCATCTAAAATTCTCAGCTGAAATACGGTGGGAAACATAGGCTTTCTCACACGTAGACCCCAAGAATCCAAGACCATCAAACAAGCTGACTGGGGCATCCCCTGACCCCATCAGCCTAACAATTCACGCGATTCATAAGTATGCAAATTGCGACCAACTTCCCCTGCAATGAACCCTAAACATAGAAAAGAACCAAATTCTCCACACAACAGCGGAACAATTCCAGCCAAAGCCTCGCTAACAGCAAGCAATTTTGTTCACGACACGGTGGAACAGTTTCTCCAAAATCCCACACAAAACCCTAAACCCTCTAGGACAAAGCATCCACCCCAAATAATCATCGAACAATTGGTAGAAAAACACAGTAAAAGCTCCTAAAATCCAACAGAAAGAAGGAACTGTTATCTAACCATACAGTCATGGGACCCAACCCTTAGTCAGCACTCGGCAGTTCATAGAACACATCTTCCCCAAATCCCAGTAAGAACCCTAAAATCTAATAGAGCTCATATTTTGCATCATCCAACAATTCCATCCCACAAAAACTGTAAAACGATAATTACAATAAGAAAGCAAAACGTCGTGACATAACTATCGAAAAATTCCCCGCATTTCGTGTAAACATCGAGCAATCACACCCTAACCACGACCAGCTGCTTAATTTGTTTGTTACTTTCTCGACTCCCTGTACTCTGCTTCCAATGAGACAAGGTAAGGCTTCCTTTTTGTCAAAAAAAAAAAAAAAGCTCACCTTGTCCCTGACCCATCCGCCGGCAACGCGGAGCTGAGTGCCGAGGCGGAAGTGGCGCACGACGTCGAGCAGCCGCCGAAAGATCCGCTCCTCCTTCTCCGTCAGCTCCACGCTCCCCCTCACCTCCACACTCCGCTGCTCCCGCTGCTGCTGCTGCCCGCCCGCCGCCATGCCTGAGACGCCGGAGAACGCGCGGGTGGGGAGACCCAAGAAACTGAAGGTTCTAGTGGGGATGGTTGAGGCGATGCTCCGAGGAGGCGTAGGAGTAAGCGCCGGCGAGCAAAGGCCGTGGCGGCGGAGAGAGGAGAGGAGGGGAAGGAGGCGAAGAGGCATGTGGCGGTTTCGCTTTCCGGCGAGGCATTCGTATCCTCCTCCGCCGTCCGTTCGGTTCGACTACCCACGGCACGGCCTTAAGACAGCCGTCCGATCAGAAATTAACGGTCGAGATTGAAGTAAGGCTGCAAACAAGCAAGAAGAATCCCAATGCCCCGTCATGGAAACAAGAACGGAATTCCTATGAAACACGTAGCTAGGAGTAAAAAATTTTTGGTATCTTAGTTGAGCCACTTACCTTTGGATGGGCTCGAAGATTTATACTCGACTGATGGGATCTTCATCTTAGATTCACCGGATCAAGGTTCACTAGGGCTCACTCATTGGGAGGGGTGGCCAACCGACGGCTGTGGGTGGCAACAGCGGTGGTCGCTCGCAAGGATGGATCCAAATAGGCCTAAAGATATGCATAGGACTCTAGACCTAATTCGTTTTTCGTTAATATAGCCCATATAGAAATCTCTCTTAATACAAAAGGGTTTATTCATTGTCTTTCCCTTCCCACGCATGCAACATGCACCTTCTCTCCCCACACCACACCATACGTTTCCATAGAAAATTGATATTCTCATGTTTACTAATATATATTATTGGATCGTAAGGGTCTTCTCACCCAAAACCTAGCCTATGAGATAAGGGACTTTTTCACTTTTAAGTTAGGTCCTTTACTCTTCCACAACCAATGTCGAACTATTCCAACAATCTTCCCCTTCACACATTGATGTCCCTCAGCCCTTTACCGCCCCTTCACCGTACATCGATGGTCCCTCAGGGTCCCTTCACCATACACCGACAGTCCCTTAGGGTCACAGTCCATCAGGCGTTCACACACTAGTGTCCATTAGGTCAGAGATGTTAGAACCGGGCTCTGATACCACTTGTTAGACCGTAAGGGTCTTCTCACTCTAAAAGCTAGCCAAAGATGTGAGGGACTCACTCACTTTTAAATTAGATCCCTTACCCTTCCACAACCAATGTGGGGCTATTCCAACAATGCACTTGTTAACTTTGTTCCAGGAGAAAACACACACATCGTAAATAAACTGAGAGAACACAGGAGAATTTCTAAATTTCGCTATTCTCTTACTTTCCCCTTTTTCCTTGACTTGACATACTCCATTTTTAGTCTCAATGCATTATAAACTACCAGTCATGCCTCTACACGAAGCGTTCTACATGCAATCTACATGTAGGAACTCAACTTAACTGGTACGGGTCCATCCAGATGCAAAGATTCTAAAATATTGAGGCAGTCGGTCTCAACTACGATTTACTAAACTCATACTTGACACAGAACGGTGACATATCTTCTCAACGTTCTGATTTCTTTTCACCTTATTTGAGTTTGGACGGTGACACATCTTCTCGACGTCCCTGACTCAACTCATCATCAGAGAACCGTTGATTCATTATCGCTGAGTGCTTTAGCAATAAACACTTTCTTCATTCTCAGCTTAGGGCATTCTGAAGCAAAGTACCCATAATCGTTACAATTATAACACCTTATTTTTGCCTTATCAAACTTCCGATTATGACGGCCTTGGCCACTACTGCTGAAAGTGTTCTTGCCTTCACGCTTTGATGATTGGATTTCCCACTCAGCACGGGTCAACAAGAGTTGTCTGTTGCCGTTGTTACTATTGTCGCGAATGCGTTCCTCATATGCCTTAAAACGACCGATGATCTCATCCATGGTCATTATTTTTAGGTCTCCAAATTGCCCTATGACCGAAGTAATTGGGAGAAATTATGAGGAAACAGCACGAAGGAATTTCTTCACTACGTACAGCTCTTCCACCTTCTCGCCAAGGGCCCGAATCGTGTTGACGATGACCATCAACCAAACGGCGAAGTCATTGATCGACTCCGTTTCCTTCATATGTAGCAGCTCAAACTCGGTCTTGAGAGTTTGTACCTTTACTTCCTTCACATGATCGGCGCTAAGATGCATCGTTTTCAATGCCTCCCACGTAGTTTTGGCCGTCTCCTTTTCGACCTGTAGGAAGAGCGCCTCCTCTGGGATACCCTGATAGATGGCCGCCAATGCCATCTGATCCTTGCGCATATCAACGTTGCCGTTCTCGATCGCGTCCCACACTCCTTGAGTCTTTATGTATACCTTCATCTTAATTGCCCAGGCTGCATAATTGCTCGTCGTGAGCATCGGATAATGCAGCGAGACAGCGGAACTTTCCTTCGCCATCATATTGGATAATGCCTCATCGCCGGTGACTCCACTTCCCGGAGACCACGACATGATCTTGAGCACGGATCAAGAATTTGAACTACTTTGAAGTGGCTCTTGAACCGAGGGAACGAAAGGATGTGCCGCGCGTGTCTTTTTCCCGGGAGAGCTGCGTGAAGACGAGCGACATGCGCCTCAGGAGCGCCGCGTGAGATGCGCTGAAAACGGAATCACGAGACGATTTTGAGGACCTAACTTAAAAGTGGGGAAGTCCCTTATCTCATAAGCTAACTTTTGAGGTGAGAAAGCCCTTACGATCCAACATATGGTCCTGTTCTTTTCAGTTTCTAAAAGCTGTTTTTCGGCTTTTCTACAGTAACTAACTTTTAAACGGAGTATTTTTTCAAGATAGAGTCTACTAGTTAATGTTGGAAAATTAAGCACATGTAGGTTCAATTTATTCCATAAATTAATCATGACATCATACACGCAAAATAACAGAACCATCACAGGCATAACAGATCTAGACATGTAAACCAGAAAACTGTACATGAACAGATCTAATGCGGAGAACATGACTGTTACGTACCGATGATTCTGCTCTGATCGGTTTGCCGATGTTGACGCTGCAGGTACGGTGTGGATGACACGAGGTCGATGACGATTCGCCGAAGCCGAACGACGAGGAAGACGAGCCAGAGCTACAGCAAGCAGTCGCGCAGAGCGCTTCCCAAAAACCTTATTCGCCCTCTCCCGGTGCAGGACTTCGAAGGCGACGGTTCCGGAGACCTGCTCTCCCGAACGACAGTGCACGCCGGCGGACGGAACGGAGTAGACTACGTGGGACGGCGCAGTACAATGGAGGAGGCAAAAACCCTAGATTGATTCGCGTATGCTGTATGGAGTCGGCGGCTCAGTATTTATGGAGAAAACAGGACGTGTGATCAAGACGCTTGCACGTTCTCCATAACTCGTAACCGAAACGGATTAGTTGCGCGTAACCGATCCGGATTCACCGCTACTCAAAACAGCAAAAATAAAACTGCAAAAGGAAGCCGCGTCTGCGCAAGCATCTGGAGCCGATTTTGGCGGACCATTCACGCAGGTGCCGTGCACGCGCGCCCCCCGCCCCGCCCGGCCCGGCCCGGCGAGGCGAGCGAGCGCGCGCGTGTGATCCTCTAGTTCTCTCCCACACATGCCTCAAGTGGCTAGGAGTGCACCATCCCTTTTAAGGTGGTCTTCCTCTCCTAGAACTAGCAATATGGTACTAAAGTGCACATGCATTGCTCCTTTGCATGAGTGGGCCTTTGAGATTTAGGAATTATTCTTATGGGCTTGGCCCACATAATTCAACAATCCCCCACCAGATCTCAAAGTCCCACAGAGATTTGCCTGAATTCCAATGTACTGTTTATATATCAGTATTTCGATAGAGACCGATTAAGGTTGAACATCCATCTAGAACTCCAAGCTACACTTACTCACAACTTGAACAATGGACTATGCCTTGAATTGCAAGTTTGGTGCAAGCAAGCTTCACTTAAAGACTTAACTGATACTAGGCCGCCAGTAGGCTACCCCTCGGTTGGAGCGTATAAGTCATACTCCTTGGTCTCTTCATGAGCTTAGTAGGAGATTACCCAAGATCTCCATAGACTGCGACTAACAGTCGGGCTCATATAGGTGTGTTCTTTCAAGAACGCTCTGCAGGATAGCGTCTTCGGTTCTAAAAGCCAATGGAACACATTAAGACCTTAGTCAACCTGCCTTGCAGTTTCTGAGAGTATTGCATCTTCACATAGAGAGGGTTGAAATTACTCTCCTCCAGTTAACTAATGGCTTGTTTTTCCCAGATCCTAATTCACGGGATCTCCGATCACATAGGTTGGGTTACTACCATAGATAACTCACATGGGTCTCATACCCATCTCCTTCGATGCACTATCTATCACATTCCGTGATAGTCCCTTTGTAAAGGGATCTACCAGGTTTTTATCTGTTTGGATGTAATCCAAGGTTATAACTCCGGAGTTTCTCAATTTCCTGACAGACTTCAATCGTCTCTTGACATGCCTAGACGATTTCATATTATCCTTAGAACTGTTCACTTTAGCGATAACGGTTTGATTATCACAGTTCATAAGGATAGTTGGCACTGGCTTTTCCACCGTAGGTAGATCCATCAATAGATCCCGTAGCCATTCTGCCTCAACAGTAGCAGTGTCTAGTGCCGCAAGCTCTGCTTCCATGGTTGACCTCGTCAAAATGGTCTGTTTGCAAGATCTCCATGAAACAGCACCACCACCAATAGTGAAAACATATCCACTAGTGGCTTTGATCTCATCAGCATCAGAGATCCAGTTGGAATCACTATAACCCTCCAGCACCGATGGGTACCCAGTATAGTGAAGTCCAAAGTTCGAGGTACCTTTCAGATAGCGCAACACTCGCTCAAGCGCCTTCCAGTGATCATCTCCTGGGTAAGATGTAAACCGGCTTAACTTGCTCACAGCAAAGGAGATGTCTGGCCTTGTTGCACTAGCTAGGTACATAAGTGAGCCAATTATCTGAGAATATTACAGCTGATACCTAGCAATTTTCTTATTCTTACGAAGTAACACGCTAGGATCATAAGGTGTTGGGAAGGCTTGCTATCAGAAAAACCAAAACGGCTCAAGACCTTTTCCACATAATGAGATTGCAAAAGTGTAATCCCATCCTCACCTCTAACCAATTTAATGTTTAGAATAACATCAGCCACTCCCAGATCTTTCATATCAAAGTTTTGAGACAAGAATGATTTGACCTCATTTATCACATTGATGTTTGTCCCAAAAATCAGGATGTCATCCACATACAAACATAGAATAACTCCCTCACCCCCACCATAGCGATAGTATACACATTTATCTGCCTCATTGACAGCAAAGCCTGCAGATGTCAGTGTTCTATCGAACTTCTCATGCCACTGCTTAGGGGCTTGTTTCAGACCATATAAAGATTTCAACAGTTTTAACACCTTGCCTTTTTGACCTTCTACTACAAATCCATCAGGCTGTTCCATGTAAATTTCCTCATCCAGCTCTCCGTTAAGAAAAGCTGTCTTAACGTCCATTTGATGAACGAGAAGACCATGTGAGGCAGCCAAAGCAAGTAGTACTCGAATTGTGGTCAGTCTAGCAACAGGTGAGTAAGTGTCAAAGAAATCTTCGCCTTCTTTCTGAGTATAGCCCTTGGCAACAAGCCGAGCCTTGTACTTTTCAATAGTACCATCAGACCTAAGCTTCTTTTTGAACACCCACTTGCACCCTACAGGTTTGCACCCATAAGGTTTATCTGTCAGCTCCCAGGTTCCATTAGCGATAATGGAATCCATTTCACTACGGACAGCCTCCTTCCAGTAGTCTGCATCAGGGGATGCATACGCTTCTGAAATAGATTTAGGAGTGTCGTCCACAAGGTACACAGTGAAATCATCACCAAAGGATTTGAATATCCTTTGTCTCTTGCTCCTTCTAGGAGCTCCACTGTCATCCTCCTCATTGACAAGTTCATGTGTATGTTCAAAAGGTTCAGGTGATGTGATTGAACTAGGAATTATTTCAGAAGGTTGACTAGTAGTGTTATGTGTATCCTTCATTGGAAAAATATTCTCAAAGAATGTTGCATCTCGAGACTCCATAATTGTACCAACATGCATGTCAGGTACCTCAGTTTTAACTATCAAAAATCTATAAGCAATGCTATGATTAGCATATCCCAGAAAGACACAGTCCACAGTTTTAGGTCTAAGCTTGCGTTTCTTAGTTATTGGCACATTAACTTTCGCCAAGCACCCCCATGTACGCAAGTAAGAAAGTGATGGTTTTCTCCCAATCCATACCTCGTATGGTGTTTTGTCCTTATTTCTGTTAGGAACTCTATTTAATACATGATTAGACGTTAGCAAAGCCTCCCCCCACCATGCCTTAGGTAAGCCCGTAGTATCTAACATGGCATTCACCAAGTCAGTCAACGTGCGATTTTTCCTTTCGGCAATCCCATTTGACTCGGGAGAATAAGGAGGCGTCCTCTCATGTATAATACCATGTTCCTCACAAAATAAGTCAAATTCGTTTGAGAAATACTCTCCACCACGATCTGACCTAAGTCTTTTTATCTTTCTATTTAACTGGTTTTCAACTTCTGCCTTATAGATTTTAAAATAGTCTAAAGCCTCATCTTTCGTTTTCAATAAATACACATAACAGAACCTAGTTGCATCATCAATCAATGTCATGAAATATCGTTTTCCACCCTTCGTCAACACGCCATTCATCTCAGAAAGATCTGAATGCAGGAGTTCTAGTGGTGCCAAGTTTCTCTCCTCAGCAGCCTTGTGAGGCTTACGAGGTTGCTTTGATTGCACACAGCTATGACATTTAGAACCTTTGGTGATGGAAACATTTGGAATTAAATTCATACTGGAAAGCCGAGACATCAAACCAAAATTAATATGACATAGACGTGAGTGCCAAACATTAGCCTCATCATCCACACTACCACAAATATGGTTCACAGTCTTATTGCAGAAATCTGAAAGGGAAAAACGGAACAAGCCTCCGCACTCATAGCCTTTACCAATAAAATATCCATGTTTAGACACGACTACTTTATTAGACTCAAATACCAACTTAAGCCCGTCTCTACATAAACGGGAGCCACTAACGAGATTCTTGTCTATAGAAGGGACATGCTGCACGTTCTTCAGCTGCACGATCTTTCCCGAAGTAAACTTCAGATCTACCGTGCCAACACCATGAACAGTAGCATGTGACCCATTCCCCATTAGGACGGAGGAATCTCGGGCGACCTGATAAGAAGAAAACAACGAAATATCAGCACACACATGTACATTAGCTCCTGTATCAATCCACCAATTGGTAGATTGACTAACTGAAAGAGCAGTAGGTAAATTACCATACCCAGTTCCATCTCCAGTCTTGCCAATGGTCACGTTGACAGACTTAGAAGTCTGTCCTACAGGTGCCTTCTTTCCTTTGCGTTGTGGGCACTTCTTGGCCATGTGACCAGGCTCACCGCACACAAAGCAAGTTCTATCATCCTGATTGTTGTTGTTCTTCTTCTTCTTGAAGTTGGTTGTCTGTTGGGTTTTGACAAATTTCCCTTTGTTCTTGCTTGAGGGTTTCTGTACCGCATTGGCACTAGACTGCCCTCCATCACCCTTAGACACAGCGTCCTTTTCCCGAGCTTTCTCCTCAATTTCAAGAGACCCAATCAGATTCTCAACAGAGTACTCTTGTCTCTTGTGTTTGAGTGCTGTTCCGAAATTCCTCCATGAAGAAGGTAATTTCGCAATGATACATCCAGCCACAAACTTGTCGGGTAAGGCACACTTCAGGAGTTCGAGTTCCTTGGCAATGGCCTGTATCTCATGAGCCTGATCTACTACAGAACGGTTATCAACCATCTTGTAGTCATGAAATTGCTCCATGACATACATGTCATTGCTGGCATCAGTAGCACCGTATTTGGAATTCAGTGCATCCCACAACTCCTTCGCGTCTGTCATGTGCATATACACCTCGCACAGACGATCAGCAAGAACACTAAGAATGCATCCAACAAAGAGAGTAGTGGCAGTCTCGAATTCTTTCTGCTTTTCAGCATCAAGAACACCTTCAGGCTTGCCATTACTAACCCAGAATACATTCATAGCAGTAAGCCACAGAGTGACCTTGATCTGCCATCTCTTAAAGTGCACACCGGAGAACTTATCCGGCCTCAGTGCATCGGCAAAACCAGCCATAGTAAAACCACAGTGCCTACAATAAGGTTTTTGGATTGTTGGAAAATTAAGCACATGTAGGTTCAATTTATTCCATAAATTAATCATGACATCATACACGCAAAATAACAGAACCATCACAGGCATAACAGATCTAGACATGTAAACCAGAAAACTGTACATGAACAGATCTAATGCGGAGAACATGACTGTTACGTACCGATGATTCTGCTCTGATCGGTTTGCCGATGTTGACGCTGCAGGTACGGTGTGGATGACACGAGGTCGATGACGATTCGCCGAAGCCGAACGACGAGGAAGACGAGCCAGAGCTACAGCAAGCAGTCGCGCAGAGCGCTTCCCAAAAACCTTATTCGCCCTCTCCCGGTGCAGGACTTCGAAGGCGACGGTTCCGGAGACCTGCTCTCCCGAACGACAGTGCACGCCGGCGGACGGAACGGAGTAGACTACGTGGGACGGCGCAGTACAATGGAGGAGGCAAAAACCCTAGATTGATTCGCGTATGCTGTATGGAGTCGGCGGCTCAGTATTTATGGAGAAAACAGGACGTGTGATCAAGACGCCTGCACGTTCTCCATAACTCGTAACCGAAACGGATTAGTTGCGCGTAACCGATCCGGATTCACCGCTACTCAAAACAGCAAAAATAAAACTGCAAAAGGAAGCCGCGTCTGCGCAAGCATCTGGAGCCGATTTTGGCAGACCATTCACGCAGGTGCCGTGCACGCGCGCCCCCCGCCCCGCTCGGCCCGGCCCGGCGAGGCGAGCGAGCGCGCGCGTGTGATCCTCTAGTTCTCTCCCACACATGCCTCAAGTGGCTAGGAGTGCACCATCCCTTTTAAGGTGGTCTTCCTCTCCTAGAACTAGCAATATGGTACTAAAGTGCACATGTATTGCTCCTTTGCATGAGTGGGCCTTTGAGATTTAGGAATTATTCTTATGGGCTTGGCCCACATAATTCAACAGTTAATTGTAGTACATACTTTACTGACTTCATTTATATCGGCAAAAACCGCACGTGAGTTTCTGTTACTCTGTAATCTCTCATACAAACAGCCTAAAAGTCACAAGCCGCAGCCAAAAGCCAAAAGTCGCAGCCAAAAAGAACAGACCCTGTATCACTATCTTTTGTTTCTTCGTTGTAAAACACAGACATCGAACTAGTATTGTGTAAACTCCCAGTCCAACTCAAGCTGAACCCTCGCGTTTGCTATATGCCGGAAACTGCCGCCTTTGGTATATTATCCAGACGGTTTCTTACGATCTTCCTTGCACATTTGGTCCCGCATTTTGTCGGCGACTATTGACCTCTCTCTCTCTCTCATTGCTTCAATCTGACAAATTTTTTATCAGCTTTAGTGCTTTATAATACTTCAAGCATCAACATAAGCAGAACATCCTGAACTGAGCTCCTGGAATTCAGCGAACGTTTTCAGTGTCATGAAGTAACGTACTACACACTTCAAGTACCTGGACATGCTCCAGCAACCAATGATTGGAAGAGCGTCATATATGTTGGATTAATTGGGATTGGCCCATTTTTAATTTAGCAATTAATCAAATGGAATTCCTAGGCCCACAACTAATGCTAGGTGGAAAATTGTTTAGTCCCATATGGAGAATTCAATGGGAGTTATACCACTTTAAAAGGTGGAACGAGGTAACCCCCTTGTGAAATTGAAGAGAGCCAACACGCGCGCGCGCGCTCGCTCGCTCGCCTCGCCTCGCCACGCCACGCCACGCCGAGCCGAGCCGTGCCGTGCCGTGCCGTGCGGTGCGGTGCGGTGCGGTGCGGTGCGGTGCGTGTGCGTGTGCGTGTGCGTGTGCGTGTGCGTGCGTACGTACGTACGCGCGCAGGCGTGTCGGGTGCGGGCGCGTTTTTCTTTATCTATTCAAAAATCGAAACGCACTGACTCGCTGGCAGTAACGGTGCAGTTACTAGTGGATTATGGCTGCGGTTACTTTCGAGTAATGGGTGCGCAGTTACTAGTGACTAATGGCGGCAGTTTCTGGTCTCTTCATTTTTGCTGTTACAAGAGAACAGCATAAGAAGGCTCTCCTCTCCATACGAAACAACAGTTCTCTCTCCCTCTGTTTTGTTGCTGCTCTCTGCAATCTCCGGTCCAGAACCTTGCGCGCACAAGTTTCTGGGCGAGTAGGCCTCCAGAACTTCGACCGTTTGTGTACCTGCACGGGTAGGCGGGCGATCAAGTTTTTGGGGAGCGCATCGGCGCGACTACTCAATCTGCGACGTCTACTTCCTGGTGGTGAACTGTTCGCGGGACTGCACTGCGAACATCTTCCTGCATCAAGCTTCGTCCTGCATCACGATTTGATCGACTACATCGAATAGGCCATCATGTCGACTGATGGTAACGGCGACTCCGGTGTCACCGACACTGGCCCCGCCCGAGGGTATAATCTTAACACATCTTTGATGTATTTGTTTCTGTGCGCTATGAATATGTTAATAGGTGTTACTGTTAGCTTGTTCGTTAGCGAATATGAATACATCATCGTTGATAGATCACTCATGCATGTTTATGTCATGTTTTATATGCTGAATTTCTGGATTAAAATATGCCGAAAATTGACTAGATTTCCAACAATCCAAAAACTTGATAGGTCTTTTTCGGTAGTTGGCTTTGCTGCGTCACTTAAACCGCACTCTCCGTTTGATGGTTCCAATTTTAAGAGATGGCGTGCACGTGCGATCCTATGGTTTACTGCCATGGAATGTTTTCATGTTGTACAAGGCAAGCCCGCTGAGCCTCTATCTGCTGAGGACGAACGTAAGTTCAATATAGCGGATAACTTGTTTCGAGGTGCACTTGTCAACATACTGGCAGATAACATTGTGGATGTGTACATGCATTTGCCTACGGGCAAAGAGATGTGGAATGCACTTGAGGCCAAGTTCGGAGTTTCCGATGCTGGCAGTGAGCTGTATGTCATGGAGCAGTTCTATGACTACAAGATGGTCGATGACCGTTCTGTAGTTGAACAAGCTCATGAGATTCAGGCGCTGGCAAAGGAGCTTGAGAACAATAAGTGCGAGTTACCGGACAAGTTTGTGGCTGGCGGTATTATCGCCAAGTTACCACCTTCTTGGTCGGATTTTGCTACTTCTCTAAAACACAAGAGGCAGGAGTTCAGTGTTACTGATCTCATTGGCACTCTTGGTGTTGAAGAGAAGGCGAGGGCAAAAGATACTCGTGGCAAGAAAGTTGCTGCTGAGGGAGGTTCTAGTGCCAATTTGGTGCAGAAGAAGAACCCTCAGGCTTCCCACAATAAGAAGAAAAATAAGCCTTTTGTCAAGCCCAAGGCTACTACTGAGTTTAAGAAGAAAGGCAAAGGAAAGGGCGGCTGCTTTGTGTGCGGTGATTCTGGCCATTGGGCTAAGGATTGTCCAGACCGCAAGGATAAGCAGAAGAAGTCTGCCAACATGGTTATTAGTGATGCTGGAGGAACATCGGGGTACGGTAATTATTTACCTACAGTTCTTTCTGTTTGTCAATCACCTGAGTGGTGGGTTGACACTGGTGCTAATATTCATGTGTGTGCTGATATTTCCTTGTTTTCATCTTATCAGGTCTGTCGAGGTTCCTCCTTGTTGATGGGAAACGGATCGCATGCAGCTGTTCATGGTGTTGGTACGGTCGATCTGAAGTTTACTTCGGGAAAGACCGTGCAGCTGAAGAACGTGCAGCATGTCCCCTCCATAAAGAAAAATCTCGTCAGCGGATCTCTACTGTGTAGAGATGGTTTTAGGCTTGCATTTGAGTCCAATAAATGTGTCGTGTCTAAGTATGGAACATTTGTTGGTAAAGGCTATGAGAGCGGAGGCTTGTTCCGTTTTTCTTTGATGGATTCCTATAATAAAATTGTGAACCATGTGTGTAACGACGATGATGAATCTAATGTTTGGCATTCACGACTTTGTCATGTTAATTTTGGGTGTATGACGCGCTTAGCTAATATGAGTTTAATTCCGAAATTCACTTTGGTCAAAGGTTCTAAGTGCCATGCGTGTGTTCAATCGAAACAACCTCGCAAGCCTCACAAGGCAGCAAAAGAGGCGAGGAATTTGGCACCGTTAGAACTCATTCATTCTGATTTATGCGAAATGAATGGCGTGTTGACTAAAGGTGGAAAGAAATATTTCATGACGTTTATAGATGATTGCACTAGATTTTGCTACGTGTACTTATTAAAAACAAAAGATGAAGCGTTGGATTTTTTTAAGATCTATAAAGCTGAGGTAGAAAACCAACTTGAAAGGAAAATCAAGCGGGTAAGGTCTGATCGTGGGGGAGAGTATTTTTCAAATGAGTTTACTTTATTCTGCGAGGAACATGGAATTATTCATGAGAGGACGCCTCCCTATTCTCCCGAGTCAAACGGGGTTGCCGAAAGAAAGAATCGCACTCTAACTGATTTGGTTAACGCCATGTTAGACACTGCGGGACTTTCTAAGGAATGGTGGGGTGAGGCTATATTGACCGCGTGTCATGTCCTGAATAGAGTTCCTACAAAGAATAAAGAAGTAACACCATTCGAGGAATGGGAAAAGAAGAAGTTGACTCTCTCATACTTGCGCACCTGGGGATGTTTGGCCAAAGTTAACGTGCCAATTGTCAAGAAGCGCAAACTTGGACCAAAAACCGTAGATTGTGTATTTCTTGGTTATGCTATGCACAGCGTGGGTTATAGGTTCTTAATTATAAAAACTGGAGTACCTGACATGCGTGTTGGTACAATCATAGAGTCCAAAGACGCTACATTTTTTGAGAATGAATTTCCTATGAAATGTGATGTACCTAGCTCATCTAGTCAAGAACCTATAATTTCCCTTGATTCTTTTGTGCCGATAGAACATGTTAAGGAAACGCCTATGGAAAATCCTGAGGAGGATAACTATGAAGTTACTCGAAAGAGTAAGAGACAGAGGATTGCAAAATCTTTTGGTGATGATTTCATTGTATACCTCGTGGATGACACTCCTAGAACCATTGAAGAGGCATATTCTTCTCCTGACGCTGACTATTGGAAGGAAGCAGTACGGAGTGAGATGGATTCTATTATGTCTAATGGAACTTGGGAGGTCGTTGACCGTCCTTATGGGTGTAAACCTGTAGGATGTAAATGGGTTTTCAAGAAAAAGCTTAGGCCTGATGGTACAATTGAAAAGTACAAGGCAAGGCTTGTGGCCAAGGGTTATACCCAGAAAGAAGGCGAGGATTTCTTTGATACTTATTCACCTGTTGCCCGATTGACCACAATTCGAGTACTACTTGCCCTGGCTGCCTCTCATGGTCTGCTCGTTCATCAAATGGACGTTAAGACAGCTTTCCTAAATGGAGAGTTGGAGGAGGAGATTTATATGGATCAGCCAGACGGGTTTGTGGTAGAAGGTCAAGAAGGAAAGGTGTGCAAGTTGTTGAAGTCTTTGTATGGCTTAAAGCAAGCACCTAAGCAATGGCATGAGAAGTTCGACAGAACTTTGACATCTGCTGGCTTTGTTGTGAATGAAGCCGACAGATGTGTGTACTATCGCTATGGTGGGGGAGAAGGAGTGATCTTGTGCTTGTATGTTGATGACATACTGATTTTTGGGACCAACCTCAATGTGATTGAGGAGGTCAAGGACTTTCTGTCCAAGAGTTTTGAGATGAAAGATTTGGGAGTGGCTGATGTGATTCTTAACATTAAGCTACTGAGAGGAGGTGATAGTGGGATTACACTTGTGCAATCTCACTATGTAGAGAAGGTCTTGAGTCGCTTTGGTTATAGTGACTGCAAGCCTGCTCCTACTCCTTATGATCCTAGTGTGTTATTGAGGAAAAATCGAAGAATAACAAGGGATCAATTGAGATACTCCCAGATTATTGGCTCATTGATGTATTTAGCTAGTGCTACGAGGCCTGACATCTCGTTTGCTGTGAGCAAGCTAAGCCGGTTTGTTTCAAATCCGGGAGATGATCATTGGCGTGCTCTTGAGAGAGTAATGCGCTATCTAAAGGCAACCGTGAGCTATGGAATTCACTATGCTGGGTACCCAAAGGTACTGGAGGGCTACATTGATTCAAACTGGATCTCTGATGCTGATGAGATAAAAGCCACGAGTGGATATGTGTTCACACTTGGAGGTGGTGCTGTTTCCTGGAAGTCTTGCAAGCAGACCATCTTAACGAGGTCAACAATGGAAGCAGAACTCACAGCATTAGATACCGCTACTGTTGAGGCTGAGTGGCTTCGTGAACTCCTTATGGATTTGCCGGTGGTTGAAAAACCGATACCAGCTATCCTGATGAACTGTGATAATCAGACTGTAATTATCAAAGTGAACAGTTCTAAGGACAACATGAAGTCATCTAGGCATGTTAAGAGGCGGTTGAAGTCTGTCAGAAAGCTGAAAAACTCCGGAGTGATAGCGCTGGACTATGTCCAGACAGCTAATAATCTGGCCGACCAATTTACAAAGGGTTTATCACGTAATGTGATAGATAGTGCATCGAGTGAGATGGGCCTGAGACCCACATGAGTCATACCACAGTGGTAACCTGTTCTACGTGATCGGAGATCCCGTGAAGTAGGATGGTGAAACAAGCTGTTGATTGACTAGGAGGAGAGATCTTTACAGGGCTCATTTCTTCAATGATGCACTTCTCTCCTATTCTGTATGGCAGGTTGGTTTTTACCTTAATGTGATCCGAGTGGCTTATTTAGAGCAGAGATGTCGGCCTACAGGACATCTTAGAAGGAACACACCTATATGAGTTCGACTGCTGGTCACAGTCTATGAGATTTGGGTGATCTCTAGATACTCATGAATAGGCATGGAGTATGACTTATACGCTCCAACCAGAGGGGATGCTTTAAGCAGCCTAGTACTAGTAAAGGAATTGGGTAAAGCTTATTCGCACAAAACTGTCAATTCAAGGCATAGTCCATTGTTCAGTTGTGGATGAGTGTAACTCCTTTCCTAGGTGGATGTTCAACTTAATAGTCTCCATCGAAACACTGGTATATCAAACATCAGCAGAACTGAGAGCATTCCTCGTGTGCCTTGAAATTTGGTGGGGATTGTTGGATTAATTGGGATTGGCCCATTTTTAATTTAGCAATTAATCAAATGGAATTCCTAGGCCCACAACTAATGCTAGGTGGAAAATTGTTTAGTCCCATATGGAGAATTCAATGGGAGTTATACCACTTTAAAAGGTGGAACGAGGTAACCCCCTTGTGAAATTGAAGAGAGCCAACACGCGCGCGCGCGCTCGCTCGCTCGCCTCGCCTCGCCACGCCACGCCACACCACGCCACGCCGAGCCGAGCCGTGCCGTGCCGTGCCGTGCCGTGCCGTGCCGTGCGGTGCGGTGCGTGTGCGTGTGCGTGTGCGTGTGCGTGTGCGTGTGCGTGCGCGTGCGCGTGCGCGTGCGTACGTACGCGCGCAGGCGTGTCGGGTGCGGGCGCGTTTTTCTTTATCTATTCAAAAATCGAAACGCACTGACTCGCTGGCAGTAACGGTGCAGTTACTAGTGGATTATGGCTGCGGTTACTTTCGAGTAATGGGTGCGCAGTTACTAGTGACTAATGGCGGCAGTTTCTGGTCTCTTCATTTTTGCTGTTACAAGAGAACAGCATAAGAAGGCTCTCCTCTCCATACGAAACAACAGTTCTCTCTCCCTCTGTTTTGTTGCTGCTCTCTGCAATCTCCGGTCCAGAACCTTGCGCGCACAAGTTTCTGGGCGAGTAGGCCTCCAGAACTTCGACCGTTTGTGTACCTGCACGGGTAGGCGGGCGATCAAGTTTTTGGGGAGCGCATCGGCGCGACTACTCAATCTGCGACGTCTACTTCCTGGTGGTGAACTGTTCGCGGGACTGCACTGCGAACATCTTCCTGCATCAAGCTTCGTCCTGCATCACGATTCGATCGACTACATCGAATAGGCCATCATGTCGACTGATGGTAACGGCGCCTCCGGTGTCACCGACACTGGCCCCGCCCGAGGGTATAATCTTAACACATCTTTGATGTATTTGTTTCTGTGCGCTATGAATATGTTAATAGGTGTTACTGTTAGCTTGTTCGTTAGCGAATATGAATACATCATCGTTGATAGATCACTCATGCATGTTTATGTCATGTTTTATATGCTGAATTTCTGGATTAAAATATGCCGAAAATTGACTAGATTTCCAACAATATAAGCTATTTTAACATGGTAGAAACTCTTTCACACCGTTAATTGCCGCCCTGAATCTATGTATGATGTTTCTCCAAACAAGATGTAATTGCAAACCACACACAGGAAGTGTTAGTCATATGAAAAGGTCGTCTTGAAATGCAAACCCCACATAGTGTCCATCACTCCCGTCACAATCTCCCTATATATAGATACATTTGTTCAGTCTTGAAGAACCTGTCCTTAAATGATACTATATAGGGCATGTTCTTTACCTCACAAGCTGGCGGCTTTTGGTTTTTGCTACGGTACCTAACTTTCAAACGGAGTATTTTCTCAAGACAGGGTCTACAAGTTAAACGATCTACACGTTAAAAGCCCAACATCTGTACCAGCCAAAATCGCAAGTGGGTATCTGTCTCTCCGTAATCTGTACCGTAAACAGCCAAAATTTAAAAATTTCAGCCAAAAGTCAAAAGCCGCAGTCGAAAAAACAGGCTGTTCAACTCATGGGCAAACTGACTAAATGATACTGCAATCTCTAGTTTTATCATAATGATACTATGCACCTACGTTACTATGTGCATCGAAATGATCTCGTACATGTTTCTCCCTCTTGCTGTTTGCAGAAGACAATTGTACGAATTAGAGTGTCTATGAATCTGAGAAGAAATCAGCTGTAGCCAGAATGTTCAGCCCACTTCTCTCTGAATTTCTCAACTATGAAATGTTTTTTATATATACATAAATACAGTGCAGAATGTCCGAACCTCTGATGGAGATCAATCACTGTAGGACAAGGCAAAAAAGAAGAACTAGAGCTTCGTCATCTTCCAGCGCGATAACGGTTGTGGCGCGCAAGTTTGGTAAATTAAGACGACGTCGATGATAGCGCAGGCGCTGCAGCAGTGGTGGATTTAGGACTAATACCCTGAGGGATCAAATATAACTAAGTACTAGCTTACAACCATAAGTGTCCATGTCTGAACTCTGAATCAATCGATGCAGGAAAAAGGAAACAAGAAGATCTTGAAGCTGCTACATCTTCACATTATTTCGGAACTTGTACATCGCAACAAAGAACACAAAACATACATACAGCACAACAAATGACATCATGCATACATGAACATGTTTACACACAAACAAATAATTAAGTGACGTCGTAAATTCTAACACGAATCAAATATCATATCAATCTTTCCTGAGGATCCTGACGTGCTTCCAGCGAGATTCCATGCAGCTGGAGGGGTGGCTCTGCGCGTACACGCCGAACTTGAAGTAGTGCGAGTCGCCGCCGCTGCCGGGGGCGCGCAGCTTCTCCACGCCGTCGACGAACACGGTGAGGCTCGACGCCTCGACGTCGTGGACCACGTTCAGCCGGAACCACCGGTCGTAGATTCCGTCCTCGACCACCTGCCGGTCGTAGTACCGCAGCGCGCCGCCGTAGACGTGCAGCATCATCGTCGTCGCGTGCTCGCCGGCGCCGAACACCTGCATGATGGACACCCCCGTCGTGCCGGACGGCACGTAGCCGTAGCTCTCGAATTGCCACACGCCGGAAGAGTAGTCGTATCCCTAGAGAGAAAATGTCGAATTACATAATCTTATAAAAAAATCACTATGTGTATCTGAAATAATATCGGTTTTATTTAATTTATAGAAAATGTCGAATTACATAATCTTAAGTTGTTTTTTAATTTTTTTATAGTCTCTAATGCAAGACTTTGATTATGATTTTTTTATTATCAAAATATAATAGCAAAAAAAATATTAATTTTTTTGCATTATTTTTGTATTGTCATACATACATACATACATACATACATACATACATACATACATACATACATACATACATACATATATATATATATATATATATATATATATATATATATATATATATATATATATATATATATGACGAGTGTTTCATGCACCATGGTGCCTAGGCACCCATATTAATACCCGTTGATTTGCTTTGAGATTCGCAACGTTTGATGTAGGTATCTTCATATACCCATAAAAAAGTATATTTGAGATGTCAAACTCCGAAAAAAATTAAATTCAACTTCAGTTTAATTAGTTTGAACTATTTTTATGGTATATACTCACTGTAGTCGCATTGAACTCAAAAGTAGTTCAAACTAGTTTGAACTGAGTTCAAAACTTACTTACCATAAATATATCAAGGGTATAAAACATTTCTATACCCAAACTCAAAAAAAATTATCAATCATACACATGTATCGGACGGTTCTTGATGTGGGTGCCTAGGCACCCAGGTGCCTTATGTAATTTTCATATATATATATATATATATATATATATATATATATATATATATATATATATATATATATATATATATATAACACCAAGCTTTTCTGTCTTTGGATTGCTTTTAGATGCATGCTAGTGTAATGGTATATAATATATTAGGCATGCTAAATCAATTATAGATGGAAAGTCTCAATCACAATAGCACGCATCTAAAAGCAATCCAAAGACAGAAAGACTTGGTGCCCAGACACCATAGTGGCCCTGTTATTTATATATGAACGGTCAAAGTTCTAAAAGTTGATTGCACGGATCCCACACAGCCTAAATTTAGGTAATGTTGAAAACCAACGGCCAAATATGCATTTAAGATAATGTTGAAAACGTCAATAATTCTTGACCTTAGGTGTGCTTAATTCCCCTCTGTTAGCTCGATATAATTTTATGGTCTTTCTAAAACGCAATTATTTGGTGGGAAACAGATTAAATATTCAAGTCATCCTAGAAATAAATTATTTTTTTTCTAGCTACCTTTAATTTGGACAGCACATCGTAGCGTGGTGGCGTGGAGTTATGCATGTTCCACTTCATTCCTCGTGATTCAAACACTGGTGTCCCCTTTTTTATGCGTGTGTGTGTGAGTTCAGCAGGAATTTTTTAAGGTCATGGATTATCACTAGCTGCTATCTTTCTAGCCATATACAAAGAGAGCGTACTCATGTATATGTGTATATATACGTGGCAATATGCAAAAAACAAAGATACTTTAATTCAAAAACCAAAATTTAGAAGGAAAAAAACAAGGGTGTAGTATGTGGCAGCTACCAGACGTAGTCCTAGATGTTTGAGCAACTCTAGTCAAACAATTCATCAGTTGGAATACCAATTACCAAGTAGAGTACCAACTAGTTGGTGCATGGATACTGGAAATTAATGGAATTTGTTCTATCCATGAAAATTAATCTGCACAATATATATCCAGGACTAATATAATAAATAATATCTATATAAATAAAAATAACTGGTGAGATTCTAAGACATCTCATTTATTTTAAGAGTAAGAAAATCTCACAATAATCTTAAAAAGTAAAATTCTAGGAATTATCATATTAATCGATATATATATAGGAAGCCTCTTTTCTACACCCGGGTGTAATTACACCCTATATTGTATCTTGCAATTATATATTAGAGTTGTATAGTAAGTACAGTTATATTTTAATGATGGACGTAAAATTATACATCAAATATAATTGTATCATAATATTTAGCCACGTAATTGCTCAGTAAATCTACCAGTTTCGTTGAACTGTATACATACATGATGATTATTCTGTTAGTACATACCGTCATCCTGATCTCTGTCCTTGGGCTGGTGTTGCTCTGGCGGGCATGGGGCTTGTCGGAGGACAGCACCCACAGCTGCCTGACGGTGCCGTCGAACCTGTACCGCTCGTCACTCGGCACGTCGTACGGCTGCTGCAGCACGAAGTTCCGGTCGCCGAGGCTCACCGCCATGAACCCCTCCGTCGGGTCGCCGGCCTTAGGTGCCCTTGCCCTCGCCGCAACGACGCAAGACGACGGCGAAGACACCAACAAGACAACCAGACACACAACAATCCAAGAGCACGAGCAAGAGTGAGAAGAAGCCATGTGGGTGTTTAGCTTTGCCCCTCTAATAAGTGGCTTCTGCTTTTGGCTTGTGACGAGCTGCAACTAAGGTTCTGTGGTTTATATAGAGTTCTTGGGGATCTTACTATGTTGAGAGAAATCGAGAGTTTACATACTCTAGATGTTAAGTTACACACCAATGATTGGTTGGTTTGACTTGTTTATTTGGAGTAGAAGCTGATACGTGATTAGTGTATTTAATTTTAATTATATATGATTCTAGTACCAAACATAGCCAGTCACAAGCACGAAGGCAGGAAGATTGACAAGCTAGATAAGCCAGCCAACCTTGTTTTAACCCTGGCTAAGTGGAGTTTTTAACTTTTCTGTGGCGGTGGCTTTACCTGTATGCATGGTCGTCGTTCCTTGCCGAAGCTTGTTGTAGGCTTCGCTGCGTGCTCGTTTCTGCGCCTTGAAATCACCTGCAGGACTCAGATCTCAAACACCAATTAACGCAATACTCCCTCGGATCATAAAATAGCGACATTTTTTACTTTTCAAAGTCAACAATGTTGAACATTAAGCAGTTTAAGCATGAATCTAAGATTAATTCCAAAAGTAAATATTAACAGTAAAGCATATATCTAGTAACTAACATATGACAAGAGTGTTAAACAAGCATCTCTTAACACAGATGAATCACTTGTCATATAAACAGGAAATCATGCTTAACTGAGCTGAGCAAGTAAATAGGACAAAATAATTTGCATAATACACATATTTTTATTGTTTGATTTGCTCTCATGTGTTAGGCTGCCGAAGCATTTAGCAAGGCCTCCTTGCCACTGAAGGTCTAATTTGATCACTAATATGTGTGACAATTTCTAAGAAATAAGTTAGGCTTTGAGCTCAAAAATAGCTTACCAAATTCTGACAACAGCTAAAAGATTACTTGTGTTAGACCATGTGGATAGGTCGTGAATTTAGTGATAATGAATAATTAACATTGGATTGCTTTCAAATTTGTATTTGCGAAAGTTTTAGTCGATGCGCTCTTGGAAAAATGGAATTGCTGGAATATTCAGGTTAAGCGGTCTGATCGCCTTATATTAGGCGGTGTGACTGACTAGTTTTTACCACGATCGGTGATTGATAGTCCGATCAACCTTGTGTTGGATGGTCCGATCGGCAAATTTCGATCACAGTAAAAAATATGAGAGTTTATGAGTATGACAAATCGATTACGTCAGATCGACCGCAGCAGGTTGACCACGACGGATTGACCACGGTAGGTCGAGCAAGGCAGAATGACCACGGCTGAATGATCACGATAGAATGATCACGGACAGTCAGAGTTACAGTGAACCGGTCTGAGCTACAGCAAACCGGTCGTAAGCCATAGTGAGTTGGTCGTAAGCTACAGTAAATTGATCGGTAGCTAAAGTGAACTGGTCAGTGGTTGTTGCTACAGTATCTGGTCAATAGTCAATAGCTACAATGCCGGCCAATGCTCACTACAGCGTCTGGTCAGTGATCGATAGCTGTAGACTTTGTGATCGGTTGTCGTAGATCTCGCGATCGGTAGTCGTAGACTTTGTGATCGGTTGTCATAGGCTTCACAGTCAGTACTCGTTGGCTTCAAGTGCTTCAATGCTTGTAATCTTTGAGTACCTTAAGTACTCATGTCTGTTGGGCCAACAATCTGACTAGCCTAGGCATGACAGTCTGAACGGTTTTACTGAGTGGTCTGAAGTTGATTTTTGGAGAGCATGGAAATTGAGATCGTGGATGATCTGGTTCATAGTTATCGATGGTTAAGAGTGTGGTTTGCATGTGTGGACTAATGTTGATCAAGTTGGGAAGAACTTGTGCTGGGGAAAATGTTCTTTAGTCTTAGCATGTGGAGGTTGGGTATGGAGACAGTCATGGACGGTGACGAGGAGGACCAGAACTAGGATGGGAAATATGAAGTCCCGACAATCGAGGATGTCACGAGGTGGTCAGACTCATGCTGTAGCATGTGAAGATCAAAGGTGGTTGATGCGTAGAGAAGTTACGGGAGGTGCGGCCTTAGAGGTTTCAACACATGATGAGTTGGAAGGAGAGGTGTCCATAATTGGAAGGATTAGAAATAATGAAAAATATGTGTTTGAAAGGGTTTTGGGTCCCTTGATTTTTAGAGGCAGTTAGGATTGTGTGTCCAGTTTGATGAGGACACAGTTTGAGGCTTTACCATATAAATAGAGGGAAGAGGTTAAGAAGTTAACCGAGGTTTTTGAGACAGCTTTGGAGAGAAAGCTTTTATGCTAGGGTTTGAGGGGTGCTGTGAAGGCACTTTATAGCCACAGAATATGTTTTGGAAATAAAAGATCAGATCTATTCCTGAAAAGTTAATCGGCGTCGACGGCGTTGTTTTCTAGGCATCGTCTTTGACTCGTTCTCATTATGAGTTTGTAGGGTGTGTCGCATAGTGTTCCTCTATTGACTTGATCGCTCGTGGAGTCGTCCACTCGATCGTCGCCAATAGCATCAGTGTCGAAGCATTCGAGCGGAGGAAAATTACGACTACGTACAAAGGGGTCAAGTGAGCGGCTGAACGCCAAGCGATCAAAACCTTCATCAAGCACAGAGAGATTCCAGAAAGCGGAGACAATCATTCACCCCCCTCTGATTGTAGTATTCGATCCTACAACTTGTCGCAGCAAATTACTAACAAAGACTAACATTACTAATCACAAGTAAATTTGTAGGACCGGACAGGCAACAGAGGGGGTGAATGGTGCCTTCAAATTCTCTCCAAATATTCACTTAACTCTCTCTCCTATAGCAACAGAGAGAGCACAGCAGAAAACTGACTGTGGTCGGAGACTGGCAACGTGGTCGAAAACTTACAGCGTGGTCATAAGTTTCAACAACGTGGTCGTGAGCTGAAAGAGTGGTCGTGAATCCGACTACTAGATGGAAGCACAACGTGATCGAAGATCGACTACTGAATAGACATCGTAGTCAAAAACTGATTATACGTTGGAAATCAGTGTAGTCGGAAGTTCCATGTGATCGGAAATCGACTACCGAATGAAAATCACCGTAGTCGATAACCACCGAAACCAAAATCAATATGATCGAAAATGGGTGCAGTTGAAATCAACGTGGTCGTAAATAGCGTGGTCGAACAACCAACGTAGTCTGAACCAGTCGGCAATCAAAATGATCAACGTAGTCGTAAGCCAATGAGATGGCCGAACAATCAACGTGGTTGAAATAAGACTGCAACCAAAAGATCAACCTGGTTGTAACCAACATGGTCATAAACCAACAGGTGGTCAAACAAACCGACGTGGTTAGAACCAGTCTGCAACCAAAAGATCAACGTGGTTGTAAACCAATAGGTGGTCGAACAACCAACGAGGTTGAAGGCCAACGAATGATCTGCAATCAGCGTGATCAATTCAGCTCAAAAACCAACCAGAGAAAGCAAGGATCTATGAGTGGTCGAAAACCCCATGCGCTAGGAAAAAAAGAAGCGGTCGAAAGAATGAATGTGCTCGATACCGGTGCAATACCATCTAAAACTTGACCATGGTCAAAACCAACATAGTCGTAAAATTGATCGATGTTCCAGAGAGTGCACCAACTACCAACTGCTATTGTTCAGATTCAACAGAAGAACACAAAGTGGTCGAAAGATCTGAATGTGGCTAAACGTAATTATGCAATTAGGTGCATTTCAGCTCCATGGACAGAGAGGCCAGGGTCCTTAGGTACAAGGAAAAGAAGCGGGCAAGGAAGTTTGAGAAGACCATAAGGTATGCAACAAGGAAAGCATATGCAGAAGCACGGCCACAGATCAAGGGTCGCTTCGCCGAAAGATCAGACATATATCATGAAGTGGACCACATGTTCTCACCACCAGCTCTACAAGACAGTAGTTATGGTAAATGTTCCATGGTTCTGATGTAATGAGATGAGGAATTTATGTTGACAGACACATTAGGTGATTGGGTCAGTAATCATATGGTTCAGTGCAAGTGTCCAAGAGCCCTAGGATATCATTAACAATAGTGTATTATATACATATTGCTTATTTAATTTTCATAGTATGAAGTATTGCTCTGTAACTTTACTTGGAAAATTTAAATAGTTATAACTTGTTCTGAGACCATATGTCAATGAATAGTGCCATAGTAAAACATAAAGGGGAAGTGTAACATAAGAGAAAAATTCTAACTGATAATTCCAGTATTCCACATGATTAGCAACAGCAGCAACAACGGTTGGGCTTTCCGCTGTAGTGGTATGCATACACGTCGACTCGTCAAGATATCAACTCCGTTTCTCCTCGGAAAAAAAAACATTGACCATAGTAGTAATAACATACTGTATTTTGAATCCCACAGTCCCACTAACCAATGATCTATCAGTACAGTCAAAAACAAACATCATGGCTTAAAATCAACAGATGCATACATAACAATATAACATGATACATATTTCTGGAAAAATAAATACCACTATCAGCTATAGTATTGAATTATTCAATGTAGAATGAATAGGCTTTGGATAACTAAAGGTTCTTTCCTTATTATTATAACCTCCGGCAGTGGTTGGTTGTGTGAATTTTGATATAGCTAAATGATGATTAAAATAAATCAAGGCTCCTTCCCTTGTTACTAAAAAACGGATGGTTTTTAACTGTATCCAACTCTGTAGCACGGACATGCGGTAAAACCGCCGTACGACACGGACACGTCTTGGACACGTGTCGGTGACATATCGGCCGATTTCAGAATTAATTTTAATTATTAAAATTCTCGACACGTGTCGGACACACTAAATATACGAGTCGGACACGTGTCGGACACACTAAATATACGAGTCGGACACGGATGGTTTTTAACTGTATCCACTATCCAATTGGAATTTCAGTACAGGTCAACTGATAGCATTCTGGGTGTGTTTGGTTGAGCTGTGGCTTCTGAAAAAGCTGCTGGGAGCTGTGGGCTGTGGAAAAGCTGCTGTAGGTTGTGGGCTGTGGAAAAGCTGTAAGCTGTTTGGTTCAAACAAGTATAAAACTTACCTCCTATCTCTATTTTCCTTGAAACAACTGTGAAACAGCTCTCTATTTTCACCATTTCAAAAAGCAGAAAGCCAAAAGCCAAAAGCAGGGTCCAAGGTGCTTTCAAAACTGTACTACCCAAAAGTAGCTGCTTCTGAAAAAGCAGCTTCTGGTTTCCACCCCTTTGGTTGGCTTTTTAAAAGCAAAAGCAGCTCCCAAAAGCTCAACCGAAGGCACCCTCTAACTGCTTAATTCAGTGGCAAGATCCTCTTACAGGCCATCCAACTAAATCTAACAATCAGGTATACTGGATAGCACCACATGACAAAGCTAGATCAATTCAATTATGTTTGGTCAGAATTGTACACGCATCATATATCGAAAACTGCCAATGTGATTTTGAGATAACACTCGGACCATAATATTTAAATGAACTGCTAAGGCTGGCAAGTAGCCTGTTCATATGAAATGAAAAATAAACAACATGAGCAATTTAGTCATTTACTCTTCGAATCCGGTAATTTCATGAAATCAGAAATACATAGAAGAAAAAAGATGCAAGCCTACGATTGACATGAAATTCCCGTGTGCATCGTGAAAGTACAAATTTTGGAATGTATTGTTCTAGTACCCAATGATGATGAATGCCAATATTCTGAAAACAGCAAAGCTATAAAGAATTGATAGTTGGAGAGAAAACTAATGACTGTTCTGGCAGAAAATAACAATCACAAAAGTTGATCAAGGACAAAATTGCTATATAATTATGAAAACAATTAGCTAATATGAACTATCTAATAGCTGGACACTGGACAGGCAGTTCTAGTACTTCCTATCTCAAACACAAAATCCTCAATTGTACAGCAGTGCAAAATCGAAATGTTTCTACCAACATCTCATGTCAGAACATCATTTCAACTTGGGATGTGAACCAAACAAGCTGAAAGCTACATGTGTTCAGGCAGAGAAATGATATGTGCCAGTTCAGACAAAATTTTGATCACAGTTTACATCAATCAATTTAAAAACATACAAGGGAACCATAATGGAATATCTTGGCCACTGTAGTTAAAAATATAAAATTTTGGCCAACTGTGCTTCTAACATTTAGCTTTGCGAAAGGGATGCAAATTGAATTATGCTTCTTTGCTAGCAAACATGAATTCTAGCTTTGAGAAAGGCGCATAAATTGCTGCTTGCAGCCTTACAACTCCAATAGCTAGAGTGTTGACAGAACCCAAATACACACATATCACAAAGTAGATGTGTCTAGAATCAGGGTTCAACTTCAATTTTCCCTATGCTTAAAACATATGCTTCACCAATCATATGCTCTCATCTTAGTTTGCATTTTTACTTAAAGACTTCAAGTATGTACTCAATTAGGTGGGCTAAGAACATGCTAAGCTTCTGAACAGTAAGGAACCCAAACAAATTTGCAACTTTTGATATGCCCAGATAGATTATAAAGATTCAAGTAAGTAGTTGGTACTGAAATGTGAAATTCAAAGCACAGCAGTGCCTGAAGCTTTTTATCCATAATAACGTTATAATAACAAGTTAATGACATTATAACACCTTATTATCAATATAGTAGTCAATACAAACGTGAACATCAAATCTGACAGAAAAATTAGGTGATTGAAGGCTTGGAACATACCTCAGTTGAGAAGTAGATCAAAGTGACAAGGGACTTCGTTTCCAGGAGGTGGCTTACCACAGAGAGAGACATACTGAACACCCTTTATATAGAGAGAAAGCAAGTAAATAAAGATTGAAATCAGGCTTCAGCCTACTCGTGCACCTGGGCACGCGTTACATATTGCAGAATTCTCTACAGGCATAAGGTTGGGAGGACATTATTGCCTGATAATCTGAAACTGTAAGCACGCCTACTTGTACACATTTTGACAAAAGGGCCAAGGAAAGGCATACCTCAATAAGGTAGCATTCTTTATTTTTTCTTAATATAACAAAATCAGTAAACAGAAAAGTTCTGTTTCAATCCTTAAGACAGACCGGATCCATATGAAACAAATACACCAGGTCAAAAGGAATGAATAAATGATCGATCTAATTTGAATAAAGTTTGGGCAAACTCAAGGCAAGATTGGGTCAGTCTCTACAACCAATGCATGCTCTGGTGAGGTGGTACATAAAAACTAAGTCACTAGAATATCTACATGAAGAAAATCCGTCAATGATGTTTTCCCCCTTTTCTACCAGAAAGTTTAGAATCAGAACCACTTTGATTGTAGCCCTGAATCACCAGTAGTCATTGCAAGAACATGACCCCATCTTGAAGTGATGGAACCTATTCAGATCCCTCACCACAAACTCCCTCTCTGCAATGCCACTGATGAGCTTGAAAGCCTCATGGCAATCGTAGCACATCCTCAGGTTCTTCATCACCCTAATGGTCATCCCCTTGGGGATAACCAGCAAACCAAACCCTAATGCCAGCATCTCACTGTGCACTCCAACCATGACGCCTTTCCCTTCCTCATCATCCTCTTCATGAGCATCAAAGACTCTAGCACTACCTAGTCTCCCCTTGTAGCCCTTCTCCCTCATCTTGCCCTCTAACTCATCTAGCAACATCATCACTTCACCTGCCCTTTCACCCGCAGGTGATACCGTGCCAGCGTAGAACACATAGGGGATGTCCTTTATCTCAATCCAGCTGCAACCGGGATCCTTCTGTATGCCCCGTTGCCTCATGTTCGACCACACAGCAGCAGCATTATCAGTCTGACCGGCTGAAGCATATGCGTTCGACATCATTACCAGTGCACCGGCTACATCTTGGTTGAACTCTGACACCCTTTGGCCGGCCCTGGTTGCTAGGTCTAGGCGCTTGTGTGTCCTGCAAGCTGACAGCAATGAGCTCCACAGCATGAGAGCATCCCTGCCTTCGACCTGCGCTTCGTTGGCCAGGTCGAATGCTTCCTTGAGCCGTCCTGCTCGGCCAAACATGTCAACCGCACATGTGTAGTGGCTGGCAGATGGACCAATGCCGTACTTGCTCTGCATGGAGTGCAGGAGCTGGAGGCCGGTGTCGACAAGACCAGAGTGGCTGCAAGCGTGAATGACGCCAAGAAGTGTGACACTGTTCGGCTGCACACCTCGATCAATCATCTCACTGAACAAAGTAAGTACGCACCTCCCGAGACCATACTTCGCCGCTGCCACGATGATGGAGGTGTAGGGGATGACCGACGGCTGCTCGATCCTGTCGAACACCTTCCTTGAGTACTCATAGCATCCGCACTTGGAGTACATGTCAACTAAAGCCACCGCGATCACGTCGTTGCGTTCGTGCCCAAGCCGGAGGACTGTGCCATGCACGCACTTGCCAACTCCGAGCCGCCCGACGCCCGCGCACGCGTTCACGACGCTTGACAGCATGAAATGGTTGGGCGCCATGCCATCGCCATTGGTTCTGAACCTGACAAAGAGCTGTATAGCCTCGTGCCCCAGCGCGTTCTGCGCGTACACAGACAGCATCGAGCCCCACGACACCGCATTCCTTGCCGGTGCAGCCATGCTGTCGAACACCGCGCGCGCGTCCTCGACACTACCGGCCTTGCCGTACATGTCGACGAGCGCGGTGGCGACGACGGCGTCACACGCATAGCCTGCAACCTCAGCGCGGGCATGCACCTGCCGCCCGAGGCCCGCGTCGGCGAGGCGCGCACACGCGCTGGTGGCCGTCGAGAAGGTGAAGGCGTTCGGCGGGACGCCGCTGCGAGCCATGGCGCGGAGGAGAGCAACGGCTGCGCGGGGTCGGCCGGCGCTGGCGTACCCGGACATGAGGGCCGTCCAGGAGACGACGTCCCGGTCGCGCATTTCATCGAACATGTAGCAGGCGCGAGCGGTGGCGCCGCAGCGGCAGTAGGCGGCGAGGAGGTGGTTGGAGGAGGCGACGGCGGAGGCGGTGCCGACCTTGAGGAGTTTGGCGTGAGTGGCGGCGACGGACGCGAGGTCGGAAGCGCCGCGCAGGAGGTGGATTAGGAGTGGCGTGAGCGTGCCTGCGGTGGAGCTCGCCGCCATGGTAGAGGGAGCAGGGAGCAGCGCGCATCGACACTGTCATAATCTGAAGAATGTCGGAAGTAAAGCCTGAAGGAAGTTCAATGCCAGTTTTCGGTGGATACAGTTTCGTTGGTCTTCAGTCAGCTTCAACGGCCAGGATTGCTTCTTTATGGTGGGAAAACATCAACGGTCTACAACAGTCCAGCTAATGCTTATTTAAGTTGATTAGTTAGTCTACTTTACTTAGTACTTAATGTAATGTTAATCTGGGATGAATTACTGTAATCGGCACTTAAGCCTAACTGAGGCCTGTATTCACAGACGTTGTGGTGCAATGAAGGGGTATGCTGTTTTGCCGATATCTTCTAGAGTCTTAGTTGTAGTTGGAACTTTCCCTTTTGCTCTCTCCGTTCCTTCCCTTTCTCCAGACTTCCTGCGGTGATTTCTTCCGGGAATCGCTGCCGGCAACTTGGGGATCTGAAGTGGTTGGTGCGATTGGGTTGGGAGTTAGGGTTTCTCGTAAAATCCCCGATTTCTCCAATCTGTGGCGGCGGATCTGGTCGGGCTGGGTGAAGGTTCCGGACTCCAATCCATGGTAAAATCCCTACACCCTGCCTCGATTGGCGGAAGATGACGAAATCGATGGCAAGAAACAAGGCGTAAGAATCTGAGCTCACGGCTGTCCGGCATGAAGCAAGGGAAGCGACTTACAAGATCGATGTGCTGGACCGAAAGGTGGGAGATCTTCAAAAGCAGGTATCCAATATTCAAGATCAAATGAACCGTGTGGAGACCTTGCTGCAAGGGCTGGTTACCTCCCAGAGAAGAGCACCCGAGCAGAGGAGTATGCCAGAAGTGGCGCCGTCTGGGGAAATCGAGATGGAAGTGGCAAGAAGGTCTGAAGAACTGGGGCATGTGAACTTCAACAGCACACATGGGATTCAAATGATGGGAACACCAGAAGGTAATTACACTCTCCCGTCGACTGGTTTCTCTGCAGTTGCAACTGGTTGGGGTCTAGAACAATTGCCGCATTCTTCCTGTTCTTCCCCCACACTTAATCATTTAAACCCTAACCGAGGAGCCAACATATTCCAGCAATGTCCCCAGAACCAAAGGGAATATATGAACCAGCCTCAATACCAGTACCATGCCCGACAATGGAACCCCAACCCTAGCAGTGAGAGAGTTCAAAGTTTTTGCAAATCTATTGCTAAAGGACCTAAGTTGGACTTCCCTAGATTTGATGGTGAAGAACCCTTGGAGTGGATCAGACAGAGTGAAACTTATTTTGCAATGACTAATGTTCCTGAGGAGGCAAAATTTGATTTAGCTCAAATGTACATGGTGGGTAGGGCTGATCAGCGGCGAAGCTACGTGAGCTCGTCGGGGTCGGCCGACCCCGACGATTTTGCCGTAACCTCTTATAGCCAGCGATTTTTCACCACCTTGGACCCCGGTAGAAAATATGTTCGACCCCAGCAGATTGGCAGCCCAGCAGTCCGGCCCATCTTCCGCAGTCCGGCCCAGCAGTCATGACCCCGGTGACCATTTATCCTGGCTTCGCCCCTGGGGCTGATCGATGGCTGAGGAGCACTGGGATACTTTGGAACCCACCTTCATGGGAAGATTTTTGTGCCATGATCTGTGATAGATTTGCTCAGCATAGTGGTTATGAGGTGCTTGAGAATTTTCATTCAGTGAAGCAATACAATTTGAGCATATCTGATTATATTGATAAGTTTGAAGAGCTGATGGCAGTGTACAAAAATGAAAATCCTCTGCAAAACCCTTCTTTCTTTGTTAAGTGTTTTATTAATGGGTTGAGAAATGACATTAAACATTATCTTAAACCCTTGAAGCCACAAACTTTATGCGAAGCTTATTGGATGGCTAAGGATATGGAAAAGGGGGCTGGAGCAGTGGCTAAAAAGAGTTCTCAGCACTTAGGTTTGGGGCAGAACAAGGGCTTCACTTCTTCCTCAGAACACAAACACCCTCCAGAGACTAATGTTCAGAAGAAGGATGCAGGCCTTAAGCCATTTACCCTTGGAATCTGTAGATATTGTGGAGACAAATGGTTTTTGGGACATAAATGCAAGCAATATCAACAACTTAACCTAATGGCAAGTGAGGGTAATGAGGCAGATCTTGCAGAAGAAGAAGATCAGGGAGGAGGACAGGTGGACATCACAGAAAAGCCTTCATCACATTCAGACGCAGAAGGGCAACTCATGCAGATATCCCTCCAAGCAGTAAGTGGATCGATGGGAGTATCTACTTATACATTTGAAGTCAATATAGGAGGTAAGAAGGGAATAGCACTAGTGGACAGTGGTAGCTCTCATACTTTCATTGATTTGTGGTTTGCCACCCAGACCACTTGTAAGATTCAGTTGACACCTTTGCAAAAAGTCATTGTAGCTGGGGGGTACTTTGTTGACTGGATCTTATATAGCAGATGCTGATTACTACATTAGGGAAGAAAAGTTCAGTAATTCTTAAGGTATTACCTTTGAAGGGTTATGACATTGTGCTAGGATGTGACTAGATGTTTCCACACAGCCCCGTGAGTTTGGACTTGAAGATAAGGAGGTTGACCATTAAGAAATATGGAGTCACTGAAATAGTTTTTGAGGATCAACAACCGACTCCTCTGGTTAGGGTGATTAATCCGAGGAGTTGGTACAAAGCTTACAGCCTATTCCGTGAAATGTTGGATTGGGGAAGTTCACCAGATGTTGTGACTTACAATTCAATCAGTGCTGGCATGTGCAAAGCTCAGACAATGGACAAGGCCGAGTTGTTCCTTAACAGGATGATTAAAGATGGTGTTAGGCCAGACTGCACCACATATACTATTCTTGTGCATGGACATTGCTTTTCAGGACAATTGGCAGAGGTGGTTAGAATTTTCAAGAAAATGCCTAGAGATGGTCCTAAACCAAATGTTGTTACTTGTAATTTGCTGATGGATTATCTATGCAAAAACGGAAGATGCGCAGAAGCAAGAAAGATGTTTGACTCTAAGGTCGAAAAGGGGCCTCCCTCGGTGGTTCAGAAGATCCATGGGCAGTGCCTGCTATTCAGTAAGATCTCTCCTTATTCTGCAATGAAGAATCCTGCACCCTACAATGCCCATTCTGCTTATAGTTTGCCCTTGAGGTCATATAGTGGGATGGTTGCAACCATGGGTCTCTCTTCTGTCTCGGCAAAGTACCCAGTTTTTTTCCCTGCACCAAAAGAGAAAGGATTTTCTGGATTTATGATTGACTCCCTGATGGGTGGAGTTTTTGCTGCTGTCTCCAAGACAGCTGCTGCTCCCATTGAGTGTGCCAAGCTTCTCATTCAAAACCAGGACGAAATGATTAAGAGTGGTAGGCTTTCCCATACATACAAGGGTATTGGTGACTGCTTTGCCCGTACTATTAAGGATGAAGGTATGATCTCACTATGGAGAGGAAACACTGCTAATGTCATCCGTTACTTCCCCACTCAGGCCTTAAACTTTGTTTTCAAAGACCACTTTAAGCGCATGCTCAACTTTAAGAAAGACAAGGATGGCTACTGGAAATGGGTTGCAGGAAATTTTGCTTCTGGAAGAGCTATTGGTGCCTGCTCTCTTTTCTTTGTCTCTTCCCCGGACTATGCTCGTACTCGTCTGGCTAATGATGCCAAGGTTGCCAAGAAGGGGGGTAATAGGCCACTCAATGGACTTGCTGATGTTGATCACAAGACCCTTGCCTCTGATGGTATACGTGGTTTGTATCGTGGATTTAACACATCTGGTCACAAAGGAGGGCACAAAGTCCTTCTTCAAGGGCGCTGATGCCAACATCTTTCCTGCTGTTGTGGGTGCGAGTGTCATTGCTGGATATGACCAGCTACAGGTGCTCGTCTTTGGGAAGATGCCGACTTCATTAAAGGTATAATTCCAGAATTTTATGCACATACTATCAAATTTTGGTCTCTTAATCCGAACACTTGAGGACAAGTGTGTTGTTGAGGAGGAGGCAATGTCATAATCTGAAGAATGTCGGAAGTAAAGCCTGAAGGAAGTTCAATGCCGGTTTTTGATGGATACAGTTTCGTTGGTCTTCAGTCAGCTTCACCGGCCAGGATTGCTTCTTTATGGTGGGAAAACATCAACGGTCTACAACAGTCCAGCTAATGCTTATTTAAGTTGATTAGTTAGTCTACTTTACTTAGTACTTAATGTAATGTTAATCTGGGATGAATTACTGTAATCGGCACTTAAGCCTAACTGAGGCCTGTATTCATAGACGCTGTGGTGCAATGAAGGGGTATGATGTTTTGCCGATATCTTCTAGAGTCTTAGTTGTAGTTGTAACTTTCCCTTTTGCTCTCTCCGTTCCTTCCCTTTCTCCAGACTTCCTGCGGTGATTTCTTCCAGGAATCGCTGCCGGCAACTTGGGGATTTGACAGACACGCCTTGTTTCCTCGCCAAGAACAGGGGGGAAGGAGAGACTCGAGGAGGATGAAGGGGAAGGAAGTAACCAAGAAATGGAGACTAGGTTGGGGTGGGTCGGTGAGCTGGTCAAATGTATGGAAGCAGCGCTCGAATCCATGTTCAAGATCGAGATGCTCTATAAGTTGTAAGGTTTGCAAGCCTCAACCTATCTACTACACATTGCAGTTCCAAAATTCAGGGCCGGTTCTTTTCCTCCGAAGCCGGCGGCTTTTGGTTTTTGCTACAGTATCTAACTTTCAAACGGAGTATTTTCTTAAGATGGGGTCTACAAGTTAAACGATCTACACGTTAAAAGCCCAACATCTGTACCAGCCAAAATCGCTAGTGCGTATCTGTCTCTCCGTGATCTGTACCGTAAACAGCCAAAATTCAAAAATTTCAGCCAAAAGCCATAAGCCGCAGCCGTTGCCAAACAGGCCCTCAATCTAGATTGATATTCTATTCGTTTGTAATGCCATAATTAGATCTATTGTTCTCTGTCTAGTAGACTGATTGCGATAATCACAAATTAATCTACGATTTGTTTGCATAATTATTCATCTTGATAATACGGTAGAATAAATATGAGAAATTTCGATATTTGACACTGAATACGTGCGCCTCTCAATTTTTAATCCCCAATTCGCACGCCTTTAGAAATTTAACCCTGTCACTGTGAATTCTTTTGATTCAAGGGATTCTCTTCATTTTCGCAGTGACAAGTGTCAAAATATAAAAGGAGAGAAAATGAGGAGAATCCCTTGAATCAAAAGAATTCGCAGTGACAGGGTTAAATTTCCAAAGGTGTGCGAATTGGGGGTTAAAAGTTGAGAGGCGCACGTATTCAATGTCAAATATCGAAATTTCTCAATAAATATCTAGATTCTAGATCGGTTTGCCATGATAGATTAAAATTCGATTTGATTGATGTTTCGATCCGATAATCTTGCCTCGCATTGAGACATACGCGAACAGTTTTGGCACCGTGATTGATGGAGTCGTCGTCGGCCGCCCGAAGCCACCGCCCCACTCGTCGGCCACCCGAAGCCGCCACTGCTGCTCATCGGTCGTCGGGAGCCGCCGCAGCCTCCATGCTCGACTGCCTCACGCCTGAAACTACAGATAATGGAAGATAGATAATGGTCAGTACGAGTGACTGTAGATAGTTGAAGTTACAATAAACAACATCGAAACTCACTTGTAAACTCGGTAAGTCTGACTGATCTTCACCGCGAAACTAGCGATAGCTTACTTGATGGCAGTCTTATGTGGCAAATGTTGCCTCACAAGCAGGGTGTCCGCATCAAAGGCACACGAATACTCGTGGCCCTGTGGCAGAACAAGGGAAGAGGCTGCTTGCCAATCCAACCAACTTGTAATATAGTCCATGTCAATGGAAACAATGTCACTGATGACCCCACCCTTATCGCCAGCTTTGTTCTCGCTGGATTGCGAGTCAAAGTTCTCTTCATCTTCGGTGATAGTGCCCTCATACATGGCATCTCATAACAGTCAATACGAGCACCCCACATTATCCACACCTTCATTTGGTTGGAAACCACCAAAATCTCCATCAATAGGAGAATCCTGCCTACCAACGTTCGGTGCTTCCAGACCTCTTCCATCGTCAACTAACCGAAGAGGGGGGAAGAGTGTCGCTGCCTCCTTCGACGGCACCCCCGGAGGACTGAGTAGAATAAACAAAATGAACGTAAATCATGAGCCGTCGATAGATTGGAACATGAGGATTGCTAGATCTCTATGTAGTGTGCCCACATGGCACTGCTGGTCACCTTCACTAGGCCTCACAACATCTACCCGTGTGGTAGGACCATGGTAGCAGTGATTGTCTCTATTACTATCTTGTTCCTAGCGATATGCTTGTCGAACAACTACTGAATGTACCGTCATAGCTCGAGCAAATCCACATGTGTCAAGCTGGGAAAGTTTAGTACGGTGCTCTGGCAGCTTGACATATCAAGTCCGTCTGGACCGCCACGCACGACCTCCCCACCATGGAACACGTATAGTGTCTCCAATTCTAACGAAAATAACAAAATACTTCAACAAAACACGGCACAAAAATTGTACATCCGTTGCTAAAATGAACTTATTGTTACGGCGTTACCGTCTCTAAACCTTAGGCACGAAAGACTACAAATTCAAACATATATCATATTAGTAACGAATTCAACAAATGGTGCCAACAAAAGTCTAACAAAACGATTAAGTACTAATTCTACAGATTAGGGGGATGCTGCTGTTCGGGTAGAGGGAGGCAGCTCACAAAGAGGGAGAGGTGCCTCAGAGGAACGAGCAAGTGAGTGGGGAAACTGAGACTTGTGACGAATGAGTGCGCGGCCGCGCATTTAAATAGTCGAGCACAAGAGAAAACGATGAGTGGAAACAACACGTTGCACGAAAATGACATGCGAAGACAAATTGCGCGGAAATCGGTCGAACGAACACGTACAAGATATCCTCTTATCGCGCCACCATAGGGGGCAGGTGACCTACCCCACTCCCCCCTCTTGACACAGGGGACAAGTGACCTACCCCTGGCATAGGGGGCAGCCACCTGCCGCATCTGGCCTAGGGGCAGGTAACCTTCCCCCTCCCCCAGCAGCTGGGGCAGGTGACCAGAATTGTAAAATACGGTGTAGAGGGCAACTTCTGTAAATAACGTTTTCCAGGGTGTTAGAAAATAAAAAATATCCTAAGAGGGTCCTAGTCTTTAACAAAGTGGTAGGCTATTTGGGCTGGGCCACCCCAAGTTACAAAGCTTCGGCTGTTCGTTCTCTCATGACAGAAACCGCTCGGTTCAGGAGCAACAGCCCGGTTCGCGGTTTTGTATAAAAACCACATGCCAAAACCGTTCGAAGCGGGCCTAAAACTCGGCCAAATGGGGCAATACATATAGCTAAGGTTTTCCTTTAGTTTAATCGAACATATCAAGAACAGAAGAGACTGAACCATAAATGTTGTATCATTAGAATTAGAAGCTTTAGTATATCATGGTCTAGAAACCACATACGAATACTACTCGCTTCCTCGCTTGGTACACGGGCATGATGGTGCGGATCCAGTCCGAGGCAACGGCGGGCTTCCTCGCTTCGTTGTCCTCGATCTGGGTCTGGCGGCGGCGGATCCGGTGGCCATGGCGACGGCCATTGACACGATGAGGCCTCTCGGAACAAGCACAGCAATGTGGGCGACAGCGGTGAGACCGCTGATTGGTGGGTCCTCGAGCGAGCTCTGCTGATGGTGCCAATAGCTCACTTGGTACCGATGCCAGATTTCGTTCCAGTGCGTGGTACCAAAGCCTTCTCTCTTTTCTTTGTATGGGCTGAAATTACGTATTGGAGGTGCTCTAACAAATCAAAGAAGATGATATTTTTTTATCTGTGACTTGTCTTTTAACTACGATTTATTAGTTTAATAAATAGTAATAATTTAAAAAAATCTTTTAACTATAAATTTTTAATTTAATAAATAATAATTGCTAAAAGGATTGAAACAAAAGGCTGCGAAAAGAAAAAAGAAGAAGAAGAGGCTAACTCTTCGCTAGACACGTACACTAGCAAATATAAGTCTCCGCTCACATGCATGCCACATGGCACTGCTGTCACTGAAAATGGAGTACCTCTTTTTGTGGACTTCGAGCCCTGTACTTGTTTGCGTATTCTTTACTTGATAATTTAGATTAACTAGTAAAGTGCCTATTCGATGTAGCGAAGTATCAAATAAAAATAATATATACTATCAAATATGATTTCAAACTGAATAATAAATATCAATTTTATCTTACGTCATCATATATCAAGCAAAACATACATGTTCATACTCGTAAATAAATCAAACATCATATTAGTGAAGCATGATAGAACAAGCATCACATACAACAATATGTACAAAAATGGTAGTAAATAATATTTTTTGTAGTATATTTAATACATAAATAACTGTCAGACCGTCTTGGAGAATAACAAACCAATTGATAAATAGGACATCATGCAATAAACATAAACATTAACAAAAATTTTTAAAATAAAACTGATGCACCATCCTTTTAGAAAACTTATCTTCATCTCTAGCTTGTCAAACAAAGAGAAAGCAAGCACAATCTGCAAAATAGAAAACAAATAATTAAACATCATAAATCCATTATATATTACATATAAAAGATACGAAAAGATTTAGTGAATTGCTTACGTTATTTAATGTCCAAACTAGATTAGACATGTAACAAAGTGCAACTCCTTATCACCAAACAAATGCTCCAACACAACATTTTAACTGTAGTCGGCCAACCTATTCAACCAATTTTAGCTCAATGGAACTCAAAAGACCTCAATTCAAGAGTAACGTCTGTAAATTCAATAGTAAACATCTAGACCAACCAAATAATATAAATTGGTAGGTCTAATAAAGCCAAAACTAAACTAAACAACCTAAGTGTACAGTTTTTAAGTAATAGAAACACTAAGTAAATAATTGCCATTTTATCACGGAAAGCTGACTACCGTTACTCTTCTGTCATGACTCACGATAATGAAATGGACATGAGAATGCATCACGGTTTTGCATATTTGCATGTCAAATGGTGCTTTTCATTGGATTGTGCTGGCAATTGAATCTGTTTAGCATGGTTACAACTACAAATGCAGCCTAGTTTTGGAATTTTAATAATAATGGTATTCAAACAGGGGCGGGCCCAGCAGGTAGTCCATATAGGCCCAGGACTACCCTGCAATAGTGTAACTTGGCCCAAAAACACCCGGTACCCTAACCCAAAAACTCTCCGCTAGGGGCGAAGCCAAGGGGGAGCTTGAAGTGGCAACACATCCAACACATCCACTCGGCGACAGATCCAGAGCCAGGAGAAAGGAGACAAACATTCACAAATCACAAACACACAAAAGCCAGATCTGGGCATCGGGATCGGGGCATCGGGCGACTGGCGGCGGCGCGGCGACCCGGCGGCGGGAGGGAGGAGTCGGAGCGGGGCGCACTCCGAGCGAGCCAGCAAGGCGAGGCGGCGCCCGGCACCCGGCGGGAGGAGTCGGCTGGCGTGACGCTGAGGGAGTTGCGGCCTGCGGGAGTCGGCGGGCTCTTGGGTCTCGACTGGCGCCTGGCGCAGAGGGAGCTACGGCGAGGGAGGGAGAGGCCGAGAGAGGGACTGCCGAAGTGCCGGACTTAGGCCGTGAGGCACTGAGGCGCGTTGAGGTCTGAGGAATGAGTACTTGAGGAAATGAGGAGTCACCGACCGAGCCAGCAGCTGATTAGCTGAAGATGGCTGAGTGCTGCCGATTATAAAAGAAAAGGAGCTGGGTCCCGGGGAGCCTGCCGACAGCTATCTCCTCAAGACCTCAACTCAAGTGCCGACGAGTGTCCTAAACAGTGAACAGAGAACTGTGTAATTGACTAATTGAGCAGAGGGGCAGCCGACAGCTAAGCTTCATTGCTTAAGGGTAATTTTTCTCTACTTTTTTTTTATCAATTTAGTAATTTAGACTAATAAATTATTTATAGATTTTGCTATAATGGATAAAAGAACTTTGTCAATTTGGTCTGCATTAATTTGGGCTATAGTCTTACATTGTTAGACTAAATATTTTACATGCTAAATGGTTAATAGGATCATTTGTTTTTTTAGATCCACAACACACATTAGCACTGAATTGAGACTTGAGAGGCATGAAGAAGAAGAACGGAAGCATTGCATTGCTTTTTCAGAAACATGAAGCAAAAAAGATTGCATCTTGTGCTCCACCACCACCAATTTCAGCTTTAGATGAACAACCGTCTGATCCTATTGTAGATGATAATTCTCCAATTGAAAAAGGGCTATCTGTAGATGATAATTCTCCAATTGTAGTGGTGACTGAAGGGTCAGGTGAAGATGGAATAACACCACCTGCAGATCCAATTGTGGATGAAGGGCCAACTCAAAATGAAGAAGAACCACCTTTGGTTTATAATGTTGATTGCCTTGAACATGATCCGGGCTTAAGGGTGCCTATTTCAAGATATAATGTCAATGATCAAGATGCGGCTAGAAGAGGATACATTCTAAAAGGTCCATGCCAACTTTGGGCCTATGATTACCCCATTAGAAAAATTTATGGTAAAGATTGCCGCTTTAGTATTATTTGGTTTCATAAGTACCCTTGGATTGAATATAGTGTTGAGAAGGATGCAGCATTTTGCTTCATATGCTATTTATTTGGCAAAGAGAGTGGAAAGTTTGTAATGGATGGGTGGTATAATTGGAACATAGGAGCTAAAGCACTTGACAAACATTGTTGCTCAACTATTCACAAGTTTGCTCAAGACAAATACAATTTATTTGTGAAAAAGGGTACAAAAATTGATATTGTCATTATCAAGGTGTCAGAAAAGGATTGAGTTGAGTACAAGGCTAGATTGATTTATTCACTTAGATGTTTAAGGTATCTTTTGCATCAAGGTTTGGCTTGTCGTGGACATGATGAAAGTGAAGAATCTAACAATAAAGAAAACTTTCTTGAACTTTTGAAGTGGCTTGCTGGAAATAATGAAGAGGTTAACAAGTTGGTGTTGAAAAATGCTCCAGGTAATTGCATTTTGACTTCCCCTCGCATACAGAAGCAAATTATTAGATGTTGTTCTATTGAAACCACTAGATACATAATTGAAGAACTTGGGGATGACCACTATGCAATCCTAGCTGATGAATCTAGTGATATATCAAATAAAGAACAACTTGTTGTTTGCTTGCGTTATGTTGATAAACTTGGGAGGGTTTGTGAGAGGTTTCTTGGAGTAGTTTATGTCTCTGGCACCACTTCTTTGGAACTTAAAACAGCAATTCAGTCCTTACTTACTAGTCATCACTTGACTTTTACTCAAATTCGTGGGCAATGATATGATGGGGCTAGTAACATGAGAGGAGAGGTTAAAGGGCTGAAAACATTGATTATGAAAGAGTCTCCTTCTGCTTATTATGTGCATTGTTTTGCACATTAACTTCAGTTAGTTCTTGTTGCTGTTGCCAAGGGAAATGTTGGTTGCCAAACCTTTTTTGGTCAAGTTTCACGCTTGCTGAATATAGTTAGTGTTTCTTGCAAACGTCATGATATGCTTCGAGATGTTAGAGCTCAAAAATTGAAGAAGGCACTTGACTTGGATGAAATAGAAAGTGGAAGTGGGTTAAATCAAGAGATGGGATTGGCTAGGCTCGGTGACACTCGGTGAGGTTCTCACTACAAAACTATTTTGCATATCATTGACATGTATGATACAATCCGGGAAGTACTCATAACTCTTGGAAATGATCCCACCCAAAAGGATGATTGGCCAAACATACATGTTATGGTTCTTACATTTGAGTCTTTTAAGTTTGTTTTCAATGCACACTTGATGCTTGTCATTCTTGGTTACACAAATGAGTTGTCTAATTCTTTGCAAAAGAGAGACCAAGATATAGTTAATGCGATGACACTTGTGGGTTTGGCAAAGAAAAGAATGCAACAGATGAGGTCTAATGGGTGGGAAGGTTTCTTAGGAAAGGTTACATCATTTTGCATCAAATATTCTATTGATGTCCTGCAATGGATGCTAAATATGAACCTCATGGAAGATCCCATCGTTTTTACCCTGAACAAACAATTGATGACCACTATAGAAGAGAGGTATATATTGGTGTCATTGATAGAGTTCATCAAGAGCTTGAGAATCGGTTTGATGAGGTTAGTATGGAGTTGCTTCTTTGTATGTCGGCATTCAACCCCTCCGATTCATTTGCCTCTTTTGATGCACAGAAAATACTTAGACTTGCAAGTTTTTATCCCAAAGACATTGCAAGCTCTGATCTCATGAAACTTGAACTCCAACTTGATACATATATTGATGATATGAGAGAGGATGATAGATTCAAAGGCCTGAACAATCTTAGTGAGCTCTCTATTAAGCTTGTTGAAACAAAGAAGCATGATCTTTATGATTTGGTGTACTTGCTCCTCAAATTGGTATTGATCTTACTGGTGGCAACAGCAACTGTTGAAAGAGTATTCTCTGCAGTGTGTCTAGTGAAGAATAAGATGAGAAATAGAATGGGTGATTAGTTATTGAATGATTGTTTGGTCACTTTTATTGAGCGTGATATCTTCTCCAATGTCAGCGAGGATGACATAGTTCACACTTTCATGGCCATGAAGAAGCGGAAAGCAAAAGCCTTAGACTAGTGTTGCAATCTTCTATTTATGTAAGAACTTATATTACATTTGAACAATTTATATTATCAGTTATGCAAATTTCGAACTTATTTGTTGAATTTAAGGTATTATGAGATCTTTTAGATATATTATGTTTTTTTACTGAACCGTTTACCGAATTTTCGTATTAGATTATACCAACATTGGATAATAATTTTTTAGTTAGGCATACCCTGGATTCAAATCCTGGGTCCGCCACTATATTCAAACAATGTCAAGTTTGCTGTCTATAAACAGGACCAGTTGATCAAACATGTTAGCGCGAAGGGAATCGGTTGTTTTTTCATTGGGATAATTCACATATACCGCTCGGAAAATTGCCAGCTACTATAATACCACTCCAAAAATTTTCTTCATAAAATACCATTCATTATGGATTGGTTCAATAATGGACTGATTTTTCCCTTTCTTCTTTTTGTTTTTCCTATTTTGTAAATATCGTCTGTAAACATTGTTTGCTGCTTTAATTTTATCTTTCTCAGTAGGATCCTTTCCAACTGTTTTGCTTCAAAAAAAATTTCTTCATAAAATACCACTTAAAAGATTTCTAGATTCGCACAATGCCATTTCAATACCATTTTTGTATTTTCCCTGATGTTCATTTTTCCAAGTTATAGGAAGTTACCTATTTACCTTGGGTGCACCACATGTAGGGGTGAAAAAAAGCCCGTTAACGAGGCTCGTTGGCTTGATTCGAAATTATTTTAATTACTAGTCCTATGTTCGTGTGTTTCAATGGAAAACAAAACTTAGAAGTAAATATTATGTTTCAGTTTTATATTCTTACTCAAAGGAATATAAATTTGTTTCTACCTGACTATATAATCTATTTCTAATATCATATACAACCAAATGTATACTCAGAATGACCTAAACAGCTCAACTAACCAAATATCTAAATCTGAAAACTTTTTCATAGAGCCCATCCTTGGCATAACCCAATGGCATGCTCCATAACAGAGATTACATCCCTAAACATGGCCAATTTTCTAGTATTTTGTATTTTCTGTCTTGCTTTCCATTTATCTAACAATGTATATATAGCAAGAACACTAACATTCACAATTTTGGAGCAAGAACAAAATTGTGACATTTCAAAGGTGCTTTCAAGAAAACAAAATTCCTAGGCACAAGGAAACTAAAGCCAGAAGCGAACACATTTCTGGCCCCGTGGCAGCGAAATACCAGAACTGACCCACCTTCCTGCGGAATGCCATTTTTGACCCATGGCATGCCCCTAGACCACGCAAGCCCCTGGCGTGCCTCCCCACCGTGCCATCCCACGTGGTGCTCCCCCGAACTGTGCAAGAAGCCCTAGCGCCCCCCACGTGGAATTTGCTGGCGCACTCCCTGACCGCGCGTCGTGGCTGGCGTTGTCCCCCAACGTGCCACCAGCTGGCCACGTGTTGTCGCCCACACTGTGGCCAGCTTCCTAGCTGACACCTGCCACTCACCAGGTCTCGGGTGCCTGCCCCTCAGTGGATTCCCCGCTGGTTGCATGTTGCCCCTCTCCGCATGCTGCTCAGCCATAAAATGGCCCATTGCTTGTAGTTCACAGTCTCATTTGAAACCTTCAAACACGAAGAGAGGCAGAGAGAAACGAAGGCTGTGAAGTGAAATCACAGGAAATTTTTAGTCATTCATGATTTGTAATTTGAAGTTTGTGGTGTTGCAAAAGTTGGAGATTGACCTGGGAGCATTAAGAGCAGGTATTTTGCATTTACATGTGACTATTAGAAATGGAAAAAAATACTTTAAATTATGACATCTGGTAGATATCCTACCTATAGTTCACTATATGCCAGGTTATGTACGTTAAAAATCTTTTTATTGCATTGCTCCTCATACAAATTATTTCTAAAACTAATTTAAAGATATATACACCTATATATGGGTACATATGCACGCATATATACATACACTAATCTGATTTATGTTGTAAGCCTAATTTTTATGCGCGTGACAATTGCTTCTAGTTATCAGCAATATTTAATGGCTAACATTAGTGCATAGTGGTGTGTTGACTTTTACTTTTAATTTGTCATATGTTTTTCATGTAATTTGTTTTTTGTATGTCACATTTTCAGTTTAGACTAACTTTATGTTATACTTTCGACTGGACATGGCGCAACCTTCAGTTGACCCCACGTACGAGCTGCTCGACCCACTTTAGGATGCCCGACACTGCTGTCTTGCGTGGGCATCCGGGTTGGCCCCCTCCAGCCTTCATCCTCAGGACCCTCAAAGAGCACTGGCCTCTCGACTAGCGGTACATCCCACTACTGTGACAGACGGGGCTCCTACCCTTTGCTCTCATGTTGGACACACTACATGCGTTCCAGTTGGACGTGGCACTATTGTCGATGCTCGTGAACCATTAGCGTTCGGAGACCCACACATTCCACGTTCACTAGGGGGAGATGACCGTTACTCTCGAGAATGTTGATATGCTCACAGGTCTATCGCTGCCTGGTCCTGCAGTAGTGCCCCCTCCCAGGTGACCAGACTGAAATATACGAATGGCGGAACAAGTCAATTACCTAATCCCCGAGAGATCATGGGAGGTTCCACATGAGTGGCTATGGCGATACATGACGTGCTCGGTGGACGCGACCCATCAGGTGGTGCGCACGCACTACCTCGCGTACTTATTATTTCTATTTGAGTGGGTGCTATTTCATATGACCAGGAGAGACCACGTGTACCCTAGATACATCTATCTGGCTGAGTCGTTGGTGGACGCGTGGCCCAACAACGTGCCATGGTACAGTTAGAGGCACTGGTGCTTTGCACCACATATCGAGGCTTGTGTGATGCCTCACAACCACGCGAGGGCGGGAAAATGGTATATCAGTTATGGTCGGCACAGCGATGTTGCCGTGCCACGATGTGAACATTGAGGATAGCCTCCACCCCCACCACCCTCCGCACCTCCCTCCGCATCACCGTCCGCACCTCCATCCACACATCTATCGCACTCCAGCAGTCATCCTACCCACGGCTGTTCCTCCTCCGTTCGCTTCGGGCTAGCAATACGGGAGTTCGTAGATGTTGTCCTCTATTTTTGTTCGTGCATTCCATCATAAACGTACCTCTCACTATCGTGTCTTCTTGCATCATTTGATAGGGGGTAGCATTTGACACGGCCAGCACTCTGCTATAGCCATCTTCATTATGGAGGGAGATGCGCGAACAGACTTCCTCGCTGAGCCGACGGGAACCAAGTACAGACAACGATCCTAACCCTTTGCTCATCGTGATGACACGTTGCCGACGTTTGCACATGGGGCTCCGTCCGACTTGCATGAGGGCGACGCCCAGTTCACCTAGATATACCAAGGATACACTGTGTAGCACTACAGCAGTGATTGCGCCAGGGATCGTTGTCCGCACAACCACATACACCGGTACGCTGTAACTACATAACATAACATATGTCCACAATGCGCCGCACTAACACATCGCACAAAATCCGAAAGTCTAGATAGAACAGTTCGATCATCAAGGATAGGGTTTGTCGTCTACACTTCACACTCCTTAAGTACATGCCTTCCAATAGTACTACGTGCTGTAAACGTCATAACGTCTACCCTAACGCACCTGTACCATCTACGCAGGAAATTGATCCATTTGCAAACGACTGGCTCAATACTATTTTTGGCCCTCCGCCATACCCCTACGCAGAGTCGTCCGCCACCCCTCCTCTGACGAGGCCTTGCACTATGACCTCCAAGATGCACAACACCCCCGCTAGATTCACCTTCTTTGAGAATCACCTACGCCATCCGAAGCTGCGATGGCCAGGTGCACCATGACTTTATATATATATATATATATATGTGCTCTCATCTTATATAGAAATAGCAATTATATTTTTATGTGGTTTAATCTTGTATCAATTTCTCCTTTTGTTATTTAAGTAATTCAAAATTTAATTTGGTAGATATTCTTTTTCACAAAATTTTTTTAATAGAAATTGGTCAGCCAGCAGATTGCGCGGGAGAGGGCCGCACAAGGCACCACCAATGTGCCTTGTGTGGTATAGGAGCGCGCCACGTGGGATGGCGTAGTAGGGAGGTGCGCCAAGGGGCTTGTGCGGTTGAGGGGCACACCAAGGGGCCAAAATAGGGATTTCACGGGAAAGACGACTAGTTTTGGTATTTCGTTGCTGCGGGGGCCAGAAATGCCCTGACTTCAACACCTCAGAGTGCTTGATTGTTTCAATTTTATTATCTGATTACCCTTCAAGTGTGCATGTTGTTTTTCAACTTTTTCGACATGAGGATTCTCTACCATGGCTGCACTAGCCCGTTGACCTAACAACTACAACATGCGGTTTGGTTGCTAGGACACAATAACTTATTATGCTAGAACCTCCTCATATAAGGCATGTGTGGTTGTACAAATTTACTTGGGTCTATGGCACAATAGATATGCCCTTAATGACCTGGATGAGGCTACCACAATCCAAAGTCTCGTGCAACTACATCATTCTCTACAACCATTGGCCCAAGTCTAAAACATGTTTTTAATTTTATTTGTTAACCAAAATAACAAAGGAACCATTTGTGGACCCATTTACTTGTGTTTCCCTTTTTTTCAATATTTTGATCAATTTTCAATCTAGCACAACAAATGTTGATATGAGTGTAGCTAAGCGTCAACTTTTTAGCTTCATCTACAAATTCCACTGTTGTGGTTACAGACCAAATAGAGAGAAAGAGTATGGTAGTGGAGAGTTAGGTGAGCAATGGCTTAGAGTTTTCCCCATGGCCTGTTTTGTATATATATATCCATATGGGGAGTGCTTTTACAATTATACCCTTACATCCGAATGTTCACCTCAGAGGCACTCATGTCATTACACATGTCCCATTTTGGGCCTTACATTCCTCCAACAGGCCTGCTGGGCTTAGGTGGGGGCCACCCCTACAACATCCACAATTAAGTACACTAGTGGATAGTAATACTACGCTGATAGCAGTGAGTATGGGAATTTATCAAGCTAGGAACAATGCAACAATTGGGCATAACTATCAACCTTAACAACATTGCGATTTTAAAAATACATGCATGCATAATAATTTAGAAACACAACATACATAACAGTGAAAATATATGATCAATATAGTCAAATGGGGGTGCTTGTATTGCTGTTGAATACTTGTTTCTTGCTCTGGATCAATCCCAAAGCATTTACGGAATGCTGATATCTATCATATAAAGCTAAATAATAAAGATAAATACCAAATACACCCAAACAGAGGGAAAAATCAAATATTTTTGTAGATCATGAGTTTTCATGATTTTAGAAAAATTTAGAAACAAATTTCACTCAATTTGGAGTTCGTACGCAAAAGTTATGAGCGATCGAAGGTTTGCTGAGAGAGAAAATCCTAGAATATGAGAGAGAAAGCACTGTGCATATTTTTTATTTCAATTTCTATTGGAAAAATGGGAAAATAAATTGTGTGGTTGACAGGTAGGGCCTACTGGTCAGAATTTTATTATTTTTGCAAAAAAAGACTGTTAGGTGGGTCGACTCTACACGTAAGTGACACAACGCTTAAAAAGGTTTAAATACAAATCTACCTATTGAACCTAATTGGGCCCATATGTCGATGACTCATTAGACTTAAATGAGATTAAATAACTTAATCTAGTCCTAACTATTGTCATTAGCACTAATCACCAAGGGTCAATACACAGGAGGCAGGGCGGTGAGGATGGCCATGGTGAACACATTTATGAGCTTGCCGGTGGCCAGGCAGCGGTAGAGTGGCACGGTCGAGCCCAGGGATGGAAAGAGGTGACCATGGAGAATCTAATGGTGGTCATTGTGGCAAAGGGATGGACACAGGTGTTGGCGTGACGATGCTGAGTGGTGGTGAAACTTCGGCCAACAACAGTGTCGGCGTAAAAGTTCAAATGGGGTGAGATTAGGAGTTGGGACGGCTTCAGGGACTCCTTGCAATGCAAAAGGGTTCGGTGCAGGGAACCTATGGTCATTGGAACAACAACCACAACCATGATTCCATACCTTGCACCACTGATGTCATGGAGTAGAGACCATTTATCCAAGTCAGGTGCATGTGAGTTCACCCACTACGTGAACTTCCCAACTTACGTGGACCCTTCCACGGCTGCCCCTTGTTCGGCATCGTTTGAATGCCTTGCATGCTTGCCGGTCTCCTTGTCAAACTATCTCCACATGGCCTCAAACTTCTATCTTTGGTTTTGCATGCATAGCTTCTTGAAGATTTTCATCAGGTCCTTGCTTCAAAACCCTATGTGGAAGTTGGCCGCGACATGCCTCATACACCAATGGCTCCTCATGTCATTCCACTAGAATGGTTGTTGTGTCCTGTTCTGCATCATGCTCAACGTGGACAGCAACCTAGCGTTGTGGTCCGAGATGACACACACATCTGGCCGCTCTTGAACCACCGCTTGCTTCAAATTTGTCAGGAACCATAGCTAGCTATCTGTGTTCTCATTCTCCATAATTGTGAAGGCCACAGGGAGTAATTGGTCATTCACATGGGCCACAACCACGGTGTGGATATTGCCCTTGTACTTGCCAGGTAGGAAGATGTCGTTCATCATCAATATGGGATGGTAGTACTCGAACCCTTCTATTGCTTGATGGAAGACCCAAAAGACTATGTCAAGAATGAAGCAGTTCGGCCCCTTCTAGGATGCACCCGCTCCAGCTTGTTAATGTATGTGTCAGGATTTGATTATACAATTTGATGGAACAATCTTGGGAATAGGTCATAAGCCTCTTTGTATGTGCTGTACATATGATGCATGACCTTTCGTTTAGCCCACCGTACCTTGCTATAGCTAATTAGAAAGCCCACCATGTTGACAACATCTACCAATAGAAGCTTTGGCAAAATGGAAATATCTGCGACGACTAGGTGGCTGATCAGGCTCGCAACATATGAGGATGTCACGTTGTAGTGCCTGTGAAGTGGCTCAGCAATCTCGTATGTGTAATCCTTTAGCACCGTTATCCAAAAGTCCATGGCCACGTCCTTTGACTACTGCACACGGACCTTGCCAGGGCAAGATTCGTCTACACATTTGATGATATAGGTGTCAGGGTTGGACCTACGCACTCGATACGCCTGGCTGATGGTAACGGCATATCTGGCAATGGCCTGTTGGGTAGCACTCTTGTTAGGGAAGCGCTGCCCTAAAAGTGGAGTGTCTTCATTGAAGCCCCACTGTGCCCCCTCTGGCTATGGAAAAACTAGAGAAGTCGCTGCGATGTCGTCCAATCTAGAGGAGACATAAGCAATGTCCGTGGTCACCACATCACCTAGTACACCTCCCATAGTAGCTTCTTCATCTTCCTCAACTTTAGAACTAGTTGTTTGCACATTCTCCTCCTCCTCCTCGCTTTCCGTTGCTCCCACATGGTCGGCAAGGAACTTGTGGCTACCAATAGGGCTGCCCACCATCTCTCTACGTCTTTGTTCGGCTCGAAGTTCTCCACTCGCCTCTTTATGTCTCCGCCGCCCACTGCTTCACCCGCATCTGCACCAACACCAGCGTTTACATCACCGCCAGAGACCAAACCAGGCACTTCATCTTCGCCACCTCCACCAAAACCACATATACTGGATGATTACATCCGCTCCACAAACTGAACATATACCATCAATCTCACATATATTGCAGCAGCAGGTCTGCACACAACCTCTATGTAATTATCCCATGACGCATCACTTGTCACCTTCACAAGTTGCCAAAAAGTCTCCCCTATAACACCCACCATTGAGGCGTACAACGCCTCGATGCATAGCTTCTTCCTTGCAGTGGCGTGATCAAACGTGGAACAGACACACCTCCTAAGCTCCAAGAGGCTCATGTCCTTTAGACCCAACGCCTAGATCATGGTCCAATCATAATTTGATAGGTCTGCACCATACAGTCCATCGTGTATGAGACGATCCCTATAGAACATGAACAAATCTTGAATGTCCGGCATGATGTACCTGAAACTGGTGCGTACACAACATGCAACGATCGTATCATACACAGCTCCTATCGTATGTCATGCGGATTTATATTCATGAAACGCGTTAGCACCTAATATAAATTTAGAAGTGTGGCTCTAGTTAATAACTACCTAGGTTATACGCATATAAAGGTTTGGATAAAAAAACTGGTTTCATGATAACATTTGCACTCATCTGATTGTATGACTACTATTTTTCTCCACTCCAAGGTAAAAATAACCCTAGTGTAATTTAAATATAAATATATTTTAATAAATACAGATAAATATTTTATTGACACTATTTGGATTATTTGATTTACCCAAACCATTATTAACCATGCATGCATACCTAGGTATCTTTAATTTTCTTTATAGCTGAAGCTAGCAACTATGGAATCATATCTCAGCTAACCGTATGCACGCACCACATATACTAAGTAAGTTTAATAACTACCTAGGTTATACATCGCATATGAAGGTTTGGTGAAAAAATTGGCTTCATGATAACATTTGTGCTCATTTGATCATATGACTACTGTTTTTCTACAACTCCAAAGTAAAAGTAACCCTAGTGCAATATAAATATATTTTCAAAAATATGGATAAATATTTTATTTACATTATTTGGATTATTTGATTTACCTAAACCATTATTAATCATGCATGTAGGCCAAGGTATCTTTAATTGTCTTTACAACTAGAGCTAGCAACCATGGAGTCATGTATCAGCTAACTATACGCATGCACCACATATGCTAAGTAAGGTTAATAACTACCTAGGTTCTATGCATATAAATGTTTGGTTAAAAAAATTGGCTTCATGGTAACATTTGCGCTCATCTGATCGTATGACTACTATTTTTCTCCAACTCCAAGGTAAAACCCTAGTGCAATTAAAATATAATTATATTATCAAAATATAGATAAATAATTTATTAACATTATTTGGATTATTTTATTTACCTAAACTATTATTAACCATTCATACAGGCCTAGGTCTCTTTATTTTTCTTTTGACCTGGAGCTAGCTAGCATGGAATCATGTCTCAACTAACTGTATGCACACACCATATATATTGAGAAAGGTTAATTAAGTATGTAACACCCTGTCCTTTAGTACCATATATATTACAAAATTATTTTATTGACATTATTTGGATTACTTGATTTACCCAAACCATTATTAACCATGCATGCATGCTTAGGTCGCTTTATTTTTCTTTCAAGCTAGAGCTAGCTAGCATGGAATCATGTCTCAACTAACCTTATGCATGCACCATATATATTGAGAAAGGTTTCATGTAACTTTATTTAGGTAATACAGATGCCGGAGCTACAACAACAACAATAAAGTCTTTTGTCCCAAATAAGTTAGGATAGACTAGGAATGAAACCTTCTCAAGATCAAAGAGATGAGGGCATTGAAATAAAACCTACAATGTTAAAACTCTATGCCATACATCCTGCCCTAGCACCACTGAAATCACACCTCACATACTCAGTTTTAGTCCTACTAAGTCTATATACGCGAGATGGTGCTGATATGCTGGAGCTAGTGGGTTCATATTTTATGTAGCTTTATTTAGGTAATACTAGATTAATCATGCTCTAACTTCTAATGTGATAAGCACAAGTACTACTTTTTCGTACTAACAATGTACTATTTACCTAATTAGATGCTAATCACATTGCTATACCTGTAATTGCATGTGCATGAAAATTGCCTCTTCTTTATGCTCACAACCGATGTACAACTTTCGTAATAGTGTAAACTTCAAATTCCAAACCAAACCAACGAAATCTTGACTGCCTCTTCTCTTTCTCCCTCGGTCTCTTTGAGTCTCTTGCACGACAAAAGAAATCACCTCTGGAATGAAAGCGTCAACGGTCAACCTACCCAGGTTCGTTTTATTGCGCTCGGCCAAGGCACTGCGCACAAGGGGCCAGCGACGTGCGACCACGGACAGGGCGGCGCATGGCCTTGCCTTGGCCGAGCGTGAGGCCACGCGCTCGGCCAACACGAACACGCATGGTGCCCAGCTTAGCTTAGGCTGGCACATGGCTGCCACGCTCCACTCGCCCAGCTCCGTGCCTAATAGCGTGTCCCTTCGGCGGTGTGGGAGCACGAAAAGCAACCATGGGCGCGTGAATAGCCAAGTAAGGTGGGTCCCACGTGCGCAGCACATCCCTTCCGTGGTGCGGGAGTGCGAAAAGCAGCCATAAGCTTGCGAAAAGCCGAGTCGAATGGGGCCACGCACGCGCGTTCCACGCTAGGGCATGGAAAGACTTCTCGCGGTCCGGAGCCACATGATCTCCACAAGTCCCGCCAACCCCACACCTGACGACGAACTCCTGCGCTCGTAAGAAATTCCACACTCAGACCCACCTTCCGTGCTTCGGAGGCACGGAACCACCCATGCGTCAGCCGCTAGATCATCCACAGTAGAGAAGAGGCTACATTCGCAAAAAACAAAGCACCAAAGTCACATTTGTGAAAAAATGCCGGGGGGGGGGGGCAAAACAATACAAAATTCCGATTAGTACTCAGTATTATATGATGCGCACCATGTAAAAAAGCTTGTCTTCAAAACAGGATGGCTGCATGAGAGATCTGCGAGGGTGAGTACGTGCGTTCTCCCGTGAAGGCGGAAACCACACCGAACTACTCTTCCATGTCAAAGCCAGAGCCCAGGACAGCAAGCGCTGCAACCCGCCGCGGCCATGGGAGACGAGCGGCCGCGTTCCCGGGCATTGTAACTTGTTGTGCGATGATCATGGCCGCCTGAGGAGGGGGAAGTCGATCATATGATTGCGGGGGCGTTGATTAGTATAGTTTTTGCTGTTGGTTTTTAGATTTGCCTTATGAGTAGTAATAGCTTGTAGAGAAGTTTGTAGAGAGAGGTTCGTGTATAATTTTGATCGATATAAATGAAATCAGTATAGTGCCTACTAAAATCAATTAGTAGACACTTTTAAAAAAACACTATATTTAAAAGCTAAATATTATAAAAACTATTTACTAAAAAAGGGCTTTTAGACGGCAATACGGAAAAAAGACCGCACCTCACGCCCCCGTTCCTCCCTGAAAGAACTCATAATAAAATGATCAGACGTACGGTAGTACACTCCAGTTCAGAACTGCTGTATAAGATCAAATCGCATGTGTTCCGTGGTACGCATGACAAGCCAGCGCATGGCCCTCCTCAATCCTTAACTTTTTATAAGTATCTGATTCCCAAGAGGAGGTCAAATGATTTGCAGGAGGTTACAGAAAAAATGGCAAAAATATGTGCATCAACAGACAATAGCAACAACTGCGTATCGTCTCAGCATCAGCATGTGCGATAACCTGTCTTTTTTTTTCGAACTATAGCCTTAGATGCTTCATGCCAAGCAGTAGTAGCATGACACCCCCAGCAACAATGGAGCATAAAGGTATGCTCTGATTTTCTTTTCATGTCATCCAGAAAAAGGTAGGAAGTTCGCAACAACTTCGAGCACCAGCTGCAAATTAACTGACGAATTGGAGATGCCCAGTTCATCACCACTAGCTGCTACCTCACACAATGCGCAGGTAGAATCACAACAAGAAAACTCAATGAACTGGAAATAGCAGTACTATTACATAAGATAAAACAAGGTTCACGAAGGACATCCTGGTCAGTTACAATGTCACGAAGAACAAAGGTGATGTATTATTCTACAAACAAACAGAAGCATTGCTACGAGATCAGGACCGATGCATCTGAAACTATGTAGGCCAAGATGATCTGCGATTTAGTTCACCCCGTTCTTATGAGCACTTCGGTAGTGCTCCGAAGGCAACATAGCGAATGAACCATCGGAAGGATCTCCTGGGAATCCATCAAATGGCCCAAAACTGAAATTGAAGGAACCAAAGTTCGCTGTAGAAAGGAAGTCGTCACTGCAGCTGTCAAGCCCTTTGACATCTAGCGCATCGTCATTGCCTGAGGAGTTACCCCACATGATGCTACCCATGGAGCTTGCAACTTTTGCTGGTTCTTGATGGCTTCCTGTACGACCCACCTGGTCTGAACCCTTAAGCTCCTCTGTCGTCAATGCCGGTGTGTGGCCTTGGAACAGAGCCACATGCGCGAACAGCTTATCTTTCCTTGAAAAGCTTGTCCCACAGGAGCACAACCACTTGTCCCGGCCGCAATGCTTCTCATGTGTCTTGAGATCAGCCATGACAGAGAACTTCTTGGTGTGGCACCGGCTGCAGGTGTAGCTCTTCTCACAGTGGCTCCGTTTGTAGTGATTCTTCACACACAGGATCGTCTTGAGGGGCTGGAAGTTCTTGTGCATCTTGTTCCGCTTGCAACCAACAAACGGGCATGAGTACCTCTTCACCAGGGCATGCTCTGTGCTTGCATCTCTAGGTGGTCTGGCGAGTGCAGCAGGGCTCTTATACTCATCGCCATGCCCTCTCATGTGCATCCGTAGGTTTGCATCCCTCTTGAAACCCTTGCCACAGATGGAACAGAAGTGTGTGTGCGGAGCCAATATCTCATCCTTCTCCAGCTGCAGAAGTTCATACGAGCCCGGTGGCAGGCTCTCTCCATCCATGCCAGTGTCACCACCTTCATCACCATCCTTTGTATCCTGCTCCTCGACAAGAACATTGTCAATGTCAGCACCTTCCACAGCGCCATCCGTCAATCCCTTGAAAAGCTCCTCATAGTCTGGGCTACCCATTCCCTCGTTATCTTCAGAAACGGTTGCATTAGGAACCAGGCTTGAGCTTGAGCCAACAAGATTAGCCATCTGCTCAGCAGGGGGGTGGCTCAAAAAGGACGAGTTCTTCAATGATGGGAGAAGGCTCCCGGCAGTAGAGATGAGTTGAATTATGAGGCATGTCAGGTCTGCATTGACCAGCTGTTGCTGCTGCGCGAGTTCCCCTGGTTGAGCCGAGAACTGGCCACCATTGCTGATCATTGAACGGATAACATCCTTTACTTGCCGGATCTTCTCCTCGATAAAGATGAGGTTATCAAGCATCATACCCGGGTTCCAATCCATGTGTGGGGATGTTGGTGGGTGAATGGCGAATGGGGAGGTGAATGGCGGAAATGGCTGCTGGATTCCCATGCCAAGGGGAGGATTCTCTGAACTATGCTGGTAGTAGAGAGGATTGGAACTGAGATTTGCAGATTGCTCACGGATGGGATTCTGGTTGCGATCCATTGTCAACTTCTAAAGAAACTCGTCTTCGAAATCAGGAGAATCTAGTCTGTTGAAGTATTGAAGCCAGACGGCATCAGAACCAGGAGATGTGAACATTTCTTTACACATATTTAAGTCGATCAAAAAATGAAGGCATTAGTTGATTGATGAATACAGAATCCAGGAGATTTAAAAGTAATGCAAACTTCTCTAAGCTTCAAAAACTAATGAAACATCCGAAAATTTTACTACACAAACCATTTTTTAGAGGACAAACCATGTTAACCTTACAAATGAAGAGAAATTTTTTTCTTTTCTCTAGAAGCAATCCAATCAGTAAGTTCACTGCACAAACTATGCTAAGCTTCCGAAAGCTCATAAACCACCAAAGGATCTAATGATGGTACTGATAATCAATTTTCTCTAAATGAATGATTCAAACCCCAGATAAAAGAAAAACTAAAACAAATATACACCTTTGTTTCTCGCGACATAAAATTTGATCGCACTAAAATTTTGTTTTGAAGAACAGGGCCAAGGAGGACCCCAGTTCCAATTATTATTGAAACCAAAATCGGCTAGGGTATTTCATCACACAAATTCGCCAGAATGTCATCGAAACAAAGATCATACTAAAAATACAAGTCATACTATTCTACAAAAACAACATAGCAACCCAATTACAGTGGTCAATGCTTATTAAACATCGCAACTTTTGGGTACAAATAGTACTTTACCATGGATTACTACATATACAAAGGAAAATTTTCTACTTCTAGTATATAGAAATATATATGTAGAGACTAATACAGTGAACTGATCACAAAAAAATAGGCTAATCTTTACAGAAAGGCGCCATCTTTAGTTCATAATAGCAAAAAAAAAACCTCAGAAATTGATAGAAAACCTTGATGAAATCACCGCAAGAACGCAAGGGGAAACAGTCTTAGTCCTAAAGCCGTCTCCTTTGATCCAAGAACACTATGACTTTTGATATCATGAACACCCCTGTCCTCCCAAGATACCAAAAAAGAGGGGAAAACACCAACCTTTCCAACAATAATAGCCTAGGAATTCAAGAAATCGAAAAAAAATAGCAAGATGCTTCTTGCCGAAAACCTACAAAATCTACAAGTTACTAATCACATACCATGGGAGAGGGCGCAGGGGGCGGCGCGCATCGACACGCCTTGTTTCCTCGCCAAGAACGGGGGGATGGAGAGACTCGAGGAGGAGGAAGGGGGAGGAAGCCACCAAGAAATGGAGACTAGGTGAGGGTGGGTTGGTGAGCTGGTCAAATTAATGGAAGCAGCGCTCGAATCCATGTTCAAGATCGAGACGGGATCGTTTAGTTTAGCCAGTGGCCAGTAAATAATTGGGGCAAAAAATGTTTGATTAATGAATGGATTTCTGCGCCTCTCGAGTCTCGATCCCCCTTGTTGGTTCGCAGCTGGCTTTCCTCTCTCTGGTTGGCGTCGTCTCATTTATGTTTGTGATCAAATATCGAAATTATTTTTGAGTGATTTTGATTATATATATATATATATATATATATATATATATATATATATATATATATAAAGAGCCATAAATTTAGAGATAATAAAGACTTCGTTTTCCCTAGTGTCTTCTCCTAATTATTCTCTATTGATTAGTTGCATGGATTATATTGGAGATTTTTTTTAACACGTTATCAGCACGAATCGCTCTACAAGTTGTCAGGTATGTGTAGTAGGGATGACCCCCACCTGAGCTCATCCGGCCTGTTTGAGGGTTATAGGGCCTAGGGAGATATATGTAATGACATATATGGCCCTCTAGGGGGTGCATAACGGTAAGGGCAGTATTGTAATCATATTTTATGGAGGTATATATATGCGTCCTGGACAAGCATAATTTATCCATCAAAACCACTCCACTACTCTTCTAATTTATTGTTTGGCCAGTAGCCACAACAGTTGGCGTCGTTCGTGGGGACGACAGAGAGCAAGTTGTGAACTTTGAGAGGTGATGGCGCCCAAGAAAACATCGTCGGCAGCGAAAAGAAAGCGGAGCCGACATTTTATTTACGAGGGCCTTCGACCAAATGGGAATCCCCCGTAGTAAGCAAGGGCCTTTAGGGATTCCGCTCTTGGGTTTTGGGGGTCAACCACTAAGGCCAAATACGATTGCAGGTGTCCTTCGGCCAAGGTGATCATGCGAGAAGCGAGGACGTCACCTTCGACGTTGTTGATCATCCCATACAACGCTATCCTGGGACGCCCGACCCTCAACACCTTTGGGGCGGTCCTGCATCACAACTTCTTCTGTATGAAACTTCTAGGTCCGTAGGGTATCGTTACCATGTTCGGAGACCAAGACCTCGCCCGCCAGATAGAACTTGGTCCGCGAGGCCCACTCTGAAAGGTACACACCGTTAGAGACACCCTTGGTGCGGGCATGCCCTCCGCCCCGGGGTGGATGCCCAAGCCCAGGCCTGACGGCGGAGTCAAGAGAGTCTCCCTGCATACCGTGGACCAGTAAGTCTCCATTGGCAAGGGCCTCCCTTTAGAGGTTGAGCAGGACCTGCTCCGCATTCTTCGTGACAATGTGGATGTCTTCGTGTGGTCGCCAACTGACATAAAGGGGGTGGACGGCACCATCATTGAACATAGCCTCGCGGTTTACCCTGACACTAAACAAGTCAAACAAAAGCTCCGGCGCATGTCCCTCGAGTGCCAGCACGCGACTAAAGTGGAGGTTGTGAAGCTACTCCAGTCCAGAGTCATCCGCGAGGTGCATCACCCAGAGTGGCTCATGAATCCGGTGCTAGTCAAAAAGGCCAGTGGCGCATGGCGTATGTATATCGATTTTATTGCGCTCAACAAGACACGCCCAAAGGACAACTGCCCGCTTCCTCGCATAGACTAACTGGTGGATGCCACAGCGGGATGCGAGCTAATGAGCTTCTTGGTGGGCTTCTATTGGCCAATGGCCAACACGGACGCGCACGATCTCGTGCACCAGTGCCAGGGATGCTAGTGGATGGGAAGGGTTATTCACAGACCTCCCACTAATTTGCAACCCATCCCATCGGTATGGCCGCTGGTGCGATGGGGCATCGACATCGTCGAACCACTCCCACGCACCACAGGGGACCTACGATTCGTCGTAGTCGCCCTCGAATATTTTTCCAGATGGCCCGAGGCGGTCGTGCTCACCAAGGTAACCTCTGCAGCGATGTAGTGATTCCTCTGGCAGAACATCATTTGCCACTTCGGCGTGTCCAGGGAGATCACTATTGACAATGACTTGCAATTCGACTCCGCACCCTTCAGGGCATTCTGTGAACGCATGTGCATCATGTTCCGATACGCCTCAGTCAGACACCCGCAGTCCAACGGGGCAGTCAAGCGGGCCAATGGCGTAATCTCCACCGGGGTCAAGAAACATCTCGTAGGCCTCCCAAAAGGAAAATGGCTGGAAGAGCTTCCCAGCGTACTTTGGTCCCTCCGCACAATGGTCACGCGTCCGACAGGGTTTATGTCTTTCAAGCTTCTTCTTGGCAATGAGGCAGTCACACCTGAAGAAATCAAGACCAGTTCAAGAAGAGTCCTCAGTCAGGCTCCGGCTGAAGAGCGAGCGCTGTCCCTTGACCTCCTCGACAATGCGCAAGTTAGCACCACCGAGCACATTGCGAAATATGTACGCCAAGCAGTGTGCATGTACAATCGCACTGTCTACTCGCAGGGTTCCAGCCGGGAGACCTTGTCCTCAAAATGGCATTACACGCGGTGACGGTGGGCAAGCTAGAATCCAAGTGGGAGGGACCCTACATTGTCACAGCAGCCCTACAACATGGGGCGTATTGTCTCACAACTCTGGAGGGAGGAAGTCTCTGCCACACATGGAATGCATATCACTTACTGCTGGCATCATACCATGTGTAATAGCTCGTCCACGCAAACGGGAAAATAAATAAAGTACACCATTCGTGAAGACAATTGTGTTCTATAACATGCACACACGTGGAGGGCAGCCTCCGTGCGTACTCTTCGGAGTATAAATAACACGCACGGAGGGCAGCCTCCACACACACTCTTTGGAGTATAAATAAGACATGCGTGGAGGGCGACCTCCTTGCGCACTCTACGGAGTATAAATAAGACACGCAAAGGGCAACCTCCATGCACACTCTACGCAGTAGCACTCTATCTATGGTGTGTAAATGAGGCGTAGAGGAAACCTCCCGTATACACCCGGCATAGTAGGTCGCTGCTGCTGCGCACACGCCTACTTCATCCCGCTGCTAGCTTTGCCGATGCCCGTTCGAAGGGTGGGGGATAGAGCACACGTGCCTACTTCATCCCACCTCCAGCTTTGCTAACGCTTGTTCGAAGGGTGGGGATGGAGCGTGCGCGTCTACTTCATCCCACCGCATCCTTCGCTGACGCCCGTTCAAAGGGTGGGGGATGGAGTGCGTGCCTACATCCCACTGCCAGCTTCGCTGATGCCTGTTCGTAGGGTGGGGGACAGAACACGCGTGCTTACTTCATCCCATCGCCAGCTTCGCTACTTTATCCCACCGCCAGCTTCACTGACGCCTGTTCGAAGGGTCGGGGATGAGCGCACGCGCCTACTTCATCTCGCCACTAGCTTCGCTAACGCCCGTTCGAAGGGTGGGGGATGAGCGCACGCGCCTACTTCATCTCGCCGCCAGCTTCGCTGACGCCCGTTCGAAGGGTGGGGGATGGAGCGCATGCGCCTACTTCATCCCATTGCCAGCTTCGCTGATCCCGTTCGAAGGGTAGGGGACGGAGCGCAAACGCCTACTTCATCCCACCACCAACTTCGCTGACGCCCGTTCGAAAGGTGAGAGATGGAGCGCGCACCTACTTCATCCCGTCGCCAGATTCGCTGACGCCCGTTCGAAGGGTGGGGGACGGAGCGCACGCGCCTACTTCATCTTGCTACTAGCTTCGTAGACGCCAATTCGAAGGGCGGGGGACAGAGCGCAAGTGCTTCATCCCACTTGAGGGCACGCGCGCCCAAGTCTCAACTCCCAGGGGACAAGGGGCCCGCGTTGACCCTTCGTTCCCTACTTACTTCATGGAAACTACGTCCGAACGGTAGGGAGCGGGGCCTGCGGTATTCCTATCTCACCACTTCCAAGCCCTACCTACAGTCGACTTTCTGAATAACTCATCACCGTGTGAAGATGCTATCGAAAGGTTGCTACGGTCGCGAAGTGGATGCGCGGGGGAAGTCCACACCTTTGACAATACTTTAATAACATCCAAGTAATGTTTGAAGGGGGTAGCGTTTTAAATGTACAGTTATTGGACTCAACCAGCTACACTATTTGTCTGAGGTGTCTTTTATTTTTATGTACTCTCGCCTACAGGCCTCGCTTGTTGAACGCCGCTCCTCCCAGAAACGCAGAGAATCCTCCACCTAGCCGCCGTGTCGAAGGCAGTGCGGAACCATAAGGTCCGAAGCTAGCAAATAGTCCTTGTCAAGCAATTGCTCGTCACAAACATTAAACATAAGGGCACGACTTGTGGCGATTTCCATTCAAGATATATTGCCAAGGGCGTAACCAAGCAGCGCTGTTTTACAAAAGATTGATGAGCTCGGCATCACACTTGCGGATCGATGCCATGCTCTAAGCTAGCTGCACCACCTTCGTCTCACTGCGGCACTTTGTGAAGCCAAGTGTCGATGTTGCCACTGCCTTGCAGGCTCCACCTCATGGCTACCTTCATTGCAGCCTCGCCGATATAGTCCCATATCCATTGATGGAAGGCACGCGCAGAGTGGTGTATCGTGTGCACGACCCCAGACATGACCCTGCTCCCTACAGGCAGCTCCAAGCGCGAATTAGCCAGCTCGCCAACGTGTATGCAACCCTGATGGTGGAGAAGGCCGAGGACGATGTGGGTCATCACAAGTGAGCAGTTGTTGTTGTAGGATCACGTGGCACTTAGCACGAGCGCAGAGGCCTCTTCGATCCTCCAGAGACTACTCGACAGATTATTGGGCCCAAAGGTCCGGGGAGGCACCACAACGGCAAGCTCAAAGAGCGTGTTCTCTAGGGCCTCCATCAAGCTCCAGGCTGTTAACAAGGCGTCACCCAGCGTGCGGTCCTTCTCGCTGATCGACGCCATCAGCCAGCCTTTCTCCTCCTCCAGCCAAGCAATTTGCTACAGCAAGCCCTCACGTTCTTTGGAGGCAATACACTGGGTTCGCTCCACCAGGGCCTGCACATCAGCAAGAGCCTTTGCACCCTCTGATTCAAGGAACTAAATGCGCTCATCCTTTGATGCACAAGCCGCAAGGGCATCCTCAATGGATTGTCGTGCCGCGCTAACCTCTAACTCTATAGCATTCAGTCAGTCCTGTAGGCCACTTCATTCACGGGCCCTAGCCGCCTACAAAGTGCAGGCGAGGGCGAGAGCCTGTAGGGTGCGGCGAGGTTAGCGATGTCCCTACAAACACAATCATGGAAAGTTGGTACAAGTACCTTCATCTCTGTCGCCTCGAGGGCGCCTTCCAGGAGCTTTGGTCCACATGACGATAGCATTCAACGATCCAGACCTGCGTCTGCACAATCTGTGACACCCTGGAATGCTCGCAACACCTCTGGCCAAGGGACAAAGTTAAACGCTGGGTCTCCAAGCTGGCAGCTTCGATGAGCGCAGGCATTGATGACACGTTTGTAGTAGGAGCGCCAGTCCCCCTGCAACCAATTCCATCGCTGGAGCCCTGTGCGCGCCAGAGACTAAGGGCCCGCTGACGCTGACGATGATGTCAGCGAGCAAATCGGAGAAAACCTCACGAAGTCGCGAGGAGAGAAGGAAGTATTTATACCTGCATCACGCATAGGAGAAGATGGTCGCGAGGCAGCGGCTCCTGTGGTCGTTGGATGGGTGACTGCTGGGGCATCACCGACAACCCTCACTGTCGAATCTGCTTTGGGACCGAGGGCTTCCACCTCGGAGTCGGATTCCTTTGAGAGCGCGGCCACCGCCACTTGAAAATGGTCGCCCGCCCCCACCGGCAGACACACGCGAGCACGCTTCGCAGCAGGGGCCTCAGGAGAGGCCTTGTTGACCCCCGCAGCGGGTGTAGGTGATGAGCCTTCGCATTCGCCTCCCGTGTCTGCATCACACCCATGACCATCGTCGCCTCCGTTGCCGACATCGCCTGTGGGCCCCGCATTGCCCATGCATTGCCCACCAACAATGCCATAGTCTGGCTCCGCCTCTAGGTCTGAGTTCGTGTACTCAGCCAGGTCAGAGTCAGAACCTTAGTGGATTCATCAGGGGGAACGGGCGCCGTGCGTGACAGCCGCGCAGTGGGAGGGTAGCCCCTTCGTCGAGGAGGGGACACCTCCCCCTTATCATCACCGTCATGGGTGTGCAGCTGGCCAATACTAGGCACAGTGCGCTCCGACACGGGAATACCAAGAGCTTCGCAGACATGGTTTACCTACCCGATGTTTGCCGTGACTGCTTCTCAGAGACTATGATCCTTGGCCACATACGGCCCAAGGAAAATGGCCGCCACGTGCTCCGCATCTTCGAGCGTGAGCCCTGCCAGTAAAGCAAAATGTACTTGGTTGCAGAATAGTCAGTTTAAATACAGAGCTCACAATTGAAGACTTACTCAGATCAGCGGGCCGGACTGCACGTGCCACAGGTGCGCAAGCAGATCCACGCCATGCTTGCAGTATTCCTCTGTGAGGTCCCGCATGTTGAACCGGAGAGCAATGCCCACCAGTCTCTGTGCCCGGTATTCATTGTCGCGGTCGAGGGTCACCGATAGGGAGGTGATGAAGTCCATCGGGCGCCCCGACCACCTCAAGTTGCTGCCGCTCTTCACGCGGTGGTAGAACCATTGTCGCATCCAGTTGGACTACGGGTCGCGTTCGCTGAATACAACTTGGTGCATGCGGAACACAGCACAAAATTCACACTCCCGAAGTTGAAATACTCCTGTCCGTCCAGCTTCTTCGACTGGCATCGCGTGTCATGAAGAAACACAAACAAAGACACGCTAGGCCACATCGTCTCTTTTTACGAAGCCTAGTAGTACATAGCCAGCCGAACGATGGCATTCGGAGTTAGCTGTGGCAGCTCGAGCCTGTACAACCTTAGCACCTCACCGACAAACATTGTGGAGGGGAACCGGAGCCCAGCCTCCAAGTAGGCAACGAAGACCACCGCCTCCGACTCCGTGGGGTGGGGCTCCGTCTCGTCAGTGGGGGGTAGCCAGATCGCGTCACGGTCTGAGAGCTTCCCTTCGCAAACCAGTGACCGGATGGTCTCCTCGGTCGCCGGCTCTGCCCTAGCAGATTCGTGCACACGCCGTTCAGCTTTCTCGCCGCATTCCACCATTTGTTCGCCATCGATGGGTCGCGCCCAACCAACTCGTACTCCACCTCAGTCGTCGACGACCCATGGCAGCTGGTAGAGCCGCCGTGGCTCAAGGACGTGCCGCCGCTTGGCCGGCGAGAACGGTCATCACCACGGGCTATTCTGTTACAGTCCTAGGCGTGACTGCCGACGGCAAATGAGCGTGTGCTCCAGCTGGGCTGCTCACAACACGACGTATCGACCGGGGCCAGCGAAAGTGAGAGATAGGGTAGCAGTGGACGGCGGCAATGACCAGTGTATATGGCAATAGTGTGCGCTGGAGTGGTGGTGAAAAGACACTACTATCACAGCAGGTCAAGCACAAGGAACAGTGATGCGACAACCACCATGGCTTTAAAGCCCGTTCGACTTCTCCATGCATGGGAAATGCAACCGGCGAAAACTGAGAGCGCACGATGCACCAACCACGCATCCCACGACGTCAGAAACGTCTACACAACCATGGTCAGACTTCAACCGGCAACGCACGACGTGCCAACCGCTTGCAGCCACATGTCCCACTACGCACGAAAAAGCTCTACGACTCCAGTCAAGCTTCAGGATGCCTGCAGGCCATAAGGCCCACGAAGAATTCAACCACAGGCCGCAGGTACGGAGGGGGCCAAAGGGCTCGGCAATATGGTTTCGGCCCGTGAGAAGCCCTTTACCATGAGAGGCTCCTGTAGAAGGGATGACCCCCACCTAAGCCCATCCAGCCTGTTTGGGGATTGTAGGGCCCAGAGAGATATGTGTAATGACATATATGCCCCTCCAAGGGGTGCATGACTGTAAGGGCAGTATTATTATCATATTTTATGGAGGTATATATATGCGCCCTAGACATGGAGAAGGGGCAAGCATAATTCATCTATCACAACCACTCCACTACTCTCCTAATTTATTGTTTGGCTAGTAGCGCAATAGCATGCAAGCCTCAACAAATCTACTACGCATTGCAGTCCCAAAAATCAATCTAGATTGATATTCTATTCGTTTGCAATGCCATGATTAGATGTATTGTTCTCTATCCAGTAGACTGATTGCGATAATCACAAATTAATCTACGATTTGTTCGCATGATTATTTATCTTGATAAATATGGTAGAATAAATACCTAGATTCTAGATCGGTTTGCCATGATCGGGTTGCACGACAATGACGTGCAAAAATGAACTGCGCGAAAATCAGTCGAACGAACACGTACAGGACATCCTCCTATCGCGTCCCCCATAGGGGGCAAGTGACCTACCCCTCCCCCAACACAAGGGCCAGGTGACCTACCCCACTTGGCACAGGGGGCAGCCACCTGCCACGTCTACCTCAGGGGCAGGTGACCTGCCCCCTCCCCTGGCGGCGAGGGCGAGGGCAGGTGTCCAGGGGTCAGAATTGTAAAATACAGTGTGGCAGCCTAAATTTTTTTTTTTGCTCTCAATCGTCAGCATCACAGGTGCTTAGCACATGGGGCACACGTGTTCAGGGGCGGAGGCACATGGGCCGGAGGGGGTTCCCAGGAACCCGGTTCCAAAACAAAATTTAGTTATTACTAGTAAATATTCACCCTTTGTGCACCCCCCTTGGCCCAATATGGTATACCCCTAGCTCAAAAAACACTCTCACTCGCCCTGTCCAGCCCATTCGTTTTGAAGTGGTGCACCCCCCTCCATTTTGCTCTAGCTCCGCCACTGCACGTGTTTATGGGCTTAATTAGTGAATGGTAGATCAGTCCTTTGCGTATAAGTGTATTTTCAGATCAGTACTTCCCTTTGTACCAAGAAAAATATAGCGCCGTAAAAGTAAGCAATTACCACCAGATTAAATCTCCAAAAAAATCCACAAATAAACACGAAATAGGTAGTTAGCAAGATCTAAACATGGTCCATGTCCTATAACCGTAACGTGCGCCCCAATTTTTTGAGCTCCGAGCTCCTTTGTAGCCAGCTTCTTTCTAAATGGACTTTTCGCCAAAAAAAAGAGCTATGAGGCCACTTAACCGTCTTGAAATTGCACTATAATTATTATTAGTTTTTTAAATTATTTAATTATAGAAAAAATAAAAATAATAAGAAAAAAAAATAAAAATACTGTTATATCTCTATAGATAATGTGAAAGAAAAAGAAAAAAAGCAAAAGCAAAACTGCCGAGAAAAGTCAGAAACCAAAATAAAAAACCAACATAATACAAATAACTTCTGATTTAAAAAACAATAAACTGAAGCTGTTCAAAGCGAGCCTAAAGTTCGGCCAAATGGGGTCATACATATAGCTAAGGTTTTCCTTTCGTTTAATTGAACATATCAAGAACAGAAGAGACTGAACCACAAATGTTGTATCATTAGAATTAGTAGCTTTAGCATATCATGGTCTAGAAACCACATACGAATACTACTCGCTTCCTCGCTTGGTACACAGGGACATGATGGTGCGGTCCAGTCCAAGGCGAGGGCGAAGGCAGCGGATCCAGTGGCCATGGCGAGGCCTCCCGGAGTGGAATACAGATTCCCTGTCTCTTTTCCTGTGTCCCCTTACACGTGGCAGCAATCTGGGAGAGACGAGAATTGTTGCAGGCCCACAAAAAGTAAAACAGAACGAATAGTTCGCTGACACGTGTAAGGGAACACGAATGGGAATAGGGAGAAGGGAACAGAGAAGCCACGTTCTCCGGAGTGAGCACTACTATGGAAAATATAAGTCTCCGCTCACATGCATGCCACATGGCACTACTATGGCTGCAAATGGAGTACCTCTTTTTGTGGACTTCGAGTCCTGTACTTGTTTGTGTATTCTTTACTTGATAATTTAGATTAATTACTATAGTGCACGTACATTACAACAGAAACACTAATTTTGTATGAATTTTTTAGAAGCACACCTATATTGGCCATGCATATGTGTCACAATGGCCACCAAACTTTCGCACTGATGGAGCAATCGGAATTACCAAACCAACAATGATCATATAACAAGTAGTATGTATTGTTACACCGTTGCTTAAGAAGGCATAAGGAAAAATTTAAGTTAGAACCTCCAAATTATAAGTCACATTTACAACTCAATACTTTATTCTAGCTCCATTATGATCAAACATAGAAAAAATAACAACAAATGCGTTCATTTTTATTTCACGGCACAAAAAATTTACAAAAATCAAGTAACATGTGCTATCTGACATTCTGTAGAACATATTGATCTTGTTAAGGTCAGACTTCTTACCATGAGGAACCTGCTTGCTCTCTTTTTATTTTACATTTTGTCTTATCATTCACACAAGTCGTAATACAGAATTCCAAGCATGAACTAAAAAGACAAGAAACAAAGTAGATACATCACATAAGATGTAACATGTCTAATGTTGATAGCACAGGCAAGGCCAAAGACAGAGTAGATCCAACAAAAGCATGTCCTTACTTGGTATGGTGTTGATGGAAATGCTTGTGAGAAGACATGTCACCAGCTCTTTTTCATTGAGTTCATCGCATCCCTTACTACATATATCGTTCTCTCCTCTGCACAAGAGGAACTAAATAACATGAAAGGGAAAATTTCTCCAAGGTAATTATAAAATGTTATACCTTAGTATGGTACTTTTACACCTGCCATAAAAGGATGGCAGAATGATCACACATTTATAAAACCAACATAATCATTTCTTAATTAGAACATGATGTGCCAATGAAAAGTTACTCGATTAAACTTCTTTGGATAATTAGGATATTGCACATAAAAAAGTAAAAGAATAAGTAATGCAAGAATTAACTTCTAGCAAGTGCAGATCATGGCCTTTCTCAATCAAACCTTCCCAATAAAACTAAATGCTTTGTAAGAAATATAAGTTGAGAACAAAAAAGACAACTGATTTTCACTGACTACGTGGAGCAAAATCAAAATGGATGAAAGGTTTCATACCCTCACTGGATTCACCTCCCCCACTTTGCTATGATAATTTATCCATGCCTCTACATAAAAAGGTAGATGAATACTACAATTAGCACTTTCACATTAAGGCAATAAAATGGTGTAAAGATAGCGTCAACAAAATTTGGACAATGCATCAATGATGCACATCTTATTATGCTGTCGGGCCACATAATTTGAAACTTGGGGAAATAATTCATTAAGTGCAACAATCCTACCGCACAATTTGAAACTTGGTAAAGTAATTATAACAAGTAAAAATAAATAGCTTTATTCAGATGAGTCAGCAAATAGCTCCAAGCTTCCAACAACATCAACTCCATTTTGCTAGTTTGAGCATTAAATAAGCACCGCATTGCAGCAGTTATAGATCAACATACATCAACCGTTTAATCATCAAACTATGTATGCACCCTGCTTCTTTATCCAAAATTCTCTCTAAAATTCATTCGTAGTTAATAGCATATGCAATTTATTAAGTTCTTGGCCAAGATTATGATTGGCGTGTTGATGAATCCAATTAAACCAATTGTAGTGTAATGTCATCAATTGCAGTGCAATTTCATCCATTGCAAAGGGCAGTGTTAGGGATAAGTTTCATAGGTACAAGCAAAAAAGGTACTACAAAGTGTTCTCAAACAAAGTTACTTAACAAAAGTAATTTTTCAATAAATATATAGACATTTTAGAATTCACAGAGGACAATTTCAGCTTCACCAACCTGAGGCACCCTAAGCCAACAAGGTTGGAAGGTCGAGTGTGGGAGTCATCCATGGTATCATCAAGCACAAGAAAGAAAGCTTGAAGCTGCATAGGCAACAACAAACTTAGAGGAGCAATTTTGGTTGCTTACAACCAATCTTTAGAACAACACTAAGGAGAAAACATTACCCATTCAATGCACCAACCAAGAGTGCAGCAAGAAACATCTCACCCAGAACATTGGCACCTTTCAACAACTATAGCTATCGACCACAGAGAGCCCATGGTTACACTTTCTTGTCATTAGCAACAATAGTAAATCAGAAAACTTGCTAGCTTTTTATACTTAAAAAAACACTTCCAAGTCAAAATTCATCTCCTCACCTCCTAGTACATTATAGTCCACCATCTGCTCAAAAAGAAGAAAAACAAGTTAAATTAACAATGCCATTCTCAATAGTGGCAACTGAACTAATAAGATCACTACTGCACATCCAATCTATCAACTATCTTATGAAGCATTCAGATAAAAAATAGTAACAAATGGAAATAAAAGCAGGTAGCGCTGCCAATCATCCAAGATTTAACTTAATACCTATCCATTAATGACAAGCAAAAGGATTTCCATTAATAGGCATAAGATTTGCTTTGTTTTAACTGTAACCCACCTCCAAGAATTTCACTTAACCCGAAAGATCACATCTTTGCCTTTCCAAATTTTGATAACTACTTCTACTTATGATGCCATGATTCTTGAAAAGGACTATGATTTTTTGCCATCTAATGTCTGTGGAAATGAATATCCAATTACTCGAGTAGGGTCTTTTAATAAATATGCCCTTCTCACTTGATCTCTAATTTCATTAGCATAATCTTCAATTAGTATGCGCAGCGCTGGATCAGCAATAATTTTATTTAGATTAAATTCTAGTTAAAATTTCTTTAGTTGAGTTGTACTCTCATCGATTAGATGAGAACTACTTGAATTACTTGCCAAATAGTTACATAAAATTCGTTTCTCCATTATAGCAAAATCTATAAATAAATTATTATTTTCTGTCCATACAAAGCTATAAATATATAAATTAATTATAAGGACTAAACTATCTTTATACACTGAATCTGAAAGTCTAAACTCTAAACTCTAAAATACTAAATTGATAAGGAAGAAACTAGGGAAAATTACTCACTCTCTGTGTCTCACTCGGTTAATCCAGACTCTAGACCCGGCCAAACACCGGCTTCGTTTAATCTGCACGGCGCCACGGCCAGTGAGTCACTGGCTCAGCAATCTCCTCTTTCTTTCTTTCGATTGGATCCCCCGACTCCCTCTCTCCTCTTTCTTTTCACTAGCTCTCGGCTCTCTCAATCTCACACTCACTCGGTCACTACTCACTCGTCTTCTCCAGGCGACCAGGCAGGCAGCAGCGCAGGGCGCGGCCACGCAGCAAGCCCGGTGCTCCTCCGCGGTGTTGCCCACACTCGCCAGCGACGGCTCGGCCCTCGTTGCCCCGGTCCAGCTCCCTTGCCCCGTCTTGGCCCCCCTCGCCGCCTCGGTCCGACTCCCCCCGTGTTGTGACCTCGGATCAACCTCCCCTCGGCTAGCTCACCGCCAGATCTGCCTCCCCCAGCTTCGGTTCAGCTCCGACGGCAACCCCTTCTGCGCGCACCCGGTCGCCCCCAGCCCCCTCTATGTTGTGTTGTGCGCCGACACCTCTCTCCTATGGAAATCCAATTACTATTGCTAGATTTGTGAGTTAAAGTGGGTGTCTTGGTAGGGCAATGAGATGAATTTAATAGGCCTCTTAAGGGCAGTGGGTTGACCACTTGACCAGATTTTTTATAGTTTTTCTTTGCAGCTGCCTCTCTCCATGGGTCGACGTCGTCATGGGTCTTACTGGTCGCCGGCCGCCGCGGGTGGGTGAGGGGGGCTTGCCACCGGGGGAGGTAAGGCTCAAGCCTTACTAAGCCCCTGGCTTCGTCCCTGCTTCTTCCCGTCGTGCTAACCCAACAACTTATACTGTCCCAAAAAGAATTAACAAGTTCCAAAAAGCATTAGAAGAAATTTGCTCTGCTCTCAGAATACAATAAAAGAGTCGTTAACTCGTTATCTTCATCTTTGCAACTGCTATACTATAGTACAAAATAATGCAGAGAATCACACTGAAAATAATTATTTTGGAAGAAGCAACATGATACTGTAGCATGCTATATCCAGAATGCCTCAAACCTCATAGAAGTTCATTTACATTGATCTAAGCAAAATGCGTGTGGTGCACCCAAGGTAAATAGGTAACTTCCTACGGCTTAGAAAAAAAATGAAAAATTAGGAAAATACAAAAAATGTATTAAAATAGTATTGTGTGAATCCAAAAGTCTTTAGAGTGGTATTCTCTAAAGAAAAACATATCTCTACTTGTTGTGGTTACAGACCAAACAAAGAGAGAGAGTGTGGTAGTGGAGAGTTGAGTAAATGAATGGCTTAGCCCCTTTCCCCATGGCCTATGTCTTACATATATACATCCACATGGGGAGTGCCTTTACAATTATACCCTTACACATGAGTACTTCCCTCAGGGGTACCTATGTCACTATACATGTCCCATTCTGGGCCTTACACTCCCTTAACAGGCCTGCTGGGCTTAGGTGGGGGCCACCCCTACAACAGGAGCCTCTCATGGTGAAGGGCTTCACGGGCCGAATCCATGTTGCCGAGCCCTTTGGCCCCTCCGTCCCTGCGGCATGTGAGCTTTTTCAACGTTCGAAGTGCAGTGTTCGCCTTATTGCGAAGGCATGGCGCCGGGCGGCTTGTCGGAGGCTTCGTCACCCACAGAGTCCTGCCATGGCGGGGTCGGGTCCGTCGTCCGGAGTCGAGATGTTGGCGGAGTCAAATGCGTCGGCATAGGAGGCGGAGCGGGTCGTAAATCATCGCGCGCGCGTCTCCGGCGTCGAGCGCCCTTGACGACAAGCAACTGCCAGCCTACCCAGCAGGGCTTGGTTGACGCGCGCGAGATTTGAGGGGGGCGCGGTGATACCATGTGGCGACGTTCCTTCTCCCGGCACGGATCTTGGAGCATCGTGGTGGTACGATGCTGCAACGTTAGACTGCCGCCGGTTGGACTTCCGCCGGCTGGACTTCTGCCGGTTGGACTTTCGCTGGATGGACTTCCGCCGGCTGGACTTCTGTCGGTTGGACTTCCGCCGGATGGACTTCCGTCGGTTGGACTTCTGCCGGTTGGACTTTTGTCGGATGGACTTCCGCCGGCTGGACTTCTGTCGGTTGGCTTTCCCGGATGGACTTCCGCTGGCTGGACTTCTGTCGGTTGGACTTTCGCCGGATGGACTTCCGCCGGCTGGACTTCTGTCGGTTGGCTTTCCCGTTGATGGGGTATATATAGTGTGCTGGTGTAACATTGTACCTGCATTGTGTGCTCGGATAGGTGCTGCTCCCCTAAAATGGGCCTCTTCAGTACATCCACATTCCATGGCAGCACCACGCGGCTTGGGGAGTGTTGATATACTGATGGAGGCCTATTTTTCTCGGGAGCTTGGTTAGCGTCTGTTAACGGCAACTGCTCGCACTTGCTGTGCTCGCGCCGTATTTCTGCATACAACGGCAAGGTTTGCCCTGTTCTCTTAGACAGGCTCACCTTCAGTCGGGGCTTGTGATCAAGCCCGTCTTTCGAGAGAATATTGATGGACTGAAGGTGGCCTGTTTATGAGAACAAGCCAAAACTTGGCGTGACATAACCTGCGCCAGTGCGGTGTGTGGGGAATGTCGTCGGATGTGCCGTCCCGCCGAGGCGGTGCCTACAAGGCAAACAGCGGGGTGCTGTTCCGAAACCACTGGTCTCCTGCCTTGGAGGATAGTAGCCGCGGAAAGCAGGTGTTTGCGGGGTGGTCCGGGGGTGCTACGTGCGTAAAGGTAAGCGCGCGGGCGCTTCGTCCCCTGGTCTTCGAAGTGGTGGCAGCGGAGCTGGCGCCTGGTCGAAGTAGACGCGCGAGTGCTCCGCCCCTACCCTTCGAGGTGGTGGCAGTGGAGGCTGGCGCCTTAGTCGAAGTAGACGCGCGAGCGCTCCGTCCCCTACACCTCGAAGCGGTGGCAGCGGAGCTGGCGCCTAGTCGAAGTAGACGCGCTCGCACTCCGTCCCCTACCCTTCGAGGTGGTGGCAGCGGAGGCTAGCGCCTGGTCGAAGTAGACACGCGAGCGCTCCGTCCCCTACCCTTCGAGGCGGTGGCGGCGGAGGCTGGCGCCTTAGTCGAAGTAGATGCGCGAGCGCTCCGTCCCCTATGCTTCGAAGCGGTGGCAGCGGAGCTGGCGCCTAGTCGAAGTAGACGCGCGAGCGCTCCGTCCCCTACGCTTCGAAGCGGTGGTCGCGGAGCTGGCGCCTAGTCGAAGTAGACGCGCGAGCGCTCCGTCCCCTACCCCTCGAGGTGGTGGCGATGCACTCCGTGGGGTGAGCGTGACCCTACGGTAGTGCGCCTTAATGGCTTCGGGAATCGCGCCGACCCCTGGGCTGGCACAAGCGGGCTGCTATATCCGTACGCGCTTGTCCATTCGAGGTGCACACGCGGTGGGCCATGCTTGGCGTGTTGACGGGCCATCAGGGGCTGCACGCTGGTTGCTCGCCTTCCAACGCGCATGACCGGCTGCTAGCAGTTGCGCTTCTTACCGATCTTCGGTTGCCCATGTCGCGCAGAATGGCGGTTGTCCCTTCGCACGTGGGGAGGTGAGCGGTTGTTGCTCGCCGCTTGCGCTTTCCCACGGTGGGAGGCGGGGGGCCTTTAAGTATCCCCCGTGGCGTTGTGCCCGCGCCTCCTCACGCTTTCTGGTTGTTCACGTCGCCCCCGCATTCGCTCGCCCTGTTCCTGCGCTCCTTTTTGCCGCCGAGTTCCCCGTGGATGCTGATGGCGACTTGCGACGAGCGTACTCAGGTGGGGGGCTACGCCATCCGTAGGCGGTCCTCACCGCTCGATATGAAATACGCGCTGGAGGAGCACGATCCGGCGGCGGCAGACAAGTGGTGGGCAGCAAAGAAGAGTCAGGGTCCGTACTCCGGCGAGTTGGGCCGCACGCTCGTGACGGAGGACACGATCCGGTCACTGCTGCGAGAGGGGAAGCTATCGGACCGCCACGCTGTGCGGTTGCCCGCCGATGACGAGACGGAGCCGCGCCCTGAGAAGTCAGTTCGTCTTCGTCGCCTACTTCGAACCCGGACTTCGCATCCCGTCCGCGACAATTGTTGGGGACGTGCTGCGGACCTTCAAGCTGGAGTTGTCACAACTGACTCCGAGCGCGGTGGCTCGCCTCGCCGTGTACAGCTGGGCCCTGCGCTCGGAGGGGTGTTGGCCCAGCGCGTCCCTGTTCGCGTATCTGCATGAAGCCCGGTGCCAACCGAAGGAGCGGAAGGACGGTATGCTGTCGAAATTTGGCAGCGTCAACTTCGTCCTGCGGGCGTCATGTGGGAAGCTTTTCCCTGCGAACGCGACCCGAGCGAAGTGGGAGGTCAACTGGGCGAGGCGGTGGTTCTACCATCGTGTGACGGGTGGCAGCGGCCTTGAGTGCACAGGCGGGCTGATTAAATTCAAGACCGACCCCGGCTTAACGCTTGACTAGGAAGATAGGCTAAGGGCGCGAAGACTTGTGGGGGTCGCCGCCCGTTTCAACATGCGCGACCTCGCCGAGGAGTACATGATGCTCGGTGCGACGCTGCTTTCCCACAATTGGCGCTTCACAGCTGGTGAACGTCGGGATGATAACGTTCACCTATCCGTTTGCTCGCTGCCCGTGCCGACTGGTCTTCGTAAGTCTCGACCATGTCTTCCTCTTCGTTCGTACGTATTGCATTGTGTAAAAGTGCTTCGTCCGGCGCAGGGACTCGCCTTGAGGACGCGGAGTGCGCCGCGCACGTGTTCCTCGGGCCATACACCGACAGAGAGGACGGGCAGTGCGCAACTGCGACTGCGAAGGCCGGATTGGAGCGAATAAACCGCGTGTGTGAGGCCTTAGGGCATCCTGTGCCGGATCGCACCCCTCCGGACCAGCAGCATGAGGATGACGGTGCCGGCGCAGCGAGCCCGGAGTCGGGTTCGGCGAAGTATGCCGGCTCAGACTTAGAAGGCGCGGGTAGTGAGGGCGAAGGCGCCGGAGGCGGAGGGCGCGCCGCGGAGGTCTCGCTGCCCGCGACCGTCGCCGAGGTGGTGGTGCCAGCTGGCGGCACCGGCACGGAGTCCTCGTCTCTGGCCATGGCTGTGGCGGGTCCGCCCTCCGCGGGAGTGTGTGGAGCGCAGCCTTCGCTAACAGCGGCGGCCGAGGCTGAAGTGTCCTCCGCAGAGGTGGGGGTGTCCCCCGCAGGGGTTGTGGGGGCGAAGCCCCCGACCGTTGTCGTTGTAGCTGTGGAGACCCCTTCGGCGAGTGTTGCTGCCGCCGGGGCTCCTGTGGCGGGTACCGCGGTGGTACCTTCCCCTCAAGCGAAGCGGCCACGCCTGCCGTCCCCCCTTCCGCGGACTTCGCGAGGGTTCGTTGTGGCGACCGGTATTGGGAGCCTATGGGACTTCGCTTCGGGTACCGAGGTCCCTCCACCCCGCGCCCTCCCGGCCCCTCGGGCCACGGTAACCGTGACGCAGGATCGGTTGGCGCGAGGTCCCGACTCGGAGGTCCCCAGGCCTTGCGAGACAACGCCGTCCGTTGGGGCCGAAGTAGCAACGGTCCCGCCCGCGGCTAGGGAGACGTCTCCGTGAAGTCCCCCGTCCGCCACCGAAGGTAGGTTATGACGGTACTCCTTCGACAAAGTTTTTTTGTATGCCTCGTGACATGTGTAATTCCTCTTTGCAGCGGCACTTATCCCGGAGAAGGAGCCGTTCCTTGAGCGCGGGGGTCCTGGTGCTGGTGACACAGGTGCCGCGCGCCCGAGCCCGGCGGACTTCGTCCCTCCATCGGATGCTCTGAGGGCATGGCGCGGGATTGCGGAGGACGCGGCCGCCAGCATCGGTCAACAGGCGTTGCAGACCTACGGGTCAGGGCGCCTTGGATATGCATTGGAGGTGTCGGGAGTGAGGGTAAGCGTCTGTCTTTTAGACCACTTGCAGCCGTTTAGCGTTTGCTAATTCCTGCGTTGCACAGACACTCGTGCTGGCCCAGGCCCTGCGAAGTGCTCACGTTCGCGAAAGAGCAGCGATACGGAGTAGGCTGCGGGCCGCCGAAGAGGAGCTGCAGGAGGGCGGTCCGCCCAGGATGCTCGTATACGCCGCCTGGAGTTGGAGTGCGCAGAGATGAAGACGCGCACCGATGGGCTCGTTGCCGCAGCGCGAGCGTCGGCCGCGGAAGCGGTGCGGCAAGAGGCTGCTGCAAAGCGGGACGGCCTTCTGCAACAAATCGCTGCGCTAGAGGGGAAAAACAGCGAGCTTGCTGCCTCTCTCGCGGAGCGAGATCGAGCCCTGGGCGACGCTTCGGTAGCCGCCTGGGACGCCATGCTGGCCCTGGAAGATACCCTTAAGGGGCTTGTCGCCGAAGTGCCGGCGCGCTCCTTCGGGCCCGAGGACCTGTCGCGGTCACTCCGGTGGATTGGACAAGCGGCCGGCGTTGCGCGCGACGCCACGGCGATCTTCGGCAATCACTGCGCCTACGTGGCGTCGTGTCTGACGTGCGTGCTCCTGCGACACCGCGGTTGTGAGCACGTTGCGGGGCTAGTTGATCCCCGACTGGAGATGCCCGCCGGGGGCAGGGTAATGTCCGGCGCCGTGCGAGCCGTACGCCGCGCCGTGAAGTTCTTCCATGAGCGGATATGGGAATACTGCGGCGAGGCCGCAGCCATAGTCGAGCTGCGGAACAACTTGCACGGCGAGGGAAACCTTGGCCGGTTTCTGGACGAGGTCCCCCGGCGTGACGAGGATGGCGCCGCGGCTCCGGAGGACACCGCGAACCCACAGGTGTGACGGGAGGTTGCCGCGTGTTGGTGTGCGTTGTAACCGAAGTCCGGGTTGTCTTTTTTTTGCTGGTAAAGTACGGAGTTGTCTCCCGCTGTTCTGATTCCTGCCCCCTTGTCCCGAGCAGCTACACAGCCGGGGCCGGCTGCTAATCTTCGACCTTGCGACCCGACGGCATCTTCGGCGCTGGCAAAGGGCCGAGGAAGCGTTGGATTTCTGGGCGGGTCGGGCGTCTTCGAGTGGAGCCTCGGCACGGACGCATGTTAAGGATGAGCCTGCCGAGTAGCGGCCTGGTGCGCCGGAGGTGTTTGTGCGCCTTTGTAAGCGTCCTTAGCGAATGCAAAGAACAGTCTTGATTAGATCCTGCGAAGTGCATCGCCGCCCTCCGGCTACGCTGTCCCATGGTAAACTCGGAGGGTTACTACGCGCGCCCGTATGCGATGAGTTGCGCCTTGCGGGGGCATTGTGATCGAGGTAGACGCGTAGTTGCAATAACCGCACACACGCTCAGTCCGATATCCCTTCAAAGCGGCGGCGACGGAGCTAGCACCTAGTCGAAGCAGACGCACAAACGCTCCGTCCCCCCATCCTTCGGAGTGGTGGCCGCGGAGCTGGCGCCTAGTCGAAGTAGACGCGCAAGCGCTCCGTCCCCTACCCTTCGAGGTGGTGGCAGCGGAGCTGGCGCCTAATCGAAGTAGACGCGCGAGCGCTCCGTCCCCCACCCTTCGAAGTGGTGGCAGCGGAGCTAGCGCCTAGTCGAAGTAGACGCGCGAGTGCTCCGTCCCCTACCCTTCGAGGTGGTGGCAGCGGAGTTGGCACCTAGTCGAAGTAGACGCGCGAGCGCTCCGTCCCCCACCCTTCGAGGTGGTGGCAGCGGAGCTGCGCTTAGTCGAAGTAGACGCGCGAGCGCTCCGTCCCCCACCCTTCGAGGTGGTGGCAGCGGAGCTGGCGCCTAGTCGAAGTAGACGCGCGAGCGCTCCGTCCCCTACCCTTCAAGGTGGTGGCAGCGGAGCTGCCGCCTAGTCGAAGTAGACGCGCGAGCGCTCCGTCCCCTACCCTTCGAGGTGGTGGCAGCGGAGCTGGCGCCTAGTCGAAGTAGACGCGCGAGCGCTCCGTCCCCCACCCTTCGAGGTGGTGGCCGCGGAGCTGGCACCTAGTCGAAGTAGACACGTGAGCGCTCCTTCCCAAGATTATGCAAGAACAGCCTCTGGTGTTTCTCGCTCGCGGGTGTGCTCGCGCGGGAACCAGCCTCTGACACGTCGCCTTGGTACTTCGCGGGCGGCGCGTGTGAGTGGGCCCCCGTGGTGCACTTTGCACTCCGTAGAATTAGCCGGGGTAAGCTGTGCTCCAAGTACGTGGGGCCAATGTCTACGCCTTGTTTATACTCCGAAGAGTACGCACTGGGGCAACGCCCATGCGTGCGCGGTGTTCGCGTCTTGTTTATACTCCGTAGAGTGTGCGGAGATGGCGTCCGCGTCTTTTTTATACTCCGGAGAGTGCGTGGGATCGGCATCCACGTCTTATTTATACTCCGAAGAGTACGCACTGGGGAAACGCCCATTCGTGCGCGGTGTTCGCGTCTTGTTTATACTCTGTAGAGTGCGCAGGGATGGCCTCCGCGTCTTCTTTTTGTACTCCGGAGAGTGTGTGCGGAGGCGGACCTCGACGCTACGTCTTATTTATACTCCGTAGAGTGCGCGCGCTTGTCTTGGTTTATACTCATACCCGTATCTTTGACGGAGAGTGCGCGCGCGAACGCGTGTCTTTGTTTATACTCATGCCCGTATCTTTGACAGAGAGTGCGTGCGCGAACGCGTGTCTTTGTTTATACTCATGCCCATATCTTTGACGGAGAGTGCGCGCGCGAACGCGTGTCTTTGTTTATACTCATGCCCGTATCTTTGACGGAGAGTGCGCACGCGAACGCGTGTCTTTGTTTATACTCATGCCCGTATCTTTCACAGAGAGTGCGTGCGCGAACGCATGTCTTTGTTGTGAAGAACAAAAATTTGTGCAAACAGTGAATTTTATTAAATTCTCGTTTGCGCGGGTGAGCAATTACAAAAGAGGGGGGATACCGGCCACTAACCGCTATGAGGACGGGGCGACCGCTGACGAGCCGCTGCTGCCGGGGCAAGCTTGTGCGCGAGGAACGCGAGACGCTCTCGGGGGCCGCCCGAGGGCTCCGCATCTGCACACCCGGCTTAGGTGCCTTGGCGAGCCGCGTGGCATGGAGCTCTGGCGCCGAGCTCTATGCGCCGAGCCATGTCCTGGTCGCCATGAACGATGATGACGACCCGCGGTCCGGGAAGCTTCATGCACAGGAAGCCGTGATGTGGGACTGCCCCGAGAGTATTTAGGAGCGGCCGCCCTAATATGGCGTTGTAGGGGTATGCAATGTCGACTACGTCGAAGATGGCGTCTTCGCTCCTCACGTTGTCGTTTTGGCCGAAGGAGACTTGGAGGCATATCTGGCCCAAGGCGCGCAAAGGCTGCCCTCCAAATCCTTGCAGCGGGATGCCTGACGGGCCCAATCGACTCCGAGGGATCCCCATTTGGTCGAAGGCCACCGCGAACAGGATGTTCTCGGAGCTTCCTCCATCGACTAGGACGCGCCTGACTTCGCATCCGGCTACAAGGACCCGGACGACCAAAGGGTCTTGGTGGGGAAACTCCACGCCCTCGACGTCAGCGGGCGTGAATGTGACTTCGTGTTGTGCCCATTCCGGCGGCGCCTGTGCCGGGTTTGCCGTGACATGGTGCAGCCTCCTCGCGTAAGCCTTCCGTTGCCGCGCCGAGGCGAACTCCAACGAGGAGCCTCCGAAAATGACGTTGATGATCCTGTGCTGGGCTCCTTCCGGGGCTTGTAACTGTAGGAGGCCCTCCCGAGGTTATTGCACATGTGCCTGAATTCGCAGGAGGCCTTCCTGGGGCTGTATATCTTGGTCCTGGGGGTGTTGGACGTGGGCCACAACGGGCACGCGTGTATTTGGGTTTTTGCCCCTGGCGACGCTCTGCCGTAGCGCTGCGATAGTGGCACAGGCGCGCGTGTCATGGTTGCCTCGGCCATGAATTTCACACCACTGCCTGTGGTGCTGGTCGCCGTACACTTCGCAGGTTCTGTCGTCGCGACCCCGGCCACGTTCCCGTCCTCGGCCTCGGCGCCCTCTGCCTCCGCGCCCTGCGGAGGCATTGTCTTCGGAGCCGCCCTCGATGTCAAAGACGTAACGAGGTTTCCTGGACTTACGTTGGTCGCGCTTAGGCCTATCGCCTGGCTGGTCATTGTGTTGGGGGTCCTTGCGTTCGGAGGCGCCCTTCGGCTGCTCTTACTTGCGCTAGCCTTTCGAAGAGCCCCGCTTCGGTGAGCCTTCGCTCTTTGCCGAGCCTTCCGCCTTGTTGGTGTCGGAGTCATCACCGTGTCGCCTCCGTGCGTCCTCCTCCGCTCTGGCGTACTCTTCCATCTTGTCGAAGAGCTTCACGACCGTCGTAATGGGCTTGCGTGCATTGTATTCGGCCATTGGTCCCGGTCGGAGGCCTTGTATTGCTGCGTTGATGACGGTTGTTTCGTTGACGTCCTTGACCTGGCAGCGTACTTTCGTGAAGCGCTTGAAGTAGTCTCGGAGCCTTTCCTCGGGTTTTTGCTTTACTGCGAAGAGCTGGTCCGCATCGACACGCTCGACGTAGTTTCCCTGAAAGTTGTTGTAGAGGCGGTCGCGGATCTGTTCCCACACGTAGATGGACTGTGGTTCAATGGTGAAGAACCAGGACAGCGCCACCCCTTGTAACGCGAGAGGGAGTCCTTTTGCCTTCGTGGTGTCATCTCCGCCGGCGGCTTCGATAGCGGTCTCATACACGCGCACGAACTCTCGCGGGTCGGAGTCGCCTTTGTAGGCCTCGATGACGCTCGGGAACATGAAATCTTCAGGCCATGCCGCCTGCCGGAGGCCCGCAGAGAGCGGGGACTCCGGGTCTACGCGCCGTAATGGGACGCGACTAGACGTAGGGGCGTCGCGGCTATCCGCCCTCTTCGGAGTGGGTTCGGATGCCACCGCCGGTGGGCGTGTTGGCTCCGAGCCTCTTGCATGTCCCGCAGAGCTCTGCGGAGGTCTGTTAGCTCCCGCTGAAACGCGCTGAGGGCCGCCAGCAAGGCAGTCTCCACCGCGGGCGTGGCCGGGGCCGTCGGTGCGCTTGGCGGTGCTATCGGCACAGTGGTGACCACGGCCTGCGCGCCCAGGCTGCCCGCCGCGTTGTCCTGGAGGACCCTGGAGCCGGTGACGAAGTTCGCGTCGCCGCCGGGGCCATTCACTGCTTCTGCGCCGGGTGGAAAAACGGATGCGCCTGCGTTGCCATCGCTGGGGTTGGTCATCGGGGCAGTGCTGGTGGGGTTGGGCGTTGTGTCACGGGCGGGGTTGGTCGTCGCGTCGGTGGCGGGGTTGGTCGTCGCGTCTGTGGCGGGGTTGGTCGTCGCGTCGATGGCGGGGTTCCCGGTCGCACCTGCACCACCGCTCGTACCTGCGGCTGCTAAAGCCGAAGCCCTAGTGCTGACGCAAGACTTCACCGCTTCCGCCCTTTTCTTCTTCACCGCCGATGATGAAGCTTTCTTTGGTGCCATCCTCCTTCAGAGCTGGAGGCTTGTTCTTGTCCTCACCACGGAGGGCGCCAACTGTTGTGGTTACAGACCAAACAGAGAGAGAGAGTGTGGTAGTGGAGAGTTGAGTAAATGAATGGCTTAGCCCCTTTCCCCATGGCCTATGTCTTACATATATACATCCACATGGGGAGTACCTTTACAATTATACCCTTACACTTGAGTACTTCCCTCAGGGGTACCTATGTCACTATACATGTTCCATTCTGGGCTTTACACTCCCTTAACAGGCCTGCTGGGCTTAGGTGGGGGCCACCCCTACAACACTACTCTTTAAAATGGAGTTGGTGGTTGGTGCGTCATCCCAACCCCCTCCTCCCCACCCCTTCTAAAAAAAACCAGCGCCAGCCCGACTCAAAAAAGAAACCACCTGCATTATATTCTCCCCCCGTCCCCCGTCTCCCCTGTTCTCCGCGTCTCCCCGCCTCCTCCTCCTCCCCCGCGCCACCACCACTGCCTCCTCCCTCGCTCCTCCGTGCCGCCACCTCCTCCTCCTCCACACCCCGCGTTGCTACCTCCTCCCCTCCCTCCCACCCTGCGCCGCCGCCGCCTCCCCCGCTCCTCCACTCCGTATCGCCGCCTCCTCCCCCGCTCCTCCGCTCCGCCGCCGCCTCCTCCTACCCCCACTCCTCCGCTCCGCCCTCGCCTCCGCCGCCTCCTCCCCCCGCTCCTCCGCCCCTCGCCTCCTCCCCCTACTCCTCCACTACGCCGCCGCCTCCTCCTCCCCCCTTCGCTGTGCCGTCGCCTCCTCCCCCGCTCCGCCCTCGCCTCCTCCTCCTCCCCCCACTCCTCCGCTCCGCTGCCTCCTCCCCCGCTCCTCCACTCCGCCACTGCCTCCTCCTCCTCCCCACCCCGTGCCACCACCGCCTCCTCCCCCTACTCCTCCGCTCCGCCACCGCCTCCTCCCCCGCTCCTCCGCTCTACCGCCGCCTCCTCCTCCCCCCACCCCTCCGCTCCGCCGCCTCCTCCTCCCCACCCTGCACCGCCTCCTCCTCCCCACTCTGCTGCTTTGCTTGCTGGTCGCCTTCTCCTGCCCACCCCGCGCCTTTCCTTCATCGCGCCACCGCCGAATTGGCCGGCCGGCCATGCGCCTGGGGTGCGTCGGCTGATCCGCACACCTGCAAAGGCGAGGATTAAAAAGTTTGGTCAGTCTGGCCTTCCATTTGTGTGATCTCTTTCCCTTTATTTGCTCCTCAATTTTTACTTTCCCCTCACTTTTGCAAACCAAAGGTGGCTTGGTGTCATGCATGCCATGTGTTCGAAGAAATGCCTAGGAGAAGCAGCAGTGGCATGGAGAATTGGTAAGGTCATTCCGGTTTTTTGATTTTATTTCACGGGGTCTGCTTTTGTCTTTTGCTTCAGATTTTTTTACTAAAACAAAGATGCTGGAGAACCAATGTATCCAAGAGGCAGGAGCAAAAAATAAGGAATGAGAAGGTATACGTGAGGTCCATACTCTGACGTATATCAAAATCTTTTATACCTCCAATAGATTTCTATGTCATTGGGTGCTGAAATAATCACATGTGCAGCTTACCTGGAACCTATATGCTCAGTTCTGCACATATGAGAGTTGCCTTCGTTATGAACCATGTAAATAACTGGTTTGATATTTCTTTCGAAGTTATCACTGATTATGATTATGTCTTCTCTGAAAATGGCTTGGTTGCGCACAGGATTAGCAAGCTCATTGGAACTCAAGTAAGTCTCTTAGCACCCTATGAATACTGTTTTAACATGTCTGCATTGGATAGTGTCTGAAATTAGGATATTATCAAAATCATTTAGGGATTATCAAGTTTCTGGGAAATATTAGTAAATATCCATCTTTTCATTTGTTGAGCGTCTGAATGAGCTAACATTGGCCAGACAAAGCAAATCCTAATCCTTCACTGTTCCTGGTTGCCTATTAGAATGACAAGCTTGAAGCTTTTGTATGCGCTTTGTACATACTAGAACCTGATGTTTTGCACTCTACAGAGTTTGATATTGTTTCTTGGAGATGATAATCTTAAGGCGAGCCTATCTGTGATTACATTCTTGTACTGTTTTTACTGATAAAATTTTGAGGCCTTTCTAATGATGATATGTGTTCTTTTCAGGAAATTATTAAATTCACTCTTCATTACATTGCTGACCTGGATATCCCTATTAAAAGGTCGGTAAAGAACCCTGTCCAAGAATTCCCATTGGCACTAGCTCTTTACTGACCAAGTAATTGTTTGCTCAGGGGTACATTCATAGAATTCCGAAGTGGAATGCTTAATGTGTCAACTATAGGGAGAAACTGTACTCAAGAAGAAAGTGATGAGTTTGAAAAGTATGATAAGGTACAAATTATCTTCTAAAAGGCAATAACGATTTCTAATCAGAGGGAGAAGGTTGTCATTTTAATGCCATGAATCTGAAATGACCGATTTTCTATAGGTACATAATATTGGGCCTAAAATGGTGTCAGTGCTTCGTGAAAAGTTTGCACACTTGAACCTGACATTTTCTATCGGAGGGCAGATTAGTTTTGATGTAAGTTTCAGACTTGTACATATTTGCTGGAAATATTATGTTCATGCTATTTACTACTGCATCATTGGAAATTCAAGTGTTCCCACAAGGCTGGGACAAGACCTATTGCTTGAGATATCTCGAGGAATTCCAAGAGATCCATTTCTTTGGGGACAAAACCTATAAGGTGATATGTCTGGTTTAGTTATTGTCTGGATAGTACCCTTGTGTACACAACATGGTGTTTAGTTATCTTTTCAAGTCATTGATACATTTTTTATGCCATCTCATTCTCCGTGAAGGGCATCAAGGGCAGGCTCAACCAGCTACCATCGGCCTGCATTGGTGACATGGTCATGGCCACTGTCAAAGAAGGGCAAGCCCGACCTCTGCAAGAAGCCGTGGCGCCGCAAGGGCGGTGTCTACATGTACTTCGAAGGTAAACATAACTCTGATCCATGCTGTTGTCTTGTATGATGTTACTGTATGTTTAGTGTGATACTGTGATTCATGAACTTATGTTACTGTTTAGTGTGAAGGTAATGCTAATGAAACAAGTATTTGTCATGACTTGGAAATTTGGCTTGTAATTTTCTTGTGTTAATTCTGTTAAATGAGGATGGGCCTTAGGTTGTTTATCCAATATTTGACACTAATAGTTAAATAATTGCCATGCCCATGAAGCCTAAGAATGATTTTAGAATTGTTTGGCACTATGGCAGAGCATATTATAGTATGATCTTAAAGTTTTACCACCCGTTTGTTTTAAAATATATAGTATAATAAATTTTAAAATTCATAGTAATACACGGGCATTCAGCTAGTTTAGGGTGGTATTTCAATGGTCGGCAATCTTCGGAGTGGTACCGTATGAATTGTTGCATGCACTGCCGAGGCAAAAAGCCCCGGCATCCATCTTCAAAGAGCGGAAACGTAACGTCTCACGAACCCGCCTTCAAAGCGATAAACCCGCCCCCTTTTCCACTCGTAAAAAAATCACCTCGTGTGGCGCGCGCACCGGGCAAGACAAACTAACCGCCGCGTCGGCCATGGCTGCCCTCCTATCCACCGCAAGCCCCGCCTACCGGCCTCTCCCCGCCCGCCCGGCGCTAAGGCCCGGCCTTTCCTTCCCCAGGCGCCCCCCAGCCATCATCCAATGCCTCGCGGGGCCTGCGCCTTCATCGCCTCCTCCTCCGCCGCCGCCGCACGTCCCGTGGTGGCACGCGGCGCTCTCCGCCGCTGCCGGGCTGTACCCGGCGTACGTCACGGCTGGGGCCGCCGTCGCCGTAGCGCGGCCTGAGGCGTTCCGGTGGTTCGTGTCCATGGCGCCGGGGTCCTACACGTTCGTCCTGGGCTTCATCATGCTCGCCATGGGCCTCACCCTCGAGCTCAGGGAGTTCTTGGCGCTCCTCCGCGAGAGGCCCCTCTCTGTAAGCAATTCCCCTGTGCAAATTTTGATCAAGATTCGTCTGTTCCTAGCTCAAATTCCATGGTATTTGTTCCATATCAATATCTTGTCCTCTTGATCCATCTCTTTGAATTGTGGCGAGTTCAAGTAGTGATAGATTGATCCAAGGAGATGATATGTGTCTTTTTCCTGCTGCAGATACTGTTTGGTTTTGCTGCTCAGTACACCATAATGCCAGCGTTTGGAGCGATTGTTAGCCGCGCGCTGGGGCTCCCTCCATCCCTCTCAGTTGGTCTAATTCTGCTGGCATGCTGTCCTGGAGGAACTGCATCCAATGTGGTTAGATTATCGACTCGCTTAGCGAGTCACACTTGCTAACTTCTGTTACATGTTGGAGAATTGTTTGTTCAGTTTTCACTTGGTTTGTGTCGCTGTGTTAATATTATTACAGCGAACTTCATTTAACCTATGCCCCCCCCCCCCCCCCCCCTTTATGTACTGAAGTGGACTGAAGGCTTGAAGGGTCAAATTAAGTATAGTTACACAATCAAGAATTGAAATGTACATACTAGTAGAATACTTCAGTCTTTCAGTTATTGCACAATGCCACAATCCAACATTTGAGGTTCCTTCAAAGTTCAAAAGTGTGTCTTCTTGACCTAATCACTGGATCGTGCTATACTTAATCAACTGTTTCTGGTGGTTAACAACTTAATGTATGATTTTTCAAGTGCCAAAAGAACAACCTTTTCTCTCCAACACCGTGTTATTCTTGGCTGAACCACATTTAGGTTATTCCTATAAGTTCTTCTATTTTACCTTTCTTGTCTTGCCCTTATGCTCCCTTTTCTCCCTAAGTATTTTGTACCGTGATAGTCACATACGCATGGTTAATAATAATTCTTTTTTTTTCTTTTGATTGACTCTCTTATGCATTGACCTACTTCTTTCATGTAGTGGTTCAGGTGACTTTAGTTGCTAAAGGTGATGTTCCACTATCCATCGTGATGACTGTGTGCAGCACTCTTGGAGCAGTGTTCCTTACACCTCTGTTGACAAAAATCCTTGCCTGTGCCTATGTTCCTATGGATGCTGTGAAGCTTTCTCTCAGCACTTTGCAGGTGAAATTTCTGAGGCCACTAGCTCTACTCAAACTTTTAATTAGCTTGTTTCTGACTTTTTCCCTTTAGGTGGTTGTTGCTCCAATCCTGTTAGGTTCTTCTATTCAAAGTGCATTCCCATCAGTAGTTAAATTTGTTACTCCTTTTACCCCTCTTCTGGCAGTCTTAGCTTCATCACTTCTGTCATGCAGGTTTGAGTTCTTCTAATTTTTCATGTCATTGGCTTTTGAATAGCAGAAACTATACTTATTTTTACTAATTTTCCTGTTACAGTGTGTTCTCTGAGAACTTTGTACGTCTAAGATCTACAATTGCTGATGCATCTTATGGGAACAGAAGCTTATTTTCTGGGGATATCAGGGCAGTGATGCTGTCAGTCTTCTTGCTGCATTTTGCTGGTTTCTTTGTCGGGTGAGCGCTAAACCGTTCACTGTACTTTTTATATGTGAAACAATTCACAGGTGTTGTATCAGCTGGAGAGTTTTTTATCAAAAAAATTATGTTAGGGCACAACTTGATTTGTACTCTCATCTTTTAATTAATTCAACCTAAAAGTTATGGACGCTTGTTGTGGTAGCATGGACACCCAGATTTCTAACTGTTGCAGGGTTTTATCACAAACAGGTACGCTGCAGCAGCTATAGGTGGTTTCAAAGAAAGACAAAGGAGGGCAATATCCATTCAGGTATGAAGTCCTGACCAGAGCTTACCAAAGTTACTAATTTACCATCGCCAGAATTCCTGACCAGAGCTTACCAAACTACTAATTTACTATCGCCACTTGCCAGTGAAAAGGAAGAGTCTTATTCGTTTTTGAGACCATGTACAAATTACAAAAGCACATCTTCAGCACACTTACATTTAGAAAATGAATGTTTTACAATGCTTGGAAGTTACCCAGAGGTACCCCCCGCTAAAAACAATTTATCCATTGTTAATAATTTAAATGAATACCTCCCCATAACTTAAGTACCTTTCTCATAGTACCTTTAATCACGGAGCATCAAAACATAATATTATGGTCTTGATCCTGTGTGTAGGTCCAATAATTTCTATTGATTTTGTTTCAGTTCAGAATTGGCATTAATAGAATTATTATGAGGATGGTTGTTCTCAAGGATGTTGAATATCCTTCCTTTTTGGATTGCAGGTAGGGATGCAAAACTCATCCTTAGGGGTGGTATTAGCAACTGCACATTTCTCCTCTCCCTTGGTCGCCTTGCCACCTGCTCTCTCGGCTGTCATTATGAACATAATGGGTAGCACATTAGGTCTTGTATGGCAATATGTCGCACCTTCCGATTCGAAGACTGAAACCGTTGCCGTGCCTGATACATGACCTGCTCTTACTTTGAGTGCTTAATCTCCTCTTGTCATAATCTGTTGTACAAAACATGAGAAGCGTTAAAAAAAAACATGCCTGTATACCTTCCGCATCTTACACTGTGTGCCCTTGCTTAATATAGGGCCAAAGCTTAAATAAGAGGATTGCAGATAATTCAGTAATGTCGACTTTCTTTGCTTTTACGAGTATATACACAATCTAAAATTCTTATGTGGGCCAATTCTGGAACAATCAAATGTTACCGGAGGAATAATTGTAAGAACAGCAAGGTATGCTGTGACAAAAAAAATCACTCCAAGTACAAAATTAGAAGTCTAAAAACCGTCCTGTGCAGAATATCTGCACAGTAGGGGAGAAATAACCTCGAATTATGTTCACATCCGTCGGGAATTTGCATTCTAAATCCCCATATGCTTACCATGCTGACCTCATAATCAGTGGTTAGCACACACATACAATAACATTCCTATCATATACATACATGAATAAATAAGACATAGTAGCACGGTATAGATTAACAACTGAAATTAAGTCGTCATACTTGATAATTTTACCTCACACGAGCCGATCGGCCAAATAATTCATATAGCATCAGGTTTGCAGTGGGAATAACGATGAAGAGACATAAAAAGCAAGCAAACACGTCTCAGCCCACTCAGGCAACTAACTGGAATTAAACCTTAGTAATCAACATCATCATCGCCAAAATCTACAACATAAAAGTAATCGATCGAGAGACCATCTTCTTCTTGCTCTGATAGTGTTAAATAAGCAATTGGTAGTACAAAATTATACATTGCAAGACTTTTAAGCAAGATTATATAATATGCAAGCCTAAACAAGGATAGTTGTCCTATCTAGTTTTATTTGCATAAAGCGAGTTTCCGTTTACAATATAGAGTAATAGAATGCAATCAGTAAGTGTAAAAGCATTTGACATTGATAAATAATAGTAAAGCATAAGTACCATAATTAAATGGGTGCATTGCTGCCCTAATAACAAAAACAGTGGCAAAACATTTGCCGAAAAGTTAGGTATGGATTCCCTAATCATACATTCCCCGAACCAATTTGCAAACCACAAAACTACTTATTGTAGAATATAACTAGTGATGCCTATAATTGAGGAAACGGCTATTGAAATAGATTTACATTCTACAGATATTATACAATTTTACCCACACGACATAAATATTCCACCATGTCAACCATATCACGCGATACCAAAGGTACCTAATTTGAGAGTTCATGACAAAACTTTTACACTACCGGCTCTAACAACAAACCACGCTATGATACTTTCTTAAGATATGGAGAGCTCTAAAATCCTAAGAACTCATACGATGTATTGGTAAGCCTTGCGGTTCTCGCAAAACCCATTCGAACATGAGGATTCTCTACCATGGCCGCACTAGCCCATTTACCTAACAACTACAACTTGCGGTTTGGTTGCTAGGACACAATAACTTATTATACTAGGACCTCCCCATATAAGGCACGTGTGGTTGTACAAATTTACTTGGGTCTATGGCACAATAGATATGTCCTTAATGACCTGGATGAGGTTGCCACAATCCAAAATCTCGTGCAATTACATCAGTCTCTACAACCATTGGCCCAAGTCTAAAACATGTTTTTAATTTTATTTATTAACCAAAATAACAAGGGAACCACATGTGGACCCATTTACATGTGTTTCCCTTTTTTTCAATATTTTGATCAATTTTCAATCTAGCACAACCGGTATTGATATGAGCGTAGCTAAGCATCAACTTTTTAGCTTCATCTACAAATTCCACAATTAATTACACTTGTGGATAGCAATACTACGCTGATAGCAGCGAGTATGGCTATTTATCAAGCTAGGAACAATGCAACAATTGGACATAACTATCAACCTTAACAACATTGCGATTTTATCTAAAATACATGCATGCATAATAATTTAGAAACACAACACACATAATAGTAAAAATATATTATCAATATGGTCAAATAGGGGTGCTTGTATTGCTGTTGAATACTTGTTTCTTGTTCTGGATCAATCCCAAAGCATTTACAGAACGCCGATATCTATCATATAAAGCTAAATAACACAAATAAATACTAAATACACTCAAACACAGGGAAAAATCAAATATTTTTGTAGATCATGAGGTTTCATGATTTTAGAAAAATTTGGAAATAAATTTCACTCAATTTAGAGTTCGTACGCAAAAGTTATGAGCGATCGAAGTTTTGCCGAGAGAGAATCCTAGAATATGAGAGAGAAAGCACTGTGCATATTTTTTATTTCAATTTCTATTGGAAAAATTGAAAAATAAACTTGTGGCTGACAGGTAGGGCCTACTGGTCAGAATTTTATTATTTTTGCAAAAAAGGACTGTTAGGTGGGTCGACCCTACGTATCAGTGACACAACGCTTAAAAAGGTTTAAATACAAATTTACCTATTGAACCTAATTGGGCCCACATGTCGATGACTCATTAGACTTAAATGAGATAAATAACTTAATCTAATCCTAACTATCGTCATTAGCACTAATCACCAAGGGTCAATACATAGGAGGGAGGGGCGGTGAAGATGGCCATGGCGAGCTCATTTATGAGCTCGCTGGTGGCTAGGCAGCAGCAGAGTGGCACGACCGAGTCCAGGGATGGAAAGAGGTGACCACGGCGAATCTAACGGTGATCATGGTGTCGAAGGGATGGACACAGGTGTTGCCGTGACGATGCTGAGTAGTGGTGAAACTTTGGCCAACAACAATGTTGACACGAGAGTTCAAATGGGGTGAGATTAGGAGTTGGGACGGCTTTAGGGACTCCTTGCAATGCAAAAGGGCTCGGTGCGGGGAACCTATGGTCATTGGAACAACAACCATAGCGAGCTTTTGCAGCGGTGCAAAACAGGGTGGTGACAACGATCAAGTAAACTACTGCTCTAAGCCTAACTAATTAGCGCAATAGGAACAGAAGCTCACCACGAACGCGATGGTGTGGTCGGTGATGGCGAAGCAGCCTTGCGGTGGGCGAACGACGGTGAACAAGTGCGGCTATGGTGAGGTCATGGTGGCAGCCAAGTACGGAAGGAGAGAGTTGCAAACAAGCACATGGTGAGGTTTGGGGTGTCGTAGAGATTCTTTAAATGGCCATGCTCACAGTCATGGCTTACCAGAGAAGGGAGAACGACAATGGCGACAGTGGTGACGGTGAGCTTCATGGCGATGGAGCTCCACAGAGGGAATGGATGCAAAGGAGCATGGGAAAGAATTCAGCATGACGCAGAGATGATTAAAACGACCATGGCATGGCCAGAGGCTCACTAGAGACGAAGCTGCTTGGCGGCGACGACAGTGGCTGGAGATGAAGAAGAAGATACGGATCTGAAGCTACACTCATGGGACAAGAAATTGGCTGAGAGTTTTGAGAGAGCAAGAAAAATGGCGCATAGTGATGTGTGTCGAGGGATAGGCTCACCAAAATGGGCGTGGGCCACGGCGGAGCGCGGTTGTAAGTTCAACTTCCATTAAGTTGGTTTTGATGATGATGACAAATACAATTGCGAGACTAACTTGCTTATCACTATAAAATTGACTAGTCTCATTTGGATGTAATTAATGACAAATGATGTTCGTGATAATGACAAATGATGTTGGTGATAATGACAAATGCTTTTGTGAGACTAACGTGTTTATTGATTATGATAATTGCTTAAATCTCATTTGGATGAAGATGTGAGAATCATATAGGTATGCATTCTATATTATATTCATATATATTAATGCATTCCTCGGATCCAAAATATAGATTGAACCTCACTAAAAGTCTATCTTGAATATATGCATATGTTCTAATTACACATTCTTGTATGCATATATTTAGGGGAGTTCACTCTATGTTTTGTGGTTTCATTAGTATTGATCCATGTTCCATTCCCACATATTAAGGATCTTTACTTTAAAACATATATCTTGAGTATATATAGGTTGTGTAGTTCATATATACTCATAATCGGGTTGTCATCTAATTCCTGTGTTAATGGTTGGATGATTAATAACAACTTGATGTATAAGCTTTGTTAGCAATTAATTTCAAAGATTAACACGCATACTCAAATTACTTAATTGCTCAGAAAACTTATCCTAAAGTATACAAGTATTGTGTACATGTTGTATACTCGCAAAACAATTTTTATCTTATTATTTGTTGAGATTGTCATGAATTACCAAAAGAAAAGATTATTGAATCTAGTCCATCTATTATGAGTTAATGGTGAAGTTTTGGTAATTAATGACAATTGCTTTGTGGACTAACATTTTTTATGAGTTGGATGAATAGGTTAGGTTCCACAAATAAGGATGACTTCACGTGTTGAAAATCATCAAGTCAAGTGTAGGGTAGAAGATGACTTCATATGTTGAAAGCCATCAAGAAGAGGATGCATCATGAGTTAATACATATCCAAGAGTAGGGTGAGCATGGGCACGAGTAGGGTGCAGGGAGCTCACCTGAGTGATTGAATTGACCGGAGGGAAGCTGAGGCAGGTTGGTGATGTGCACGGTCGGTGGCATGGTCAGGTCGCTTTGGAGGGGGAGCTTGGGCAGCGGAGGCTGTTGGCCGGCGGTTGGGTGAGCTTCGGGGCACCGAGGAGCTGCTCTCATTGCGAGGAATCGGAAGAAGATCAGCTAAGGAGGAGATGGTGGCGAAAATGGCGGCGTCTAGTCGAAAGTGAAGAAATAATGGCACTCAATCTAATCAGTTAAGCTCCACCAATTTTATTCTTCCAGAATTCACACTATCGTTTTCTTCCGATGATCGATAGGAAATCCACCAACATTTTCGTGTGTTCACCACAAACATCTATCTCCATTACTTATGACTCTACTTATACTTCTCCCTTTATTTCATTTTTTTAACTATGGGTAATAAAACCAAACATGGAAAGTAGGTTTTTACCAACATAACTCTTTCAGAAGTAACACCTCAAGGTTAACCCTTAAGCTTTATTTTTGAAAATCAAGGTCCTTTCCGAGGAAAAGTTTTTGAGAAATAGTTTTGTTTTGGACTATTTGAGAAACCAAGGTGAATTCTTCAAATAAGTTTTGGCAAGTAGTCGAAATTATGAAAATTTCCTTGGAAGATTCTGGTTTGTTAAAATTGAAATTGATTTGTAAACAATTTGATAATCGATCCTTCGAGGATAAAACAATTCTTGAAAATGAGTTTCACATTTAAGCATTTGTGATTTTGTCCTAAAGAAGGTTTCCAAAGAGAGTTTATCATTTTGAATTCGGGATGAGAAAACTTTAGAAGTAAAATGGCTAGGGTAGCATATAGATGAGGGGGAATCATCTAAGAGAGATAAGAATGAGCAGTACTACTTATGTTTGAGAAAATAGATATTGAAGAAATAATTCTAGTCATGAAACTAACGGCCAGGCTAACTTGGTCACAACCTATAGTCGATATGCTCTGATATCAGCCCTGTCGGACCCGGATTTTTCGTTCCAGAATTCCCCGTGTTTTGCTGCACTATTCCCTAGATCAGTAAATAGTTCACACAGGTACATTGCTGAATCAATTCATACATCGCATAAAACATAATATTACAAATTAGAGTTTAGATTACACCATGTTGGCTGACAGTTTACAAAAGGGCTAGACAGGCCAAATGCCTACATCACAGAATATCAGCGGAAACAAAAGTGGAAATAAGACCATATCCACAGGAAAGCGACTGGGGGTAAAAGTGTACCACGTATATTATCTGGACTTAGATAATATATGTGCACACAATCTCCATTAGTCTACTTGTCTAGGACCTGAAAACGTAGTAGACGTCCTAGTTTCCTTCGTTATTTCCTTCGTCAGCAGCTGGGGTATCCTCATGAGCATAGTGGTCCTGGGTCCCTGTTTCTGATTTGGTAATGCGAGTGTGATCACAAATCCACCGTGCTCAGCGAGCCAACACACAGTATGCAATAATTAACATGCAAGGCTTTATCAAGGAAAGGCTCGGGTTTATTTTGTTTTGCCATAAATTGCCTTTTTAAATACAATACTTAAAAAGATCCTAAGACCTAGCAACTTTAAATCATGACTTAAATTTTCGTGAGAAAAGACCATAATATTAGCGGTACAGATTCCATCTACCGTTACATGGCATCAGCACCATATACTATCTTTCAGCGTTATAGCCGCTTATCTCATCACTGGGACGACACCCAGGGCAAATAAAACTAGGGCTTTCCTAGGGCTGAAAACGAAAACGGTAATTATCGGTTACCGAAAATCATTTTCGAGAAATTACCGATTTTTTCTCCTAAACGGAAACGGTGACGGTAACCGATAAACCGGAAACGATAACGGTAAAAAAAATCCGATAACGAAAACGAAAACGATTTAGCTCTTTTCCGACCGTTTTCGAAAAATACCGTTTTTAACCGGTAATTACCGTCGATAATTACCGTTTTGACCACCCTCCTTATTCCCCACCCCGATCCCCAAACCCCTACCACCCTTTCCCGTAGCCCGGAGTCGCCATTCCCTCACCCCGGGAGGCATTCGTAAAACCTAGATCCAAAGCCCTCGCCGCCGGCCATGGCGACCCGTCGGGCCCTCTCCTCCATCCTCCGCTCCGCCTCCCGCCTCCGCGGCGCCTCCCCCTCCCCGTGCCCCCGCGCGCCCCCTCCACCACCGCCCGTCCCCCGCCAGCTTCCTCCTCCACCGCGCCGCCGCCTACTCATCCTTCGCCGCGGCGCAGGCGGCGCCTGCCACGCCGCCCCCCGCGGCCGGCAAGACCACCGGCGGTGGCGGCAAGATCACCGATGAGTTCACGGCGCCGGCGCGGTGGGGCAGGTGTGCCAGGTGATTGGAGCTGTGGTGGACGTGCGGTTCGACGAGGGGCTCCCCCCGATCCTGACGGCGCTAGAGGTGCTCGACAACAACATCCGCCTCGTGCTCGAGGTGGCGCAGCATCTCGGGGAGAACATGGTGCGCACCATCGCCATGGACGGGACCGAGGGGCTCGTTCGCGGCCAGTGCGTGCTCAACACCGGCTCTCCCATCACTGTAATGCCGTCCTCTCCTGTTCCTCAGCCTCGATCGTCTTTGAGATGTTCCATTTTTGGATCTAATCTGACGAAATGACAAATCAATATTAGATTCGATCTGTATTTATGGGTCCGCGTATTGACTAGTGAATGCGGGCTTTAGAGATGCATGACTATATACTGTTCTGCAGTGGCTCTATATATGAAATGGTAAGGTGACAAATGCGAAAAAATGGCTCTACTGAACAGCAAGCTTGTCATGATTTAGCCATGTTCAAATGCTGTAATTCATTTGAAGTACTAACGTTATTTCCATTGCAATTTGTAGGATGAATTTTTAGAAATGGACAGTGATTATGTGCTTGCAGATGATGATGACATGCCGGAGGTTCAACTATAGAAACAGCTATCCATCCTGCTAGTGCTTCCTATCCATCGTGTCATTTTATTGCTATATAATATATGTGTCTTGCTTCTTGTGCCATGGATCATTACTACAGTATTATTTTTCATGTGACTTAGGTCAATGTATACAGCTATTGTCATGCTGTGCAGATTGATGTATTTATTGTATTTTAGATATCGCTTTCATGAATTCCGATCGTTATCGATGCACTTTTGATCGAATAGTTTCGTTTCCGAATTTACCGGAATATCGATGTCGTTCTCGTTTCCGACAATATCGTATCGATTTCGTTTTCGAGAAAATAATGTGAAATTAAAAGTGATTTGATCTCCTACCGATCGTTTCCGACCGTTTTCAGCCCTAGGCTTTCCAATGCCCTCCACTTTTCCAATCTAACTATAAAGCATTTTGAAACAGAACTATATCCAGTAAGGTTCCCATGTCCGCCCTTGACCGTGGGCACGACTATTTGAATAGTTTTGACTCTGTAAAGTTTACACACTTTACCCACCAGAGATAATTTGCTTGTTGCCCCCACATGATTCCTTGGCCATGTGGTTGAGTAGATCATCACAAGGCTGTTACAATGCATTTTTCCCAGTAGAGTTACGTTCGCTAAAGTTTCACTCCCTTCGGGGTACGACCACCCTTCCAAGAGCCCCCTCTTACGCCGTCACGTCGGAGGATGTGGCCATCCTCTGCCCGCCCGTGGTCACACCGGCGCAACCCTTACTAAGTTGATGCAAATTAGTCAGCCCTGCCTACAATTTGCCAGCTTGTAGTTGTACTGTTGTACATTGGGAGGTCATCACAAGATTCGGTCCTTAGAGTTATCTGGACGATTCTACCACTATCCATTTTGTGCTTCCACTGCTCCACTCACACCCTCAAACCATTCGCCCAGATAAGTAAGCATGTTGGGGTTTTTGGGAACATATAATAACCATACCAAAATATGCCAGTCATTTCCACCATGACTTCCCAAATCAACTCCTCATGATTAAAAGTGATGCTTGGGGCATTTTGGTGCCCCCTGATTATCTAGGCATTTCTAAGTAGTGGTGTATAATTACGGACTTATTTTCGAAAGTTTACCATTATAATTTTTCCTATGGTGACAAGGCTCATTTGTTCAACCATTCCAAAGGAGGTTTAATACTAACAAAATGAGTAATGGGTATATAACTAAAATCTTAAAACAAACATATATTTATGTATGAAATAACAGCATGCAATTTGATAATTTAAACAAAAGTAATTTGCAGAAATGTAGGTTCAACATGATCAAAGTATTGACTCGCCTTGCGCGGTTTACCGCGATCTTGAGCTCACACAATGCTTTTTCTTGAGCTTCTAGTTTTTATCTTCACTTTGCTCTTGAACACGCTTGATCTCCTAATTCTTTAGGACTTCAATTTCTAATTGCGCGCTAAACAACTGAATCCAAATAAACGCAAATAACTCAAAAGATCCACATAAATCCAAATAAACTCAATTTAGCTTTATTATGAGTTAACGGATGATTTTAGTCAAGGTGATTGGGCGCGGAGTATTTGACAAAGTCAACGGGGTTGGAGCGAAGCGATGATTAGTAGAAAGAAATTCGCTGAGATGGATGTCAGGGAGGGTTCAAGATAAAGGAATGTTCATAGGAATATTCTTCTTCGGACTTGAGAATGGCTAGGCATAGCCGATGGTAAAATACGATGACTCGATCTTTTTATTAATAGCTTCTTTTATTATTTTTGTATTTATCAAGAAAGTTCTATGAGTTAGGTTAGACCTATGAATCGGTGTACGAGATTAGCGGAGCATTATTTTGTTGAGCGCTAATATTCAAGGCTTATGCTATATGTGATGTATACAATTTTTAATTTGCTAAATTAATTTTAGATTCCGGGTTTATAGCATTCTGTGATACGACATTTTATGTACACTTAGTTATTACTAGACATAACTTATTTTGAATTAGGATCCATTTGTTCAGGTCCTAGCTTGCTATATTCAATTATGCTCAACATTATTATTTACTAAATCCAATGTTAAGATTTATTTACTGGCACCATTATCATCTTGTCTACACTTTAGTTATTATTAGGCTTAGCTTTATTTTTAATTGAAAATTTATTTATCTAGCAAGGCTTGTTCTACGGGTTCATATTTTAATATAGCTATTTAATTAAATCTACCAAGGAGATTTATTTAATGACAGTATGTTAAATGTTAGGGCATATATTTTAATTATAATTTGAACATTTAGCCAAAGTTGTTTTTCTTTATTAATGTCTTTAATTAATAATTAGTCTTTTAGATAATTATTCAAACCATATTAATTAATCATATATGAACTAATCCAAATTTAAATCTTAAATAATCTCATTTACATTCTAGTTAAATTTATTAGCTTCTCTAAATTATTCTCTAATTTTCCTTGATTTTTCTTAATTGAAATGGATTAATAAAAAGAAGAAGAAAAAGGTGCGGCCTGTGGAATCGAACCGTGGACCTCAGGATTGTGAGTGTTTACACGTGCTCGGTGTAGCCAAATGGGCAGGATGCCTAGGCTGACAGAGAAGGCACAGCAAATAATAAGAGCCGAGGGGTGGCAGCGGCCAAAACAGGGGAAATGGCCAGTACTTGGCGCCAGGTTCGCCGGCGGCAGGCGGTAGCCAGGGAGGTGGTAGTGATCGGCAAAATGGGTTGTGGGGAAGGTGAGGAGGCGGCACACTGGTCGGAGCTTCGGCGAGGCGGGCGGGCAGTAGTTTGAAGCGAACGGTGGCGAGGTGGTCACTGGGCGACGGCGCCGGAGGGGAGGGAGAAAGGGAATAGGGCAAGCATGGGCGGAAGATGAGTAGGTGGGTGCTTATCATGACGTTGGCCGAGCGGGAGAGGGGTGGAGGCGAGCTAACGACGGTGGCCTGTGGCGGCGCGGGAAGGCTCACGTCGCCGACGAGATACGGGCGGTGGGAGACCCGAGCAACGGCGGGGATGGCGTCGCGGTGCTCCAAGGGTGCGCAAGTAGTAGGGAATTGGCTCGGCGCGGCTCCAATCGGCGGCTACTGCATCGGCCGGCGCTGGAAAAGATGAAGCCGCCGGCGGTCTAGGGGCTCGGGGACTTCAAATGCGCGGGGTGGGAGAATGAGGGGAGCGTGAGGAAGACGTTGGTGGGCTCCAATAGCTTTTATAGGCGTTGAGTGAGGGAGGCGCTGCGAAGCTCCAAACGGCGGAAGAAGACAAGGGAGGCGCGATGATGTGACGGGGCGCAGCTGCAGGGGCATGGTGGTGGCAGAGGAGACCGTGGGCGGTGGCAGAAGAACAGTGGGCGACGACGGGAAATCGGTGGGCGATGGCGGCCGCATGGCTGCCATGCAGAGGAGACGGGCTCAGAGCCGAGACGGGGAAAAGAAAGAACGGGAGGAGGGAGAAGGAGAAGGAAAGAAGGAGGAGGGGGTTCGGGCCACGCGGCAGAAGGAAAAGAGAGGGACAGAGAGAAGGAGAGAAGAAAATGATGGGGCCCACATGTAAGAGAGAAAATGAAAAAGGGAAAAAGAAGGGCTCAAGCATTATTTTAGATTTTTAATTTAAATTTTAATTTGCATTAGGATTTACTGATTTTTGGAGTTTTGCATGTTATTCAAAATTTGAATTTTTATTTAAGCTTTGTATTTAATTTTGGATTTTCAATTCAAGTCTTTGTTCAAACATCTAGATAAAAAGCTAACATTTCTTGATTTTTTATTTTTATTTTATTTTGTGTTGAATTTTTTTTTGAGTATTCAATTCTTGGGTTTTGCATGCTAATTGAATTAAAAGGAGGGATTTTGGTTTAACCATTTAAAGATATATTCCAATATTTCTTTTGGTTTTATTTTATTGACTTGAATTTGAATTCAAGATTTTGGTATTTTGAATTCATGATCTATAACATCATATTCTATTTTTATTATTTACATGATCATCATTTGCACTTAGAATTATTCTTGGATTATTAATTTGCATAGTATGAAACTCAGAAATTTTCAAATAAATATTTAGAATAAATTTGAATACCAGAAAAATGTAAGAAAAGGTTTTAAAAACTCCATATTTTTTAATATTCAATTTTTGGGATGTTACAATATATACCTTGCTGAGGGTCTTAGAAACATATTCTATGTAATGATCGCTTCAATCTCAGTCAAAGTTCTTACATTTCCTCAAAACATGTCACAGCAATCAAAACCACCCAAAGAATTGAAGCCAAAAATCTTCATATCAAGATTCCTTAAGAAAGGCTCCAAGCAAGAAAGAACCGGACAACTTCGAAATCTTGCAAACTACAGTGCCTAAATAGATGTGATCTGATCTACATCAGTCATCTCTATCACTTGCATATTCTTAACGCATAGCAAGATCAAAAAGGAGAGAGAAAAGGCAAAAACCAACAAGAACAACAGCAAATCAATTAGATAAGAAGGCTTCATGGGTTTGATCTAATGAAGTTTCTGGTATTTGGCAAACTATCGAAATACCCTCACTTTAACCCAGTCTTCTCCTTCTGTTACAAGTAATCACTATGCTTGTCATGTATAGGTGCACCAATGGCTTATTATGCATCAACAAGTCCCTCAGGGGGTGATCGGTTGGGCTTCAGCTTTTAGCTTCCGGCTTATTTTTCACTATTCATAAATTTCGTCTTTTTCTGAACTTTTGGCTTTTTGTTGAGCTTTTTTGCTGGTTCTTTTTTTCCCGTATTTGTTTGTATTATATGTAATGGGCTAACATATTTTTATATTTTTAAATTGTTTTAAATTTAATTATGCTAAATAAGCCTCTGTCAGCTACAGTATTTTTTTTCAGCCAGCTACAGTGCTTTTCAGCCATAAGCCACCAAAAATAAGCCCAAATGATCACCACCTCATTTGGACCGACCAAGCTACTTGGTGCAACCAATCGTTCAAACTTTCCCTTCAATATTACTTGCTTTTCTTGTGCCACACTCAAGCTCAACCATCTGAACCATCATTCTTGACTGTTATAAACCTCGACTTCTCCATGAGCATAGTCCCGGTCCTCGTCGTTGACCATAGTAAACTTCAAGCATTCCTGCATATCGATAGACTAAAATCATTTTTGGACATAACTTCTTTATAACTTGATCCATATTAACTCAAACATGCTTCATGCAACATGAATACGCTGACGTAGGACCAATTTACCCAATCCATGATCAAATTCCCAAATTTTAGAACTCTCAGTCGAAACTTCAGAGATAGCCGGTCGGACCTCTGTGTATGGCTAGTCTGACCGCTAGGAACTGAACCACAAACTAAAAATCTAAATTTTTTACACATCTGAATTTAAACTCCACATGTATCGATAATGGTTTATCATAAATAATCTTAGATCTTCTCACATAGCTCCTCTTTTGTATATACAGTACTATCATCATAAAAATATATACATAGTGCTAGTAGCATGTGCAGTACGTGTACGGTGGAGTAGTTGCAAATAATGCACTAGACTATACATATGTACGACCGCTGATCATCATCAACCTTGCGAGCGCGTGCGGACTTATATAAGGTACGGCCGGTGCCGCGCGATTGTTAATATATAATGTGGACGGCAGGCAGATGCATGGGTCGATTAAATTCCAAAAAAAAAAAGTAACCCTAAACTGATAAGTCTTAATAATTAATGTAAGATGCACATTGGATCGATCCATGCATGTTGTCCTTGTTTTCTACTAGCAAGCTGCATGCATGATGAGGACTAATCAACTAAAATGGCAGACAAGCAAGTTAATATATAATTAGGTCGCATTTTGTTAATTTGTACAAGAAACTAGTGATGATAGAGTCAAATATATACTCCATAATACAGCACTACTTTTTTTTTGTATCTACAGGATAATATATAATTAAGACAGCTGTACCTAATCTAGAACTTTTTGTTAGTCACAGTGTATAGTCTACTCCATGTGTCTTTTGATCCAGCGATCAATAAAACTACCTTCTGAGTTAACAATGAAATTATGGTATAACTAGAGAGTAGGAGTATGTTTGATAGGGGTGAAAACGGATCAGATACGGACAGATAATGTCTCTACTATATTTGTTTTCATATTTTTTTTCGAATACGGATACGAATACGGATAACTCTAATACGAATACAAATACGAATAATATCGAATACAGATACGGATCGAATACGAATCGAAACGAATACGGTTACGAATATTTATCGGAACATAAAAACCCCTTAAACTATACATTCAAAATTAATGAAAATATGTAAAACATTCATGAAATCACCACACTATATCACTACTACAGAAAGCCTAATACTAGACGGCCAATCACAGACGGTTTGACAAAACTGTCTGTGACCAACACTAACACAGACGGTTTTAATTTGGACACCGTCTGTGTTGGCGGCGTCGGGGAAAACGAGTATCACAGACGGTTCTTAACAATGAACCGTCTGTGATAATTTAGTATCACAGACGGTCTGTATTAAAAACCGTCTGTGATAATCCTAGATTATTGTGATAATCCCAGATTATCACAGATGGTTTTTAATTAAAAACCGTCTGCGATAAGCTGGTTATCACAGACGGTTTTTAATAAAAAACCGTCTGTGATAATTCATAGACGGTTTTTATTAAAAAACCGTCTGTGATAATTAGAGATGGCAATGGGTACCCGAAACCCGATACCCGGTGGGTTTTTACTCTATTAGGGCATGGGTCTGAGTCAATTTCCTAACCCATGGGTCTCTTAATGGGCAAAAAGCCCAACCCATCGGGTCTGCCGGGTTTGGGTACGTTCCTATAGTACCCAAACCCATAAACCCATGGGTAATATAAACCTGATCCATAGGAGTTATAAACCCAGGCTCCCAGCCTCCCAGGCAAACCAGCCCAGCCCATAGCCCATTAGCCATTTAGCCCCAAGCCCCCAAATCCAATGCGGCAATGCCCCGTTACCCATACGGCTAACCCTACCTAGCACTCGGTCACGGTCGCTACTCACTCCTCCCCAGTCCCCACCCTGATTCAACAGCCGCCGTAGCGGCGACGCATCTGGCGCTCCGCACTCGGTCTCCGGCAGTCTCCACGCTCGCCCTCCCGTCCCGCAGCTCCCGCTCCTGCTCCCGCCACTCTCGCCACACGCTCGTCCTCCCGCACGCCCTCGCCGTTGCCTCGCTTTCCAGTTCAGCCCGCTGCCCCCACGCCGTAGCCAACGCGCATCGCAGCAGTAGGCCCTTAGCCATGGAAGTAGGCATTTATTGCGCTGCTCAGACCGCATCTGTCTTTATTTCGATTCAGATCTAGCTGGTGCTTTACTCTTTCGCTCAGGAGGCAAGCTTGGCGATTTTAGGCCAGTTAATTTTGTGGGAGGAGGCAGATATTGAGCTTTGAAGATTTATACTTTCCTGGTTGCTCTAGATATGGTTAGTAATGAATTTTACTTTTTCTTTGCATGCATTACAATTTAGATCTAAGTAATTGGTGAGTGTTATTAATTGAAGATGGTTTGCAAAATTGTTGGTTATATAATAGCTGTTGTGTTTATAATATGAATTGAGGTAGCAAATTAAACCTCAATATAATACATGTGGCCGGTATATATGTAGTAATAATTAGTTAATTTAAAATTTAATACTAAGTGCTTATATATGTACGTAACGTAGGATCAAAGCTGGATGTATGCCACGAGCCGTGTGAGTGAAGAGTACATTAATGGCGTGTCTGCTTTTTACAAGAGCTGCCGAGGAGGATATGTTGAATAAGGGGGTGGAATATATGTACTGTCCATGCACTGACTGCGAGAATTTAAAGATGTTTAAGAACCGAGGGCAAATTGAAGCGCACTTGATTCAGAGGGGTTTCAAAAAGGGTTATACGTGTTGGACCAGTCATGGCGAAGTCAATGATCAAATGCCACCGGATGGCATCGCTGGTGAAGTGAATGATATGCCGCCGGATGACATCGCCAGTGAAGTGAATGAGATGCCGCCGGATGATGTCGATTGTGGTTCAGATTCGGATAGGTTGCATGATGATAATCTGGATCAGATGCTTTGCGATGTAGAAGAGGATTATGATGAGAGAGAGTATGTTAAATTCCGGGGCTTGATGGAGGACTCGGAGAAACCTTTGTTCACATGCTGCAAGTACACGAGGTTGTCGGCCGTGCTTGAACTGTTGAAATTGAACGCAAGCAAAGGATGGAATGCTAAGACACCTTGCTGATTCCGCGCAGTGGAGAAACATCGATAGGAGTTTTGCAGACTTTGGTGCAGAACCAAGGAATATAAGGTTTGGACTGAGTACAGATGGAATGAATCCTTTCAGTAGCATGAGCAGCCGACATAGCACATGGCCCGTGACTCTCTGCATCTATAACCTTCCTCCTTGGTTGTGTATGAAGCGAAAGTATATTTTGCTGTCGATACTTATCCAAGGGCCAAAACAACCTGGGAATGATATTGATGTGTTCCTAGCACCGTTGGTGGAAGATCTAAAAGTACTGTGGAATGAAGGGGTACAGGTATGGGATGCATACAAACGAGAGAACTTCACTCTGCGCTCCTTATTGTTCTGCACCATAAATGATTATCCTGCCCTTGGTAACCTATCGGGCCATAGTACAAAAGGTGCCGAAGCTTGTACTCGCTGTTTAGATGGTACCGAGAGTGTGTGGCTGAAACACTCATGCAAAATCGTCTACATGCGTCACCGCCGATTCCTTCGGAGGGCTCACCCATACTGCAAGATGAAGAAACAATTTAACAGAGAGAAGGAAGACGGTTCAGCTCCAAGGCATTTAAGGGGACACGAGGTTTATGATATGGTTAAGGATTTAGATGTTGTCCTCGGAAAGGGACGTAAATTGAGGGCTCATGAGAAGAACACCTGAAAGAAGAGATCAATATTTTGGGACTTACCTTATTGGGAGTACCTAGATGTTCGACACTGCATCGACGTCATACACGTAGAAAAGAATGTATGCGACAGCTTGATTGGTCTCTTACTGAATATTCGTGATAAAACAAAGGACGGCGTGAAAGCACGGCTTGACTTGGCTGATATGGACATCAGGCCTGAGTTAGCACCGACATGCACTGATAATGGACGAACGTACCTTCCCCCTGCGCGTTACACTCTGTCCAAGGCTGAGAAAAAACTGTGCCAGTGCTTGCATGGTGTCAAAGTTTCATCTGGTTACTCCGATAACGTGAAGAAACTTGTTTCGATGCAAGATTTGAAGTTAAATGGCATGAAGTCTCATGATTGTCATGTGCTGATGACACAGATGCTCCCTATTGCAATTAGAAATATTTTGTCGATCAAAGTCCGAGAGACAATCATGAGGCTATGTTATTTCTTAAACACAATTGCTCAGAAGGTCATCGATCCCGAAGGACTAGATGCTCTGCAGGACGAGGTGGTGATGACTCTATGTCACCTTGAAATGTATTTCCCTCCTTCGTTTTTCAATATCATGGTCCATCTCATTGTTCACGTTGTGTGGGAGATAAAAATGTGCGTGCCCGTATTCCTACGTAGCATGTACCCATTTGAGAGGTTCATGGGAATTCTCAAGTCCTACGTACGGAATCATTCTTGGCCGGAGGGCAGCATCGTCGAAGGTTATGCAAGTGAAGAGGTCATTGAGTTTTGTGTCGATTATATGGCTCAGATTCAACCGATAGGTGTGCCTCAATCTCGTCATGAGGGGAGGCTGAAAGGTCTCGGAACTATCGGAAGGAAAGCAATCACTCCAGATATGGACACGTATACTCAAGCCCATTTCACGGTGTTGCAACACATGACTGAAGTGGCACCTTATGTCGACCAGCACAAGGATGTGCTTCGGCAACAGAATCCGGAGCGACAGAATGTTTGGATCATGAGGCAACACAACAGTCGGTTCAACCAATGGTTGAAGGAGCAAATCGCTAGGAGCTCGCCAAGTGAGACGCTGACATGGTTGGCAAAAGGGCCGACATTTACAGTTGTGACATGGCAAGGATATGACATAAATGGGTACACATTCTATACGCAGTCTCAGGATGTCAAGAGCACTAACCAGAACAGCGGTGTCCGCATAGATGCGTTCAATACTGATGGGTCGAGAAACTCGTACTATGGCTTCATAGAAGAGATTTAGGAGCTCGACTATGTGGTTTGCAAGATCCCCTTATTTTGCTGCCGTTGGGTGCATCTCCCACAGGTGATGGTTGACAAGTACGGTGTCACTACCGTGGACCTCCAACGTGTCAGGTACAAAGACGAACCATTCGTACTCGCCAATCAAGTTTTTCAAATTTTCTATGTAACCGACCCGGCAAATAAGAAACGCCATGTAGTTCTTCATGGAAAAAGGAGAATTGTCGGAGTAGAGAATGTAGTGGACGAGCAAGAATACAATCAATTTGACGAGTTACCTCCTTTTGGAAATGGCATAAGGGTCGACGACGAACAATGTGACGAAACTTGTTACGTACGCATTGATCATGATGAAGGGCTAATTTTTAAATGAAATAAGCAAGTACAATGCATGAGAATGTGCGACATATATGTGGGCATTTGCATATATGTATATAACAATGCATTTGTGTGATGGAATTTTTTGTACGGATAATCCGTTTTTTATTCGAAAATACATAAATATACCCGCGACAAAATTTTTTACAAAAATAGTCTCCAGTCGCCCCCCATTGGGCGACTTCTGCCTTTCGCCCAACCGGGAGGCGACACAATATCTGTCGCTGGTTCTTCGAGCGACTGCAAGTAGTCGCTTTCCCATTGGGCGACTGCATGGCAGTCGCCCAATGGATGGGCGACTTATAACGCAGTCGCCCAATGGAAGGGCGACTTTACTCAGTCCCCGTGATTTTGTAGAGTTTTGTCAATTTTGTAGTTTAAAACTGGAAAAAATATGGTGTAGTTGTAATAAAAGGTTATGTTTATTGTATGTTGTACGTGCATTAAAAATTGTGAGAAATTTTTTTTAAGAACAATTGACTGTAGAACGTTTGATATATACATTGGTAAGTGATATTTTTATGTTACTAAGAATTAGTGTACGAAGAAAACTGGTATGTTAATATTGTTACATGATTTGCTATCTGAATCATTGAATGCGAACACACGAGATAATAACCTTATGTGAATTGAAATAAACTTCATAATACAGTTGGGAGTAACATGCCGCTTACAGTTTTATTACATGCATAACATATAGCATGATATGCGACTAACCCACCCAACTGCTCGTACCACCTACTGTGTGGACCGGGGCCACTTTCCTCGCCACATTTTGTCTACTGGGTGTAGCGTGGTTGTTTCCCCTTTTTGTCGCGCCTTGAAGATGGCTCCGCTGCATCCTTCTTCCTGTCACTCTTGGACTTGAGGGCTGCCTCACGAGCTTGAAGCTCTTCCTCCTGACGCTTGATGGCTGCTTCACGCAGACTTAGTTGCTCCCGCCTCCTTTGCAGCTCATCCTCCTTGCCCTTCAGACGGATTTGGTCCACCCTCACGCGGCGCTCTTGCTCAAGCCGCATCTGTCGTTCCACCTCGCGAGCCTAAGTCATCTTGACAAAGTATTGTCCTTTGTTTTCCACCTCCACTGCCCGGTTATTTGGCCATGCCGGCGGCACCCGATCCACCCATTCCATGAACCCGCAAGCCTATGTGTGGCGTGGTAGATGTCATGGATCAAGTTGAAAAACGATAACGGAAAAGAAATGATTTAGTTATGGTCGTTACCACGAAGTCGTCATCCAGGTCAGGACACTTGAAGAACCTACGGCCGTATTTGTCTCGTTGTACTCGATCAGTCCAGACTCCCAACATCGTCCTAAAGCCGCAATGGCACTTCGGGCGCTCATGCCACTCCGGCACTCCAAATGGGTCGGACCTCCAGGAAGACATTGTTGTGTAGTAGTATTGTGATGCCTTGAGGAGGAGATGTGGTATGGAAGACATAGGAGGGAGGCCTTTATGTAGGCAGGTTATCTGGTGCAGTGGGCATAGTCCATGGAGAGGACGACATGGGAATCTGTTCAGGATTCCAGTGTAGCAATAAATGACCCTATGAAGGATTTTCAGAGCCTGTAGTCTCGTAATAAATTCATAGCAGGAAACAGTCCATATGAAGGCTTTTCACTGCGCAAAGCTGGCATATTTTGTCATCTCACTGCGCAAAGCTGCCCCGTTTTGTCATGTCACTGAGCAAAAGCTGGCCCGTTTTGTCGTGTCACTGAGCAAAGCTGCCCCGTTTTGTCATGTCACTGAGCAAAGCTGCCCTCTTTTGTCATCTCCATGAGCAAAAGCTGACCTCTTTTGTCATGTCACTGAGCAAAGCTGGGCCGTGTTGTTATGTCACTGAGCAAAAGCTGCACTCTATTGACATCCCATGACATTGTAAATCGAACATATCATGTCGGAAGCCGAGGGGCCAGTGGGATTTGGGTCACTGAAGGAAGACATTCCCTTAGAAAGGAGGGATATGTTCGGTCCACAGTACCGATTGATACCAAGCCGCCGTGCTCAACCAGCTTGGCCGAAATGCAGACACAATGAGTACGCGGTCATGCAGATTTTGGATTCCCCAAACGATGGCGGCCGACGTTTCTTCCGATGCTCACGTTCCGGGGTACAAATTAGTAATATTACAATTTTTATTGCTTATGGACCCTCGAAGTTTACCGTCCTTTTTTTTTGCAAATGGCAAAATGCGACTTCTCTCGCTGGATCGACCCTCCTCATGAACGGTATGTTGATCGTTATGTGGATACATTATGGGCGCGAATATGGGACTTGGAGTACCGGCTGGAGAGTCTCACTGAGGAGAACAACGACCTCCGCGAACAGATGCAACGTGAGAGGGGCAACGAGGAGGTCGTGAATATAGGAAGCTCTTATGATCCCACATGTTGCTGCGCGAACCCGAGTTGCATATGTGCATGCCACTACCATGACGGCCAGCCACGTCCGAGGCGGCCCCCTCAGCAATTCTCCATGTGGGTGCCACGAGGCTCGTTTGGCATGTAGGTAACGAGGGTTATGGTTGTGTCGTATTTTAGTTCATGTATTTGTTCATGTGTTGATGCTGTGGTGGTAGGACTGTTGTGTTGAATTAAAATGTTGGCTGTACTACTTTTCATAAATTCTGTATGTGTAATGTATGTGTTGTTTCGTGTTATAAGTGCGTGACGCCTTCATTTTCTGTGACCTTCGTTGAAACTTCTGTTGTTAAGCATGTGATGGATTAGTTGTTATCTTTGTGGAGTTGTTATCACAAGCAATACTGAGCACAGATGTCCACGAAATAAGTGCATTACAGAAAAAGGATGTAACATACAAGGTTAACAAATGGTACATGAAATTTAGCATGCATTATAACACCAACTACTGATCAGGACATGCATTGCATCGTCTAGCTGTGTGCCCCTCCTGACCGCATCGCCCACAACGTGCACCAGATGTTCCAGCTTGTGATTCGTCCATGTCATTTCTAATACGTCGGCTCTGTCGCCGACCCTTCCCACCCTTCAGCATGTTAATATCCGGAACCCAGGTCCTTACTGAAATGTCCAAAGTGGTGAAGTTTCCCACCGCCCTGAACCCCCGGAGCTCCCCACACCAAGCTTGCAGTATTCTCTCCTTGAAAAAGTACTCGGACATGAAGTTGGAAGGATCCATGCCCACGGTTCCGCATGCAGCGAGGACATGAGAGCATGGCCTGTGTAACAACTTAAGCTTGTTGCATGTGCAGCTAGGTTCGTTTGCATGATCTCCAAGGCATACCTCGTGAGTAATAAGTGAACGAGATGTCCCAAATCCGTCTCTGTCACGGAGTATCACCTCGAAACGATGCTCCCTGTTGCCCATGCAATGCACTGTGTGCAATTGACCCTTCTGTGCCTTCGTCTCCATGTACGCAGTAATTTTTGACGAATACAGGGCTCCGGGATTGGCCGCATGAAGTGCGGCACTCGCGTGCCTCTCCCTGAAGTAGTGGATTGTGCTGTGAAGAACACCTTCCACGATGGCGACAAGGGGCTGAGAACGGAGACCCCTGAGAACCCAATTGTACACCTCGGCAAGGTTAGTTGTCATTATTCCGTACCTTGCGCCATCCGTGTCGTGCAACAGCGACCACTTCTCCAATGGTTCCCCCTCGATCCACTGCGAGAAGCACTTGATGTTTCGCGCGCTCCTCCTTCTTGGACCACTTGGGTTAGACTCATCGAGCAACTTCATCAGCTCCGCCATCGTGCTGCCCACCCGAGCTGCTAGCACCTCCCGAAGCATAGGCGGACGCACGAGCTTGCGCAGCTGCTTGTAGTGAGCACGGTTGCACAAGCAGGACACACTCGTATCCACGGCGCCGGCACCCTTGCACAAAGCCCTTCCACGAAGCAGAGCGCACCAATGTCTTCAACTCCCATCTGATGTCAGTGGGAGACCAGCTCCAAAGCCCTTGCACAACGACGCTGCACACCTCGGGGTCCAATGAAAAACTCTGGGTCAGCCAATGCTGCACATCTGTCATTCGAGCATTCTCGTCATCCGGAAGTACGAGAGTGACTTGCGGAAAATCGCTCAAATCCACACCATTCGGACCTTCACGAATCATTCCAGCACCATAATACACTCTCAATGTAGTACTGGCCATTAATGATGTAGGCCTACATGTATGATTGAAATTTACGACATGTCAAATATCATCGTTCAACACTAAACTAAACTTTCTATACTAAAAATGGTAGTAAAATTTCTATACTACAAAATGTTCCATACTACAAAATGTATACTACATCTACAATTTTTACTAACACCAATATTTCATCTAAATAATAGTGTAAATACAACCTAATTAACGAAAATACCTGGATCCAAATCGATGGAATAGCTTGAAATCCTTCTTCCTCCTTCACCTCCTCCTTCAACCCTGTCCTCCTCTCCTTCTCTTCTCCCCTCCCTTCCTTTTCTTCCCCTCCCTCTCTTCTCCCCTTCTTTTCTTCCCCTTCCTCCTCTCTTCTTCTTCTCTCTGGCTCTCTGCGCAGAATGAGGGAAATGTGGTTCTCTGGGCAGAATGAGGGGTAGTGGGCAGCAGTCGGTGGATATCCACCCCTGTCGCCCTACCGTTAAGCGACTGAAATTGCAGTCGCTCAACCGTACAGCGACTTCAATTTCAGTCGCTCAACCGTACAGCGACTGCATATATCGCCCAACGGTTCAGACATTCCCATTGTGTCGCCTCCCGGTTGGGCGAAAGGCAGAAGTCACCCAATGGGGGGGTGACTGGAGACTATTTTTGTAAAAAATTTTGTCGCGGGTATATTTATGTATTTTCGAATAAAAATCGGATTATCCGTACAAAAAATTCTTGTGTGATGTATATGTGAATTGGCATTTATGTATAGAATAATGCTGCAGTGTGATGTATTTGTGAATTTGCATTTATGTATATGTGAAAATGTGTGATGTAGTCAATTTTGAGATTGAGAAAATGTGTAAAGAAATACACTGTGTTGGTCGTTGGTGTTGTATATATGAATACAGATTGAGAAAATGTGTAAATGAGAAAATGTGTGATGTAGTCAATTTTGAGATTGAGAAAATGTGTAAAGAAATACACTGTGTTGGTGGTTGGTGTTGTATATATGAATGCAGATTGAGAAAATGTGTAAATGAGAAAATATGTGATGTAGTCAATTTTGAGATTGAGAAAATGTGTAAATGAATGCAGCTGGTAGGTGGTTGATCATGAATGTAGCTGGTTGGCGGTTGATCATGAATGACTACAGTCGGGCAAAGGCTTATCACAGACGGTTCTACACTTAGAACCGTCTGTGATATCAATATCACAGACAGTTCTAAGTTTAGAACCGTCTGTGATAGTAGGCTTATCACAGACGGTTCTAAACTTAGAACCGTCTGTGATAGTAGGCTTATCACAGACGGTTCTAAACTTAGAACCGTTTGTGATATTGATATCACAGACGGTTCTAAGTGTAGAACCGTCTGTAATAATCCCCTATATATATCCTCTGGCTAGGGTTTTCCGTGTATTCTGTAGTTATTCTATATCTAAATCCTGATCTGCCCCCCCCCCCCCCCCGAGCTGTCGCCGCCGCCTCCCTCGAGCCGTCGTCGTCGCCTCCCTCGAGCCCTCCCCGGTCGCTTCCCTCGAGCCATCGCCGCTTCCCTCGAGCCGTCACCGCCGCCTCCCTCGAGCTGTCGCCGCCGCCTCCCTCGAGCCCTCCCCGACCGCTTCCCTCGAGCTGTCGCCGACGCCTCCCTCGAGCCCTCCCCGGCCGCCGCCCTCGAGCTGTCGCCGCCGCCTCCCTCGAGCCCTCCCCGGCCGCCTCCCTTGAGCCGTCGCCGCCTCCTCCCTCGAGCCCTCGCCGGCCGCCTCCCCGAGCCCTCGCCGCCGCCTCCCCGAGCCCTCACCGGCCGCCTCCCCGAGCCCGTCGTCGCCGCCGCCTCCTCCCCTAGCCCCTGTTCTTCTGGTGATTTCGAATATCACCGGTCTTGTGAGTGGGTCTGTGATTTTTGTATGCAATTTGTATGGGCTGTGCTAGTTTGTTAATCTTCTTTACATTACCTGGCACTGGGAAACATAGATTGCTTATGGGATATTTGGTTGCTCGATGATAACAAATATCATATACTGAGATTGGTTCAATCGGTCATTGAACTCTAATAGCTGTCATTGTTGTCTTGTGACTCTGGAAGGCAGTCTCTAGACTTTGATATATATGCTTGTGAGTGAGTCTTGTTGTCTTGTGACTCTGGAAACATAGATTGCTTATGGGATATAGCTGTCATTCAATCGGTTCATGCTGTTTCAGATATTAGCATATTCATATGTTGATCTGTTGGGAATTTTGTTAAGTTGAAACATAAATTATTGAGCAAAGTTAATTTGGTTGGTCCTGCTTTTTTGAATACTGCAATCTGAATACATGCATGCTGAATATACTTTAATCTTGAGATTGTAGAGTTTGTATTTAGAGCTCAAAAGACCGAGTTTATTATTTGGCATAACCAATCAAGGAAGAGTATATGATTTAGTAGCGGGACGGCCAAGATTAATCTTGTGCAACCCTACAATTTGAGAGCACAAATTAATCAATTAAAACTTGAGCTTGTTGCTAGTCTTAATTGATACATGCCTTTTACATTGTCATACATATTCATGTTTAGAATGTTATTGATTCTATTATTGATGCTTGTTGCTTCATATAGCTACCATTATATATGTATATATGTAGGTATATATATGTATATGTATGTATGTATATACACATATATATGTATTGTAATCGCCTATATTGAGCGAAATAGATAGATATTGCACTTTCTTATCTTATGGTATGCACTTTCTTATCTTATTTTAATAGACCCACAAATTGAGCAAAATGTCATCCGCGCATTCTTCAACACCATCGCCAGAGGCGTCCGCTTCAAAATCAAGACGCCAAGGAAGAGGGCTATCAAAGAATCCTGAGGGCCGATTTACCATCACACAGGTCGATGTATCTGGGGTCCCTCTCCTTCCTCGCAAAGCAGTAAGCGCATGGAAGAGCATGATCGAAATCATTGCACGAGAACGAATTGAGATCACATTCAATTCGTGGAAGGACGTGCCTACGACTCGGAAAAGAGAGCTACTGACAGAAATTTTGGCATCGTTCGAGATCCCAGAAGAACACCAAGACGCCGTGTAACGACCAGCCTTGCTAGGGGCGTGCAAAGCATGGAAGAACTTCAAGAGCAAGCTTGTTAAGGACTACGTGGACAAAGATGAAATGCCCTTTCATAAATACACATTCCTGGAATCACAATGGGAAGATTTCAAGGCTTCGAAGACGACCGAAGATTTCAAAAGTACAAAGTGCGGCGCATAAGGCCCTCCAGGCAAAAAACACACACCCCCACAGACTTGGCACAGCTGGGTATGCGGGTAAAATCCCGCAGTGGAGGAGCGAGGACGACCAGACAGCCCTGCAGGACATCGCCCCGCCATTTGCCAATATCCCGGATGAGTGCGCTCGAAATTGGATTAGAGCAAGGTCATCCACAACGACATCGGGGGACGTCTCCTTTCGAAACCCTGCAGACCAGCAAGTGTCCCAGCGCTTGGTAAGATATCGATCGAACTACGTAGCTTGTAATTACTCTACAACTTCGTACGAACTGAAATGACATGTCGTGCTCTTGCAGGAAGAGCTGAGTTTTGAAACTACCCTGGGATCATTCCAGAGAACAAGGGAGAATGATATGCTCTCCGCGGCCCTGGGAAACAAGGAGCACCCGGGCCGTACGAGAGGCCTTGGCCTTTACGTTCCTTGGAAACATGGTTTCCAAGATGACTCCGACATGTATCGGCGCAGGAAGAGAAACAAAGCCGAGCGTGACGCACGGCTATGAGAAGAGATCAAGGCATCTCTTAGAGAGGAGCTAATGGGTGAGCTAGCTCATGTAGTTAGAGATGAGGTGCGGAAACATACAGAAAGTCAGCAGGCCGCTGCCACCGCTCCTGTGCTAGCTAGCCCGCACAACCGTCCGAGTAGTTGCGCGTCCAATCCGATGCAAATCGATGCCAGATGTCCTGTGGACGACATCCTGGTAATAATTATTATCTCTCGAATGCTTGCTCCATTGATAGGCCTATTCGACTAGCTAATTCTGTATCGTTATGTAGGACCCTACGAAGTGCAGGCTCCAAGTGAGATATGCCTCCGTTCCCTTGCACGCTGCTTGGGGCCAGGCATATCCGTCTGGTATCGGGGTCATGCTGCACGGTCAAACTTTAGCGCCAGGCTTCGCAAAAGTTAATATGGATGGTGTGCATGTCAATTTTGAGGTCGTCCCGCTACCGAAGCCCCCCAACGCCGAGATCGTGACTTTAGGGCAGGCCATTGGAACATTCATCCAGTGGCCCAAAAGCGACATCTCCCTGGAGGCTTCTTCACCGATGGCAGGACCAGAAGGGCGGTGCGAACCAGAGCAACATGCACTGGTGCCATCTCCACGAGGGCAGTGCGAAGCAGAGCTACCTGAACCGGTGCTATCTCCACGGGTGCTATTCTGGCCAAAGCAACTTGCACCGTATGTACCATTACAGTCGACTACCATAAAGTCGACCTACAGTCAAGGCAGTGGCCAGGGAAAATCAAAGACGAAGGATGATGACGATATCACGTACCTGCCATTGGCCCGCAAATTCGTGCTAGGCGAGCCGATGATATTCCCGGAAGAGCACCTCTTAACCCTAGGACTTGGTTGCCAAAGATTCCACGCTTGGTATATGGAACAGTCCAATAGGCCAGAGGCAGAACGGCGCTCAGGTATCACTGTCAAATTCAAGCCGGAACATTTCGTGCACGAAGCTCACGAATGTGTCTTCGCGGTGACCTTTGACGATATATTTGGTCTTTTCACGCTCAACGCTCTCGATGCCTCACTCGTTCGATGCTGGACGCTGTAAGTCTGTACAATCACAGTCTCTGTTCACGTAATACCGATATATGTCACAATTTGTTGCTTTTCTGTGTGTATATATAGATTCATGCTGACCGAAGCTAGATCATCGAAATCACCAATTGGTTTCCTGGACCCACGCTTGGTCGCCATTGATACCATCAACGAGGATGCATCCTTCGTCGAGAACTATATTACAAAAGCACTGCTGGCTCACCGCGATAAGGAATTTGTTCTTATGCCATACAATGAGCACTTCCATTGGATTTTAATTGTAATTATACCAAATTGGAACAAGGCTATATACCTTGATTCTCTAAGTAAGAACAAATCCAAGTACGCAGCTATCGCCCAAATACTCAATAGGTAAGTACATTGTACATTCTACTCTTTCTTTCCTTCCGAATGACTAATCTAATTTTTTCAAATAACGAAGGTCGTTCATCACATACGTTCAACAAACACGTGGCTCGACGACAGGGGCCAAGCCCTTGAAACATGCTCGCAATTTTCGGGTATTCGCTAGCTACACATTAATTAATCATATACAATAGTTAGTAGTAATGCCTCTTGATTTAACACATTCTATTTTTTGCAGTGCCACCAGTAGCAGCCGGGCAACACGTGTGGATACTACGTGTGCCACCATATGAGACTACTCCTCGATTCCACCAAGATCACCAATTCTAAGGTTTGTCAATCTTTCCACATTTATTTCATACATGTCAGGTTTTATATGTACGCGCGTTGATATTCCTATCCACAGGCTGCGTCCATCTCTACATCTGCATTGAAACAGCCGGACTTTGCACAAATTCGAGGAGAGTTAGTTTGGTTTTTGTGGACTAAAGTCATAAGATCAGATGGAGAGTTCCACTGCGCAGAATGACTTTTTATTGCTCTTATCAATCCGGAATCGAGGGCTCGCGAAAGAAATAGATACATAATCAACAAACTTGTAGTGCGATAAAAAATGCAATGTTACCATCTAAGTGCAAATGCAATGTAGATCTTTTGTAATTATGTATTTGTTAATGGATATTTTATTACATTTCAATTAATTGATTTGCGAAATGGATGCTTTATGTTTGTCAAATGAAGTGTGATGTTGAATTGGATGTTTTATGTCTGTGAAATGAATTGAGATGTGAATTGGATGTTTTATGTATCTGAAATGAATTGAGATGTGAATTGTATGTATACATGTTTGATCTGCTTGTTTCAGAGGGCATGGCTAGCATTTCCTGAGGCTAGCCAATAAACAGAATAAGATTTAGGGGTAGAAAAGCATATCACAGACGGTTTTTAACTAAAAACCGTCGGTGATAGACGATAATCACAGACGGTTTGTAAGTAAAAACCGCCTGTGATTATAACCTATCACAGACTGTTTTTAGTTAAAAACCGTCTGTGATATTTATATATCACAGACGGTTTTTAACTAAAAACCGTCTGTGATAATCAGCTATCACAATCGGTTCGTAGTTAAAAACCGTCTGTGATATTGATATATCACAGACGGTTTGACAACCGTCTGTGGTAACATTCGATTATCACTGACCCATAAATTCAGACGGTTCAGAAAACCGTCTGTGATGACGGTTCTGAACCGTCTGTAATACGGTTTTCTGTAGTAGTGTATAAACATTCATGAAACATATGGTAGGACACAGTAAGATAGGGAAACACTATATAATTCCACTTCCACATGTTATTTTGCAATATTTTTTTACGGGAAACCATAGGGGAGTCCCTTATTTTGCAACGATGGATACAGGAAATTAGATCCAGTGGAGCCAATGCTAGGATCAAAACAAAGAGCTACCGATGATGAAATGTGAAACTTGAGTGCATCAAATGATGACAACTTGGGTACGCTATGCCTGCTATTTAAGCAATGTGTGTACAATTATTCCTGACAGTTATCTATTGTTCCTGTAGACTCTACTATATGCATGCCTTCCCAGATTATGGTTTATAACTATTATATTTTCTCAACTAATGTAGATCTTTCTTTGTCGCTCAAAAATCTGTGCGGTCAAGTGACCCACAGGCTATGAGTAGGTGATGAAGATGCCTTCGTTTTGTGACGCCAAAGTGGGAATGGGCCGTCTGGGCTTCATTATGGGCTAAAATTCGGGATATCCGGTTTCATATTATCTGGATTATCCGTATCTGTATCCGTATTCGACGGATACTAGGCTTACTGTATTCGTATCCGTATCCGAAAAAAAATCTATATCTATATCCGATCCGAGCACTATCTGAAAAAATCTGATCCGACACAATCCGTATCCGTATCCGTCCGGATCCGACGGAAACTATCCGATCCGTTTTTACCCCTAATGTTTGATAATTCTAGACAATAGTAATCTTTTACACTGACGGTAATGCTATTTGGCGGTTACGCGCACATAATTCTTTTGGCGGTTTTGTTGTTGAAACCGTCTGTGATTCATGAGTAGTCAACTATCATAGATGGTTATGAGTTAATAACCATTTGTGATAGTACGTATCATCGACGCGGTTCGAAAACCATCGGTGATGACTTCATATCATTACTAACTCATAAACTCGAACGATTCACGAAACCGTTTGGAATGACCTTTTATGTACTAATGTTTGGAAGTGGCGTGTGGATCGTTTTCATTTACTTGGGTTTTCGTGTGATGGGCTGTGAGGAGCAACCGAGAAAGACCATAGGCTAATGAATACTGAAAACGATTTTGCATTGTTTGCTTTGTATACAGAAAATCTACAGTATGATGTCCAGGGCAGAGATTTTTTTACCGATTTTGAATTTCAACGATTATGAGAGCCACCAACTCTGTCTTGGGGAGATGAAAAATAAAGTCAATCTTATGGGTCTTCAATCTCGAGTAGAGCTTATCCATTGTATGCTCAATCATGATAGTGTTGTCATTAATGGTTGTAATATTCATCCCCAAAATTTCACATCTAGGGCACCAACCACTTGACGTGCATTCTTAGACTCAGAATAAGTCAAGTCAACTACACACAGATTGCTAAGAATCTTGGTGAACCTAGGAAACAACTCATCCAAAGATTCATCAGGCTTTTTCTCCAACTTGGAATACTCTTTCTTGAATTGATTCCGTCTCACTTCCTTGATCATTGGGGAGTCCTCATAGTAATCAACAAGGTTCCTCCAGATCTTGTGAGCAGATATCAAATGAGATACCAGATATCAAGTGAGATACTCAATCACACTCAAATCTACCAAGCTCCTGAATCAGGTAGTTGTGTGTCTTGTTGTTTGCCTCCACATCCATAAGATTTATCGGAGCGATATGGTCGATCAGCTGCAGGCATGACAAATGCATTCTTTACTTTCTCTTCAATTGGTTACCTTTGGGCCTGGATATATGCTATCATATGAGCCTTCCAATATGGGTAGTTAACCCCATCGAAGGCTTGCCTAAAGTCATGGATCTAAGACTAGTTAAAATCTACCAAGAAGAGCTAACTAGACTCTGATATTACTTGTAGGACCAGTAGTGGCAACAGAAGGGGGTGAATGATGTCTTTTACTAATTTCCCCTTAAGTATCTAGAAATCTTGCACTCTAGAGTTAGAAAGCCAAGAAAATCAGATTTTACAGCCTAAATCCAAATCACAACCCAAAACAACAAAGCCTTACAAATTCAGCACCTAATCGGTTTGACCGCCACTAGAGGTGCAGTCTAACCAGCCATACACCAGCTGGTTTAACCAGGCCTAGGAGTTGTCTGACAGCTCGCCTATTCCTAGAACAAAAAATCGGCCTGAGTCAAAGCCACTTTTGGGGCAAACTTCAAAATCTATGATCAAATGAAGCCAAATCTGCAATCTTGCTACTACTACAAAAGAGGCTATACTGGACGGCTACATCACAGACGGTTCCTATGAACCATCTGTGTTGCAACTATCATAGATGGTTCATACTAACAATCGTCGGTGATATTTTCATAGATGGTTATTTATACAAACTGTCTGTGATAAAGCAAGACATCACAGACGGTTCTTTAATAACCATCTATGAAAATATCACAAATGGTTGTTAGTATAAATCGTCTACGATAATGCAAGACATCACAGACTGTTAGTATTAATAACCTTTGTGATAATTCACATATGTTTATTTATAAGAACCGTTTATGATATGTGCATTATAACAGACGGTTCGTATAACAAACTATCTCTGATAATGCCATGACATCGATCTGTGGCATCTCTCCCAGGATTCTAATCTCACCCGTCCATTCTCTCCGCATCGAACGGTGGGCATCGGTTCCTCTCACCCCTTATTAATTACTGCCCCTCTCCCTTTCACTCCGAGATGCGTGAGTTCTATCAGTTTCTCCTAGCTAACTAGTTCATCCACTCCTAGCTTGTTCCTCGATGACGCCGACTACCGTCGTGATCTAGCGCCTCCGTTATAACACCACGGTTGACTGCATAACACACTCTTGTCGTAAGTGTCAGAGAGTGTCTTGTGCAGTCTCACCGTCTTGACACAAAGGTGACACTACCGCCGCCTCTCCTTCACTGCAAGACACCGCGGAAGCAGCCAGCTACCAAGACGGTGCTCAAGTCGGTGTCAAGGACATCCAGCTCGCGCGCTACTAGGATCTCTCCTTCTATGTTTTTGCCATGGGTTTGTAGGATTAGGAGATGTGTTCTTGCCATGTTTAAGAGTTGGGTTCGTAGGATTATGATGTGTTCTTGCCATGTTTTTACTGTGTTAGATGGGTAACTAGCTCATTATCATGTGATATTGTAATGGTGGATTCTAATAGAATGTGCTGCTGTGTTTGCTTGTTTTCAAAGGGCATAGCTAACATTTCTTAAGGCCAAGCCAAAAAATAGAAAAATTTAGGTATAGTATGAACTATCACAGACGATTTTGTGGTATAAACTATCTATGAAGAACTATTACAGATGGTTCTATATTACAACCGTCTGTAATACTCGCCCATCACAGATGGTTATTAGCTAGAACTATCTGTGATGTTAGAGTATCATAGATGGTTTTTACTTCGAGCCATCTGTGATGTTAGAGTATCACAGATGATTCTAGTTACAAACCGTCTGTGTTGTATTTATCACAGACGGCTCACAAATCGCCTGTGATAACTTCCGATTATCACTGACCCATAAATTCAGACGGTTCAGAAAACCGTCTGTGATGACAGTTCTGAACCATTTGTATTGACCCTTTTTATAGTATTGTGCCCTCTCCCCTCTGCCAGGACCCACACTGTAGGCCTCGGTCCCCACCGTCGCCCATGCCCACCCACCTTTCCAACTGAGCCACCCATAGTTTTGAATGCATGGTGCAATTGTTGACTTTGCCTCTCCACATCCCATCCCTGTAGTGCCTCTTTACACCATTTTGTCGCATTCGGTTGTCTGAACAGGTAGAGATACGATCACTGTGAAGACAGTCTTAAACCTCGTGCTAAAGATGATGTGTCCTGAACTTGACGTTGATACCAGAGTGTCGTTGTCCACCCGTCTTGTTGGCATGTTCCATGTACCATGCAGGTAATCTTTGGCAAGCAAATCCTAGGGTTAGGTGGTGCTCTTTCAGGATGACCAAGAGCTCATCTAGCATGAATTTCTAGGCCATTGGCAAGTAGGGGATATCATCAATCTTCTTTGATTTGCCCTTGCCGCCTTGTTGTTTAGAGGTCGAGTTTACGGAAGTCAACCAGGCATGAGATGTAGATGCATGTGATGCAAGATGCCTTTGGTGTGTCAGTGCAGGTAACTCTGGTGCAAGTAGCTCCAGTGTAGATAGCTCCTGTGGACATGGCACCGGTGCAGGACTTTCCCATGAAGTTGACACCGGTGCAGGTGCCTCCAACAGATGTCCCTCTTGGGCCACTAGATGAATGTTCTAATGGCTTGCCCTAGAGTCACAATCTTATCGTTTGGGGGCATCTGTAGTGGGACGACCTTGAAGTTGGCATGATCACCGTCCACATTCACTTTTGTGAAGCCTGACGCTAGAGTTGCACTGTGCACCAAGGCCCCGGCACTGGATGATATGCCTAGCCTCAAGCAGCGTCCAACGCAATGAAGGCATACCTTACTTGGATCTTACACTCCGTAGCCACCTACATAATGATACAAAATTAGCTACTCCTACAGACCTATCAATGGATCGAGCATTCTAGACATAATAATTATTACCAAAATGTCATCGATAGAAAATTTGTGGTCACTTTTCGAGGTAGGGTTGGACGCGCAGCTACTCCGACAGTTGTAGGGCTAGCTAGCACAGTAGCAGTAGGGGCTTATAAATGATTTCCCCTAAACCTTTCCTCCATACTCTCCATTTGTCATTGCATCTCATCTCTGACGGCATCAGTGATCTCCTCTCTGAGGGATTGATGAATCTCCTCTTGTAGACATGCATTGCGCTTGGATTTGGCTCTCTTCCTACTCTGGTATGCTTTGGAGTCCTCTGGGAATCCCTGTTTCCATGGACAAAATCACGTATATATGACACATTCTCATAAACATAAATGAAAATTCACATACATATGCACACATTGTCATATACATAAATGCAAATTCACATATATATGTACACATTCTCATATATGTAAATGCAAATTCACATATATATGACACATTCTCGCATACATAAATGCAAATTCAGAACATATGACAAATAAACATTTCATTCATCATTACACTTGCTTATTTCATTTAAAAATTAGCCATTCATGATGATCGACACGTATGTAGCTAGTTTCGTCATATTGTTCTTCCTCGACCCTTATGCCACTTTCGAAAGAAGACAACTCATCAAATTGATTATATTCTTCCTCGTCTACTACATTCTCAACTCTGACAATCCTCCTTTTTCCATAAAGAACTACGTGGCGCTTCTTATTTGCCTGGTCAGTTACATAGAAGACTTATACAACTTGGTTAGCGAGTACAAATGGTTCAACTTTGTATCTGACATTTTTGTGGTCCACGGTAGTGATGCCATATATTGTGGCTACTAACCAAACAACATATGAGGGGACTAGCTATAGAGAGCAAATGACAGGAGAGAATGCTTGTGTATGAAACGAGTGGATCTCCCCTCTCATACCCCTCTTGGGGGTTTATATATATGAATGGGGTAGGATGGGAAATTCCCATCCTACCCGATTTCACATCCTACCCCTTTGATAATTACAAAAGGTGAGGGTACATTGATACATTCCTCTATACTATTGATCCTATAACATATTAGGCCAGTTGCAAGAACCAGTCACAAGGGGGTTGGGTCACCCCTACAACAGTACTCCCTCAACAACAAGCACGGAAGTCCCGATAGGCGAGTTGACGTGAACAATTAGCCTAGGGGACCAAATAGTAGAAGAGGGGACTAATAGAGTGAGTATGAGAAAATGAGTTATGCCCTCCCTTGTTGATCCAAGGAAGTATATATACATGGCCATAAGGTCTTATTATAACAACACCCCTACCATGGGGTACTATTCCAAGGGCACACAAGTCCTTATGCCTTATTGGGGCCTCTTGGCTCAGTAGGCTAAATAGATACCGGTGGGAGCCATCCCCACAACAGGAGCCTCTTATGGTAAAGAGATTCTTCTTGAGCAGGTTGATACCATGCTACGTATGCCTTTTGGCCCCCTCTGTCCTTTTGATCTTGTAAGGAGTTGGCCCATGCATTTGGTCTTGTTGACCGTGGTCATGCACGGTTGCTGTGTTGGGGACACGAGTGCACTTGTGGTTGGCACTCTTGCAGGCGGGGCACGCATGGTCTCCGCCGAGGTCTTCACACAATCTCCGCACAAGGACTTGGCACGACCTCCGCAGGGCTTTGGAAGGTCTTTGCCGAGCTTTGTGTGGATGTTGTCTTAGCGTGGACACTTTGCATAGTCTCCACCGAGGTCTTTGCACAATCTCACAGTCTTCGCATAGCCTTTTGACTTGAAGTTGACAAAGTCGGCGACAAGACGACAACTTGTGTGTGTGCGGTCAGACCCCCACCTTTCGGGCTTGGTATCGATGAAGTTGGTGGTAAGCTGAAGGCTTGCGCGCGTGAGTGTCTACAACCACAAGGTGGCCGAACGAAGCATCTACAAGTCACGACAACCACGCCATTCTGTTGCGGGTTGTAGGGTGCAGTTAGGAAGCGCTGCACTCATTGGTCATCACAAAAATCTGCAAACTCCTTTGATACAAACTCTCCACCATGATCGGTATGCAGTGCTTTGACCTTGGAGTTAGTCTGTACCTCCGGTCTTACCTTGATTCTTTTAAATGCCACAAATGCTTCATCTTTGCTCTTGATCAAAACACACCACATGAAGTGTGAATAATCATCAAGAACAAGCAAGAAGTATCAATTACTTACAGGGGTTGCTGGACTTATTGGACCACACAGATCTGCATGCAACAATTCTAGAGGTTCTTCGGCCTGGTATGTGGATGCTTAAGGGAATGGACTCCGGTGATGTTTCCCATCCAGACAAGCTTCACACAATTGTTCCAAGTGTTCTATGTGTTAGAAATGATCTTGACTTCGAGTCCTAGACGTAGTAGAGTCCATCTCCGAGTATAACTCAAGTTGAAGTTGAGTCCAACATGAAGTCTGAATATGTATGCAAGTAGGAGTTTTTTATCCCTATATATTGGGGAGGCTTGTACCTAGTTTTGTAAGAAAGAAAGGAAAAGCAAGAGAAAAAGCAAGGAAAAAGGGGGAGCTAGTAAGAGAATAAAGAAATTCAAAAATTTCTTCCGTGTTCTCTCAGATTATTTGCGATGTGTGCGTTTTCTCCTGGATTAAAACTGTAACAATTGGTATCAGAGCTCTTGAGAAAAAAATAGTCCGATCTCGTCGAATTCGAGGAGGCTTGTTGAGTATTTTTGAGCCATTGAATTCGATTCCCATTCGAAGACCTGCGCAATAAAATCAAGCGCTTGCCTCGGTTTTCTCAACGTGGGTGACAAAAAAAAGGTTGCGCAGCACAGAAGTCGCAGCACACGAGGCTTACTACGCTCCTCGTCTTGGTCCGTGCGTAGCAAGGCAAGAGTAGTAGACTCATCCTCCATCGCCTAGCCTCAATTCATGTGCAACCGAGCCAAAACTAGATGCAAAGGGCATCTGTTTGCCAGAGGAAAGTCAAGCAGAAGAAAGAAGACGTCAGCCAGCCAACTCCAAATTCCAAGCATGGAAACTAAGATCTAAAGAAATAATTAACACGGTGTGTGTTCGGCTGATTTCGTGTTTTCTCCAACACATCACGCGGCATTGCTTTCGTGCACAAGCCGAAGGCAAGGCGCTGCTCCAAGCGGATCACGTCGACGAAGCAGTAGCACGTTGCGACTGAGCAAAGGATAGAGAATAAAGAGAAGCAAAAACAAGAAACAAAAAAGATTGGCAACAGAGAAGCAGAGCAAGTTCAAGGAAAAAGAAAAAACAGTGCAATTTTTTTCCATTTTCTTCGGTTCAAGAGCCGCTTCACAGTAGCCCGAGTTCTTGATCCGTGCTCAAGATCATGTCGCGTACTCCGGGAAGTGGTGTCACCGGTGATGAGGCATCATCCAGTATGATGGTGAAGGAGAGTTCCGCCATCTCACTGCATTATCTGATGCTCACGACAAGCAATTATGCAGCATGGGCAATCAAGATGAAGGTGTATATGAAGGCTCAAGGAGTGTGGGATGCGATCGAGAATGGCAACGTTGATTTGCGCAAGGATCAAATGGCATTGGCAGCCATTTATCAGGGCATCCCAGAGGAGACGCTCTTCCTACCGGCCGAAAAGGAGACGGCCAAAGCCACGTAGGAGGCGTCGAAGACGATGCATCTCGGCGGCGATCGTGTGAAGGAAGCAAAGGTACAAACTCTTAAGACCGAGTTTGAGGTGCTGCATATGAAGGAAACAGAGTCAATCAATGACTTCGTCGTCCAGTTGACGGTCATCGTCGACAAGATTTGGGTCCTTGGCAAGAAGGTGGAAGAGTTGTACGTGGTAAAGAAATTCCTTCGTGCTGTTCCCTCACAATTTCTCCCGATTACTTCGGTCATAGAGCAATTTGGAGACCTAAAGACAATGACCATGGAGGAGGTCATCGGTCGTCTTAAGGCGTATGAGGAACGCATCCACGACAATATCAACAAATGCGATGGACGGCTCTTGTTGACCCGCGCTAAGTGGGAGATCCGATCATCGAAGCGTGAAGGTAAGAACACTTCTAGGAGTGGTGGCCAAGGCCGTCAGAATCGGAAGTTTGATAAGGCAAAAGTGAGGTGTTACAATTGTAATGATTATGGACACTTTGCTTTAGAATGCCTTAAGCTGAGGATGAAGAAAGTGTTTGTTGCTGAAGCGCTTAGCGATGATGAATCAACTGTGCTCTGATGATGAGTTGAGTCAGGGACATTTGAGAAAGATGTGTCGCCGTCCAAACTCAAGTAAGGTGTTAAGCATAAAGTTTAGTAAGTTGTAGTTGAGTCTGACTACCTCAATGTTTTAGAGTCAAGTCAAGATTAAGGGGGAGATCATTAGAAATAATCTTGACTTCGAGTCCTAGACATAGTAGAGTCCGTCTTTGAGTATAACTCAAGTTGAAGTTGAGTCCAACTTGAAGTCCGAATATGTATGCAGGTAGGAGTTTGTTATCCCTATATATTGGGGAGGCTTGTACCCAGTTTTGTAAGAAAGAAAGGAAAAGTGAGAAAAAAAGTAAGGAAAAAGGGGGAGCTAGTAAGAGAATAAAGAAATTCAGAAATTTCTTCCGTGTTCTCTCAGATTATTTGCGATGTGTGCGTTTTCTCCTGGATTAAAATTGTAACACTATGTGTGGCAGACTTTCAACCAACTCCATCTGAGAAAACTTCTTCAAGGTACGAAAATTTACATGCCCATACCTTGCATGCCACACCACTCCCTCTCATCATATTTTGCCAAGAGACAAACATACCATGTACGGTTCATATGCAACACATACAGCCTATTCCAAGATTTCTTCACCTTTGGCCAATAATTTTCTTTCTCAATCATAGATGCTGAGGCTACCATCTTCAAACACAGTTTTGTTACCAGCTTCGTCTAATTGACCAAGACTAATAATGTTGTTGCAGAGACAAGGAATGAAGTGCACTCCAGTGAGTACCTTGTGCTCTTCATTGGCTACTTTGATCAACACAGCACCATGCCCGTGTATTTCAACTACAGACCCATCGCCGAACTTGACTGGTCCCTTTACTGACTTGTCTATATTTGCAAACACCTCTTCACAACCGATCATATGGTTTCTAGCACCCGTGTCCAAATACCATGATTATGAGTTCCTTAGTCTAGTGCTGAGTTCAGGCTTGACACTTTCTTCATTGAGCAGCACCAATTCAGCCCCACTCTCCACAGTCTAAGTAAGCTTGCAAGTTTCAATCATCAGTAAGGTTGGCTCTTCATCTCGACATTTCTCAATGTAATGAGCTCTCGCCTTCTTGTTGTTGGTACAGTCAGTAGCAAAATGACAAAACTCATTACAATTGTAACATTTGACATTTGATTTGTCAAACTTACACTTGTATGTCTTCTCACTTCATTAGCACGTCCACCTCCTCGAGAGCGGCCATGGCCATGACCTCCGCGGTGTCCGCCGCCACTTCTTACGTAGCTGCTTGAGCCATTGCCCCCAGACCTCTTCTCCTTTGCAACCATAGCTTCCCATTGTGCCCGGGATAGTAGCAACTGCTCACCTTCGTGCTTGCTGTGGCGACATCCCTTCAAACTCTCCTCGAACGCCCGCAAACGTCCAATGGCCTCAATCACTGTCATCGATGATAGATCTCCCCATTACTCGATTGTTCCTACAATGGGAAGAAACTTATCTGGAACTGTGTTAAACAGTTTTTCCACCACAGCGCCTTCCTTCACATCGGCTCCCATCGACCGCATCTCACCCACCACCGTGGTGAGCTTTTGAGAGAAAACCATGGTGGATTCATTTTCCTCCATGTTCAGCCTGTCAGATTGCCGCTTCAGTGCTTGTACTCGTGCTTTCTTAACATGTTCCTCTCCGACTCGCATCTCCTTGAGTGCATCCCAGGCTTCTTTTGCCGTCTCTGTCTCCACAATGGCCATTATCATGGCATTCAACACTCCTAGGAAATTGCAGCTAGGGTGCCTTGGTCCTTCTTTTCTTCAACCGCATCGCTGCCCTTAATTGCCGCCCACACTCCCAGCGAGCACATGAGAATCTTCATCTTCACGCCCATATGTTGTAATTGGTATCGGTTAATATTAGGTACTGAACGACATGTTGACACCTCTGGCTGGAACCTTCCCTAACGACGACGATCCAAAGACCGTCACTGGCGCCTTTAGCGGCGAGCCCTCCAGTGTCCCGTCACCAGACATCACCTCCTCGAACAAGGCTCTGATACTAAATGTTGGATCAGAGATCACTCAAACAATTCACGTGATCACAAATAGTAAATACACAGGAGGAAAGAACATAGAGACAGACTCAGTTGTTGGTGCCGAACAGACTGCGCACCATTTCAGTTTTCTGCTCTCTGTTTATTCGTTTTGAATGTGCTACAATGAAAACAGAGAAACCAATACAGACTCCAAACGTGCATACACTCTGGATGGCTAACAAACCCATCCGACTCTAGCAAATAACCAACATGACCCGGCCATACCCCTAACAAATCAGATCTGTTAGACCATGTGGCTAGGTTTATAATATTTCGGGTGATGAATAATTGACAATGGTTAATTTGTTATGATGAATATTTGGTGATTTTGTTTAGCGATGTTATACGAGGTGTGTGGTGCGTGCGTGAACTGATGTTGGTCAAGTTGGGACGAACTTGTGCCGGAAAAATATTCTTTGGTCTTTGCATGTGCAGGTTGAGCATGGAGGCGATCATGGTCGGTGACGAGGTGGACCGGAACTAGGATGGGGAGATCCGAGGTTCAGACGGTCAAGGAGGTCACGAGATGATCGGGCTCATGCTTGGGGCGCATGGAGATCAAAGGTGGATGATACGTGGAGAAGCTACGGGAGGTGCGGTCCTGGAGGCTTCGACACGTGACGCGTTAGAAAAGTCGTGAGTGTGAAAACCCGTGTTAAGAAGGGTTTCGGGTCCCTTGAAAATTAGTGGGCCAAAAGTCTAGTTGGACTTGGATTAGGATTCTAAGTCCTAATTGGAGTTGGATTAGGATTCTAAGTCCTAGTTGGAGTTGGATTAGGATTCTAAGTTCTAGTTGGAGTTGGATTAGGATTATAAGTCCTAGTTGAAGTTGGATTAGGATTCTAAGGCCTAGTCGGAGTTGGATTAGGATTTTAAGGCCTAGTTGGAGTTGGGCTATGTGTGTATATATATGCATGCGGCGGCATGGCAAGAGTTGTACCGGGGAGCGACGTGGAGAAAAAGAAGGCGTTGTTTTGGAGGCGCGGTACGAAGCGACGAGAGGAAATAGAAGGATGCGGCGGCTGTGAGCAAAACCAACGGGATGAACAGTGTTCGTCGTTTTTGAATAAAGTTTGTGAGTTTTTTATTTCGCATCTATTGTCCTTTTTCTTGGTTTTCTGATTCCTATAAATTCTCCATGCATTGATCTATGTCGAGATATTTTTGTTGCTTACATACTTGAATTATTTTTAATTAAAAAATTGATTAGAAGATTAAGAAAAAATCGAGCACGTTTAGATCGATCGGAAGTTCGCCGCTACAGTAAATTGCTATAGTACGCTACAGTGTTTTTGCTACAGTGCCTCGCTGCAGTAATTTGCTACAGAACGCTACAGTGATTGCTACAGTAAATTCAGAAAAATATTTTTTTTGTTTTTTGTTATTTCTGGTTTTTGCATATTAAAAGGTAGAAAATAAAAAAAGGTTTCCGTTGTGCGTTGCAATCATTCACCCCCCTCTGATTGCTATCAACGATCCTACAAATGGTATCAGAGCAGGTTAATTTTTCTAATTGATCTTAACCGGTGATTAGAAAACATGTCGACGGATAGGTATTCCACAAAACCTTATGTTTTCGATGGTGTTGATTTTCAGTATTGGAAAGCGAAAATGGAGGCATACATTCAAGCTCAAGGCTTTGCAATATGGGAGAAGGTATACAAGCCTTATCAAGTGCCGGAGAATGATGCTATGTCAGCAGCGAATATAGCAGAAGTGGAGTCAAATAGCAAGGCAAGGAATCTGATAATTCAAGGACTAGGAAGGAGTGACTTTGATCGTGTTGTGCATCTTAAATCCGCATATGAGGTATGGAAAGCACTCTGTGATTATCATGAGGGTTCATCTACTATTAAAGAGGTGCGTCAAGATATGTACAAAAAAGATTACATGCGTATTGAGATGAAACCTGGTGAATCAATAGATGATCTCTTTGCTCGCTTTAACAAAATTCTTAGTAATCTACGTGCTGTTAATGTTACTTATACTGATGCTGAAAATGCACGTCAATTACTTGGAGCATTAGATATGTCTATATGGGAGATGAAGGTTACGTCCATTAGAGAATCTACTGTCATGAGTACACTTACATTAGATGTACTTTATTCTAAATTGAAAACTCATGAATTAGATGTTTTTGCTAGAAAAAATAATGGTAATAAATCAATTGCTTTAGCTTCACAATCTAGCAAGTCTAATGGTAATAATTCTTCTACTAGCTATGCTTTGTCGTCTTTGTCTTCACTAACCGATGAACAGCTAGAGCAACTTCCAGAAGATGATTTGGCACTTCTTTCTACACGCTTCACAAGAGCTTTGCAGAATGTGAGATCAAGAAAGAGAGGAAATTTTGGTCCTCAAAGGTGCTATGAGTGTGGTGATCTCAATCATATTCGTCCCAAATGTCCAAAGTTTCTAGCAAGATTTGCAAAAGAAGAGAATGAGAAGGAAGAAGAGATGGAGAAAGAAAAAAAGAAGAATAAAAAGAAGGGCTATATTAATCGCAAGGTGGTGCATCGTGTTCTTTCGGCTCTTGAGCAAATTAATTTGAGTGATGTGGACACGGACAGTGAGGATGATACTCCCAAAGGCAAGAAAGATTTAATTGGGTTGTGTCTAATGGCAAGTAGCAAAAGCTCCACCGACAATGATGATCTTGACAGCGACAGCTACAATGAGGCTTCTCGTGCGAGGAAGGAGAACATATGGTTAGTGGACTCCGGCTGCTCACGCCACATGTCCGGTGATAAAAGTTGGTTCTCCTCCCTTTCACATACATCTCGAGCTGAAAGTGTTACTTTTGGAGATGCTACTTCTTCATCTGTTTTGGCAAAAGGTACAGTGAAGGTAAATGAAAAGTTTATGTTTAAAGATGTGGCACTTGTTGAGAACTTGAAATTCAACTTGCTTTCTGTCTCACAAATGATTGATGAAGATCTTGAAGTATGTTTTAAGAAAGGTGAATGTAAAGTGTTAGATGCTTCAGGTGATCTCGTTTTTAAAATTTCAAGATTTGGAAGAGTTTTTAAAGCTGATTTTGATGCTGCACATGATGCTAAGTTTAGGTGTCTAGTTGCCAATTATTCTAAAGATTTATTCTTTTGGCATCGTAGACTTGGACATGTTGGTTTTGATCATCTCACTCGTGTTAGTGGTATGGATCTTATACGTGGTTTGTCTAAACTTAAGAATGAAAGCGATCTAGTATGTTCTTCTTGTAGACATGGTAAGATGTGTGCAGGTTCACATCCTCCGCTTACTATGGTCATGACAAATGCACCGGGACAGCTCCTACATCTTGACACAGTTGGACCATCAAGAGTTCAGTCGGTTGGTGGTAAGTGGTATGTACTGGTAATTGTTGATGATTTCTCTAGATATTCTTGGGTTTACTTTATGGCATCTAAAGATGAGGCTTTTAGTCATTTTAGAAGTCTTGTTCTTAGATTATCTATCGATCTTCCAGGATCTCTTAGAGCTATTAGAAGTGATAATGGAACTGAATTTAAAAATTCTTCTTTTGATCATTTTTGTGCTGAAAAGGGAATTGATCATCAATTTTCATCACCATCTGTTCCACAACAAAACAGTGTAGTTGAAAGGAAAAATAGAACTTTAGTTGAGATGGCTAGAACAATGCTAGATGAATATAAAACTCCAAGGAAATTTTGGGCTGAAGCTATATCTACTGCATGCTATATTTCAAACCATGTGTTCTTGAGATCTAAACTTGGTAAAACTTCATATGAGCTTCGGTTTGGACATAGGCCTAGTGTATCTCATTTTAGAGTTTTTGGGTGCAAATGCTTTGTGTTAAAATCTGGAAGCTTAGATAAATTTGAAGCTAGATCAACTGATGGTATTTTTCTTGGATACCCTGCTCATTCACGTGGCTTTCGTGTGCTTGTTTTGGAGACTAACAAAATAATAGAACCCTGTGAAGTTACTTTTGATGAGGCTAGTCCAGGCACTAGCCTAAGTGATGCAGGTACAAATGCATATGTTCAGGGGGAGAGCATATTTGTTGATGACGATGAGGATGATGAAGATGAGGTTATGGTTCCTACTATTTCTCCACCTGTAATTTCTTCTACACCTTCCACTACTGCGGCTACAGTTGGGCATCCTCAAGCTACTACTTCATCTACACATATTGAAAACGAACAAGAAGGTACTTCAGAAATTTCTGCTCCCCGTCACATTCAAAGGAGACATCCACCTGAACAAATGATTGGAGATTTAAATGAAAGAGTAACAAGGTCCAGGTTTATCGATTCTGACTCCCATGCTCATTCTGCTTTTGTTGCTTCTTTTGAGCCCAAAGATGTATCTCATGCATTAACTGACGAATCTTGGATCAATGCCATGCATGAAGAATTAGAGAATTTTGAACGTAATAAAGTTGGAAACTTGTTTCACCTCCTACTAATCACTCTATAATTGGAACTAAATGGGTGTTTAAAAACAAACAAAGTGAGGATGGTGTTGTTGTTAGAAATAAAGCTAGGTTGGTTGCTCAAGGTTTTTCACAAATAGAAGGTTTAGATTTTGATGAAACTTTTGTTCCTATTGCTAGATTTGAAGCCATTAGAATTTTGTTAGCCTTTGCTTCATCTAAAGGTTTTAGATTATATCAAATGGATGTAAAAAGTGCTTTTCTTAATGGCTATATAAATGAGGAGGTTTATGTTAAGCAACCACCTGGTTTTGAAAATCCACAGTTTCCTAATCATGTTTTCAAATTGTCAAAAGCTTTGTATGGATTAAAGCAAGCTCCTAGAGCATGGTATGATAGATTGAAAAGTTTTTTATTAGAAAAGGGTTTTTCGATGGGAAAGGTTGATAAGACTCTCCTTGTACTTAAGCAAGGCAATGATCAATTATTCGTTCAGATTTATGTTGATGATATCATCTTTGGGAGTGCATCTCATGCTTTGGTGACTGAGTTTTCAGCAACGATGAGTAAAGAATTTGAGATGAGTATGATGGGAGAGTTGACTTACTTTTTGGGACTGCAAATAAAACAAACAAATGAGGGAACTTTTGTGCATCAAAGTAAGTATACAAAGGATCTTTTACGTCGTTTTGGGATGGAAAATTGCAAGCCTATTGTGTCACCTATGGGAGCTGCTTCGACACTTGATCCTGATGAAGATGGTGAAGTTGTTGATCAAAAGGAGTATAGGAGCATGATTGGCTCACTTTTATATCTTACTGCTTCGAGGCCAGACATACAATTTTCTGTGTGTTTATGTGCTCGCTTTCAAGCTTCCCCACGTGTTTCACATCTACGAGCTGTCAAACGGATTTTCAGGTATCTACATGGCACTCAAAATTTTGGCATATGGCTTTCTGCTTCTTCATGTATTAGTTTAAGATCTTTTTCTGATGCTGATTTTGGAGGTTGTAGAATTGATAGAAAAAGTACATCTGGTTCATGTCACTTTTTGGGTAATTCACTTATTTCATGGTCATCTAGAAAACAATCTTCTGTTGCTCAATCCACTGCTGAATCTGAATATGTAGCTGCTGCTAGTTGTTGTTCACAAATTCTTTGGATAGTAGCCACACTTAAAGATTATGGGATAATTTTGGATAATGTTCCACTTTTCTGTGATAATACTAGTGCTATTTGTATTGCTAAGAACCCAGTGCAACATTCAAGAACTAAGCATATTGATATAAGATTTCACTTCCTTAGAGATCATGTGGATAAAGGAAATATTGTGCTTCATCATATAGATACTGAACATCAATTGGCAGACATTTTCACAAAACCTTTGGATTCTTCTCGGTTTGTTCGTTTACGAAGTGAGTTGGGTGTGTTGCATCCGATGGGATTATTCTAAGGGGGAGCTTGTCATTTAAATTTTTGGAAGCTTTGTTTATTATCCTTGTTAAAAAAACTCATCAAATCCAAGTCATTGAAACCAATTGAGTAGTAGAGCTCTCTTTATCATATTTATCCATATGTTATGTAGCTTTGATCATGACTTGTTATAATTAAATTGCTACATTTGAATTAAAAGTATGACATGGCGAAATACTTTGACTAGATTAATTATATTTATTACTTTGCGATGTCCATCGAAAAGGATTAGCTTGATTGTGATTCTTATTTTAACTCTTGGCTATGAGGCTCGCATGTTTCATGTTCCAATTTTTATGATCACTCAATTTGGCATGTTATTAAAAAAAGTATATAAAGAAAAAATTGAAAAGATGTATGCTTCAAGCATGCCATGGTGAAAAAAAAGGCACAAAAGTGCGCAAGATGAAAAGAAGTATGCTTCAAGCATGCCACCATTAAAAAACGAAAAAGAAAAAAGAATAAGAAAAGTATGTCATTATGAAAAGAAGTATGCTACAAGCATGCCACATGCCTAAGAATTGAGTGTGGAGCAATAAGTTGTTACATGAGACTGCTAGTCCATCTAAGAGTTAATGTTTGCTTCACTTTTAAGCTTTGACTTTTCATTGTGATATTTCATTGTGCTATTTATAATTAGTCTGGTCATTGTTGCGATGCCTGTCATGGATATAAAATCGCTTAATCATATTGACAGACTTGTTTTGACTTTGCTATATAATATATGGTTTTATATGATCTAGATAGCTCTACTCAAAAATATGACTTGGTTGTGATATTAAACCAATGCAATGTGACTTGGATAATCTACAAAGCTTCTAGATTTTTCTTATCATTGCTCTTTCTTAGAATTATTCTTTTAAATTTTCTTCATGATTACATTGCCAAAGGGGGAGAGATTTGGTGTACTTTATGAGATTGCCTCTCTTGTGTTGAGGGGGAGAATTTTTTTTGAGAGATTTGGCTTGTGGCTTAAAATGCTTTTTCGGCTTCAGTTCTTCACTTATATTTATTTGAAGCTAATTCATCATATAATTTTGTGGTGTTGTCAATGTATTCATCAAGGGGGAGATTGTTAGACCATGTGGCTAGGTTTATAATATTTCGGGTGATGAATAATTGACAATGGTTAATTTGTTATGATGAATATTTGGTGATTTTGTTTAGCGATGTTATACGAGGTGTGTGGTGCGTGCGTGAACTGATGTTGGTCAAGTTGGGACGAACTTGTGCCGGAAAAATATTCTTTGGTCTTTGCATGTGCAGGTTGAGCATGGAGGCGATCATGGTCGGTGACGAGGTGGACCGGAACTAGGATGGGGAGATCCGAGGTTCAGACGGTCAAGGAGGTCACGAGATGATCGGGCTCATGCTTGGGGCGCATGGAGATCAAAGGTGGATGATACGTGGAGAAGCTACGGGAGGTGCGGTCCTGGAGGCTTCGACACGTGACGCGTTAGAAAAGTCGTGAGTGTGAAAACCCGTGTTAAGACGGGTTTCGGGTCCCTTGAAAATTAGTGGGCCAAAAGTCTAGTTGGACTTGGATTAGGATTCTAAGTCCTAATTGGAGTTGGATTAGGATTCTAAGTCCTAGTTGGAGTTGGATTAGGATTCTAAGTTCTAGTTGGAGTTGGATTAGGATTATAAGTCCTAGTTGAAGTTGGATTAGGATTCTAAGGCCTAGTCGGAGTTGGATTAGGATTTTAAGGCCTAGTTGGAGTTGGGCTATGTGTGTATATATATGCATGCGGCGGCATGGCAAGAGTTGTACCGGGGAGCGACGTGGAGAAAAAGAAGGCGTTGTTTTGGAGGCGCGGTACAAAGCGACGAGAGGAAATAGAAGGATGCGGCGGCTGTGAGCAAAACCAACGGGATGAACAGTGTTCGTCGTTTTTGAATAAAGTTTGTGAGTTTTTTATTTCGCATCTATTGTCCTTTTTCTTGGTTTTCTGATTCCTATAAATTCTCCATGCATTGATCTATGTCGAGATATTTTTGTTGCTTACATACTTGAATTATTTTTAATTAAAAAATTGATTAGAAGATTAAGAAAAAATCGAGCACGTTTAGATCGATCGGAAGTTCGCCGCTACAGTAAATTGCTATAGTATGCTACAGTGTTTTTGCTACAGTGCCTTGCTATGGTAATTTGCTACAGGACACTACAGTGATTGCTACAGTGAATTCAGAAAAATATTTTTTTGTTTTTTGTTATTTCTGGTTTTTGCATATTAAAAGGTAGAAAATAAAAAAAGGTTTCCGCTGTGCGTTGCAATCATTCACCCCCCTTCTGATTGCTATCAACGATCCTACAGGATCATGGACCAACCTAATCAACATGCAGATTTTCATCAAGTTCTGTACTTCCGAAAGAATCTGAACTGCAGAACACCTGCTGTCTACTGACTGGAAACACCTCAAACTACATATTAAGCTTCAGACAAAAAAACAAAACTCCAAAACCTGACTGAAACAAGCAAGAAAATAACAAGATTTACTTCATCTCGTGCCACCACCAGCAATGGCTGCCCGTGTGCTACCCACTGCGGCAATCCCTTACCACGCAGCCCACGGTGGCCTGACCGAGCCGACCCGAGCTGCCAACGGCAGCGGCAACGTCGATGCCATTGCCCATGGCAAATCGCGACAATGCTGCCACCTTCGTCCCTGCCGCAGCAACTTTCGGCAGCTGCGCTAGCCCAAGCGCTGAGTTTGCCCACGGTGAGCCGCCTGCACCCACGACATGCAACCTTGCCCTCGAGGAGCCGCCGCACGCTGCCGTAGCTACACCATCGCCTTTGCGCATAGCTACAGCGCGAAGCTAGGGAGGTGGGAGGGAGCACGCACCATGAACGTTGTTGCCACCAACACTATTATTTATAGTAGTAGTATATATACACACACTACGCTATTCTACTCTTGAGCATAGAATAGCTTATTCTACACGTCGGTCATAACTGGAGCCGCGTGTTACTACATGAAACCCACTGCCGGATGATTACTCCATTCTTGTGATTGCAGAAGAGAGATGTTGTAGTGTTTTTTTCTTTTGATTATAAACATAGAATTGCAATATCTCTTTAACCCAAGGTCCGACCTACGATTGTAAACAGAGTAAATTTCAAATGATGGTGTAGTAAAATGTTGTATTTCGTGCAGTAAAACAAAATATTGACTTCAGCCAGTTTTATTCTACGTATATTCCATCCACGCTCAAAAAATATAGTAAATCTCATGTGGCATATAGTAAAACGACGTATTTTGGGCAGTAAATGAATTTCACAGCGTTAAAACATACTCAACATGCATCTTATTTTTGTTAAGTTCGTAATTTCGAACACAACGGTATAAACAGATGGTAGACTCGACGTTCGATTAAAAAGATATTGTAATTCTATGTTTACAATCAAAAGAAGAAAAAAAAAACTCCTACGCAAGGTGCAATAACCAATATATCCTTAGAAGCGGGTGCTCGGTTGGGATAGACTCGGTCAGGGTGGGAAACTGGCTAGAACTTGGAATAACTTATTCTAGTTCAGACAAAAAATAGTGTAGATTTACTGCACTGATTATAAAACCATGACAACACACTTAATTTGTTATCACAAGATGCATGCATGATCAAATATTACAAGATGATTTTATTACATTGTCAATTCCTCGTCCTCGCAGACCAGGAGGGAGGAACACACACCACAACTGCATATTTGGAACGTAGGAAATATTTATGAAATGCCCGCGTTCGGAGCAGTGGCTAGATTAAACCCTCATTGCCCTGGTCGTGACTTCGACGGGCTCGTAGGCGTGGCTCGACGGCGCGATGAACACGTCCCCGTACACCAGCCCCGCGAGCCCGCCGCCGACGAGCGGCCCTACCCAGTAGACCCAGTGCCCGGCGAAGTTGCCGGCGGCCACGGCGGGGCCGAAGGACCTGGCCGGGTTCATGGACCCGCCGCTGAACGGCCCCGCGGCGAGGATGTTGGCCCCCACGATGAAGCCGATGGCCATGGGCGCGATCGTCCCTAGCGAGCCCTTGTTGGGGTCCGCCGCCGTGGCGTACACCGTGTACACGAGCGCGAACGTGATCACGGCCTCCATCACCGCTCCCTCCACCTCGCTCACGCCCACGGCCACCGCGTGCGTGGGCAAGGGCAGCCCGTCGCCGGTGGCGAACCTGAGGAGGAAGCAGGCGGCGGAGGCGCCGAGAAGCTGCGCGGCCCAGTAGAAAGCGCCGGTGAGGACGGTGATGTGCCCGCCGACGGCCAGACCGAACGTGACGGCCGGGTTGAGGTGGCCGCCGGAGGCGTTGGCGGCCACGGCAACGCCGACGAACAGCGCCAGCCCGTGCGCCAGGGCGACGGCCACCAGGCCGGCCGGGTCGAGCGCGGCGCCCTGCGTGAGCTTGGCGTAGGCGGCGGCGGAACCGACCCCGGCGAAGACGAAGAGCAGCGTGGCGATGAACTCGGCGACGTACGCCTTGATGGACGCCGCGCTGAACGAGTCGCCAAAGCTCCCAAGCGCGAGCTTCGCCATCGATCCTTGCCTTTCCTTTTTCTTGTAGCTAATTAGTTTCGAGCTGCAACAATCCTGCTTCGTCTTCTTATATAGCTAGCTTAGCTAGAGATCGAGCTGCTCAACGCATGCTCAGCGTGGACCGAGCTAGCTAGCTGAATTAAGATGCCTTTGTCGTCAACTCCGTGGTCCTTGTTTTTCATAGTTTTCGCAAATTGCGCACCATGAGATGGACTTGACAACAGCTTAGCAATGGATTAATTAAGAAAAGTGTGAAAACACAAAGCCAATTGTATATGTACCAATTGTATATGTGCCCTTCCTTGTAATCCAATTTTCTTTTTTGTAATTTGTATATATAGTACTATCGTCAAAAAAATGTATATATAGTACTAGCAGCATGTGTAGTACGTGTAAGGTGGAGTAGTTACGAATAATGCACCTCACTGAGCCTCTCATCACTGTCAAGCCATCCAAGTGGTCCGAGATAACTATTTCCTTCAGCTAGAAAGACTGCCCCATCCTCTCAATCCGACCAGGTAGGTTCCCTATTGCCATAGAACTGCAAGGTTAATTGAGAGTTAGTCATGATGGTAGTTCTCTTAATAATTTGTTTATGGGACCTTTAAAAGAAATACAAGTTTCCAAGTCTAAAGTAAAACCCGTGAAATATACCTTTCATAGCATAGTCTCGAGATCAACTGCTAAACCGATAGGGCAAGTTTCCCTACCGGTTATGTTCAAAAGTCTAGATAACTTCTGAATAAAAAGAATCTCATTTGATGTGGTAGACTTCGCAACCACATACAATGGGATTCTTGGGCATCCGGCATTGGCAAAGTTCCTAGTAGCCCCATATTACAGTTATCAAAGTCTTAAGATGACAGGACCAAAAAGAGTCATAACGGTTCGAGGGAATAGAAAGATGGCATACGCATGCGATTGTAAATCCCTAGAACTGGTCGATGAACTTCTGACCAAAAATGCTAATCTGCTTCTATGCAAGCCAAGCACTCAAGACCAAATGTGGCCCCAAAACACTCCGAGCAAATCAAGGAGGTTCCACTCAACAAGGACGCTTCTTCAGAAAACATCAAAGCATCATTTGGACTCAAAAATACTAGCTCCACCTTCCAAAAGATACTGGTCGGGGCAGGACTCGACCTGAAATAGGAAGAGTCGCTCGTCTCCTTCTTCTAAGAAAATTTGAATGTATTCGTCTGGCAGACATCCAACATGCCCGAAGTCCCCAGAGAGGTGATCGAGAATAGGCTAGCTCTCTAACCTGACAAAAAAATGGTAAAGCAAAAGCTAAGGCACTTTGCACCTGACCGGAAAGAGGCAATCCGATTAGATATCGACAATCTTCTCAAGACTGGATTCATTCGTGAGGTCGACCACCCAGAGTGGCTCGCCAACCCTATAATGGTTAGAAAAAACAATGGGAAATGGCAAATGTGTATCGATTTAATAGATCTTAATAAACATGTCCGAAGGATGACTTTTTCCTTCCACATATCGATCAACTTACTGACTCTACTTGCAGGTATGAGTTATTAAGTTTTTTATATGTGTATTCAGGGTACCACCAAATTAGTATAAGTAAAGAAGATGAAGATAAAACTTCCTTCATCATGCCATGTGGCACCTTTTGCTATGTAAAATGTCATTTGGTCTAAAAAAATGCTAGTACTACTTTTCAAAGGATAATACAAAAAATCTTTAGTTCGTAGATTGGTCGTAACATAGGGGCCCATGTTGATAACTTGGGCGTGAAAAGCATCAACATCGGACATCATATCTCCAATCTGCAAGAAACTTTCACTAACTTAAGAAGACATAACCTTAAGTTAAATCTGAAGAAGTGTGTATTTAGAGTTTCCTCTGAAAAACTTCTTGGATTCCTAGTTTCTGCTAGAGGAATTGAGGCAAATCCAAATAAAATAGTGGCCATATAGAAGATGCACCCTCCGTGATGAGGACATCACTTCTATTGATATGAACACCCCTCTTACTGCTTCCATGAATGATGGGCAAGGTCCAATCACTCGGGCACGTGCTCGTCAACTCAACTATCAGGTAAACTCGTTTTTAGGAGTCAATAATATTTCCGCTAAGCATTCGATACTTCCTAAGACTTGTGATTTTCTTGTCCTTAGGAACCATGGAGAAGAACCACGCGAGCTCAAGTGTAGAAGTGGAACCGTCAAGCGCAAGCCAACTCATATTCGCGAGTTCGACTCAGATTCGGACTGCTGGACAGCGCCTACTTCAAATGACCATAACTTTTGATCTAGAAGGTTTCTCGGGGCCCATGAGTACTCGTTGGAAAGATCTTGGAGTCTACTTTCAGATGAATCTGGTCTCACCTCGAAATTCCATCCGAGCCGATCAGAAACTGCAAAACAAGTGGCGACACTTTTCCAGTCCGAGTCAAAGTGGGCCTTGGGCCTTGTAATCACACTTAGACTATTTGGGCCTGCACTAATCATGGGTGTACTGTTCACGTGAACAGTACCCGTGAATAGTACCACATCCCCTTTTGTTAGATAAGTGCGGCCTCCCCCACTCCTATTTAAGGAGGTCGCACTCCTTTAGTTTTCCTCGGGTTTTTCTTAAGAGTTTATTCTGCTTAGCAGTTTCGCCGCATGTTCGGTTTGAGGAACCCCAACTTGTGAACTTAAACATTATTCGCAATTTCAGATTGCATCTTTTACTCTCTTGCTTGTGTTCTCGATTCGCTTGCAGGAGATAGCCTTCTTGGCGAGGTCAATCGTGTTCGGCACGGTTGATAACCAACGGAGCAGTGGTGTAGTGATTGCGAGGGGTTCGATCTGTTTTGGTCGGAGCCTTTGGATCATCAACGTCGAGATCTCCACAATCGACTTATCAGTACCTCTCGGAAGATCGGGCCATCGTCACATCAGTTGGTATCAGAGCAACGGTTGCCCGTGAGGTAATTCTTGTATCCCTAGTTAGTAGATTGGTTTTTTATTTCCTATAGTCCAGAAAAAAAATTGCCCCACAAAAAGAGTTAATTTCCGCTGTCCAAACCCCGTTGTGCCTTTCAATCTGTTAGTTTTGGTTTGCTAAATTGAATTTGTGCCCGTCATAGTATTGTCTAGTTGCTGGTCATATCTTTGTTCCATTGAAAATCCAAACAAAAAAAAATTCCCCACCCCAAACCCTAATTTCCAATTTCGGCTGATTTTTCCTTCCTCTGCAGCCGCCACCAAAAACATCATATCTTTTGATTCCGAGATTATTTTTGAGTGGGACCACCGCCATTAGATTCAAAAATTCCTTATCCATCTATCTGTAAAATTTCACGTCATTCCAGCCAGGCAGTTAAGAGATATGTGCGGTGAAAGTTGACCCAATTATCTGTTCTGAATCTGCAACAGTCAGCAGTTGTGATTTTTGTGCGAATTTCTGTGTTGGGATTCAGAAGTTGGCCCCAAAACAAATCTGTAGAAAAAGCCGTCAGAAAACAGTAAAAAAAGAATCAGTGAAAAAGAGGCATCTGACAAAAAGTTACGGCCGAATTACCAACGTGCTGTCCAGTGGACAGAAATCTGAAGTTTTCAGTTTTGGGTCAATCCTTGTGTTCTTCAATTCCAGATTGAATTGGATTGAATTATCTTATATTTACCACTCCTACACTTTGCCATACACTTATTCTTAGCCTTCTTCCATCCTTGGTTGATCAGCAACATAGGCTAAGTGCTAGATACGAACTATAATTCAATTCTATGCAATTCTGAAATGAACTGATTGTTCTCCATTGCTACCATATTGTGCCTTCCAAGCTACACCTACTCTTGATCAGAACAGGTTCCCTCTTGCAATCGTACCCACGCTCGACACGGTGTCACGAACCAGCCACCGGTTGTACCACCTGCTACATTGGTAAGAACACTTGTAAGAGTGTGATAAGACGCTTGAGAGTGTGTGATTCTACTTCTCGCCACCTAGTAGTTGATAGGGATAATACCTTTGTGTTGTCTTTTGTTTGCTACTAACCATGGCAGGTGAGACGTCTGATGCGCAAGAGTGTGTTTTAAAGGGAGAGCTCATGACGCTTTTGGATGAACAACGCGCTGCCATTACTGATGACATCGATAGGAAGATGGATACAATGCAACTTTCCATCAATGAGAGTATTGCAACACTCACTACACGCCTTGAAAGAATGGTGAATCGGCCACCAAACAATGGAGGCCAAGATCATGAGGAGGGAGATGATAATGAGAGACAAAACCGTGACGCCGGTGCTGCACGGCCACGACACCATCCTCATCAGAACCGTCATGGTATGGGAGGTAACAATAATTTTCAGTATCATAATGCTCATGTTCATGATGACCCGTTTGCTAAAGTTAAATTTTCCATACCATCTTTTGCGGGTACCTATGATGCTGAAACTTATCTAGATTGGGAGATGACAGTTGAACAAAAATTTAATGCCCATCTAGTTCCTGAAGTGCATAGAGTCAGACAAGCTACTAGTGAATTTAAAGATTTTGCTATCATGTGGTGGACTCAAGTAGTTAATTCTGGCTTAGCCCCTGATACATGGGATAGATTGAAGGTAGTTATGCGTGCTAGATTTGTTCCTCCTGCTTTTAAACGTGAAATGCGTAAGAAATTGCAGCGCTTAGACCAAGGTAATAGATCTGTTGAGGAATATTATCAAGAACTGCAAATAGGCATGCTGCGTTGTAATGTTGAAGAGGATGAGGAAGATAAGATGGCTCATTTTTATGGGGGATTAAGGCGTGAAATTCAGGACATAATTGATTACAAAGAGTATAATGATATCAATAGATTGTTCCAGCTTGCTTGTTTGGCAGAGAAAGAATTGCAGGGTAGACAACAAAGAACAAGGAGCAATTTTGGAGGTACGTCTACATCGAGACCAACACAGGAGCAACCCAAGACAGCCCCACCTCCTGTTTTTCGAGCTGCTGCCCCCTCTGTGAGTAGGGCGCGTTCAGCAGCACTGCCACCACCATCACGAGCACCCGAGGCGAGCAAATCTACTAGTGTGCAAACACCAGCAAAGAGCTCTTCATCGGTTGCTTCCACGGGCCGTACGACGGGCATTGTGTGCCACCGTTGTAAAGGGATGGGCCACGTCATGAGAGATTGCCCAAGTCAGCGGGCGTACATTGCGACAGAAGATGGTGGTTATGTAAGTGCTAGTGATGTTGAGGATGAATATGCTCTTGCAGCTAACCTTGCAGGTGATGATGATGATCATGAGACAGATAGTGATGGTGAGGAGATTTTAGGTGCCGCTGCTACGGCGAGTTATAGAACCATAATTGTGCAGCGAGTACTGAGCACTCAAAGAGAGCAAGAGGAGAAGCTACAACGTCATAATTTGTTTCAGATGTTCCTCATCGTCAAGGATTGCCGTGTTCGTGTTATAATTGATGGCGGGAGCTGCAATAACTTGGTGGATTCAGGATTGGTCAAGAAGCTTGGCTTGACCACACGTGCGCATCCTCACCCATACCACATTCAGTGGTTCAACAACAGCGGTAAGGTGAAGGTAACACAATCTGCGAGAGTGCAATTTTCCATTGGCTCCTATCATGATGTTGCTGATTTCGATGTAGTACCTATGCAAGCATGCTCACTTTTATTAGGTCGCCCATGGGAATTTGATACCGATGCAACTCATCATGGTAGAAGTAATAAATACTCTCTTGTGCACAAAGGAAAGAAAATAACTTTGCTACCTTTGACACCCACTGAAATTGCTAATTGTGATAAAGAGCTAGCTGAAAATAAGAAGAAAGAACTTGAACATGAATCTGAAAATCAGCAAGTAGTGAAGGATGTTTTCCCACCTAAGAAAGAGAGGTTGCCATCTAGTTCTAGGACCGAGGGAATTAAATTAAAGGGTTGTGTCATGCTTGCAACCAAATCTGATCTTGCTGAAATTTGTCATGATGAAATGCCATGCTATGCTTTGATATGCAAAGATGCTTTATTTTCACTTGATGATATATCTAGCTCTTTGCCGTCTGCTGTCACTAACCTTTTGCAGGAATTTGAGATTGTGTTTCCTACTGAGATACCCCCAGGGCTGCCACCAATTAGGGGTATTGAACATCAAATTGATTTGATTCCAGGAGCTTCCCTACCCAACCGTGCGCCATACCGAACCAACCCGGAGGAGACTAAGGAGATTGAGCGTCAAGTGCGAGACTTGCTTGACAAAGGGTACGTACGTGAGAGCCTTAGTCCACGTGCTGTTCCTGTACTTTTGGTTCCAAAGAAAGATGGGTCGTGGCGTATGTGTGTTGATTGTAGAGCTATTAATAATATTACCATTAGATACCGTCATCCTATTCCTAGGTTAGACGACATGCTTGATGAATTAAGTGGCTCTACAATGTTTTCTAAAGTTGACTTGCGTAGTGGATACCACCAAATTAGAATGAAACTTGGAGATGAATGGAAGACGGCATTTAAAACTAAGTTCGGGTTATATGAGTGGCTAGTGATGCCTTTTGGTTTAACTAATGCCCCTAGCACTTTCGTGAGATTAATGAACGAGGTTTTACGTGCTTTCATTGGTAAGTTTGTGGTAGTTTACTTTGATGATATATTGATTTACAGCAAGTCACTAGATGAACATCTTGAACACTTACGTGCTGTTTTTGTTGCTTTGAGAGATGCACGTTTGTTTGGTAACCTCGAAAAGTGCACCTTTTGCACCGATCGAGTTTGTTTTCTTGGCTATGTTGTTACTCCGCAGGGAATTGAGGTTGATCAAGCCAAGATCATCGCTATCCAGAGTTGGCCGCCTCCTAAAACGGTCACACAAGTGCGGAGTTTTCTCGGGCTCGCTGGTTTCTATCGGCGTTTTGTTCGGGATTTCAGCACCCTCACTGCACCATTGAATGAACTTACAAAGAAGGGTGTTCCTTTTACTTGGGCCACCAATCATCAACAAGCTTTCGACACTCTCAAAGATAAGTTAACACATGCCCCTTTGCTTCAACTTCCTGATTTCAGCAAGACTTTTGAATTAGAATGTGATGCTAGTGGCATAGGTCTTGGGGGTGTGTTAATGCAAGAAGGAAAACCTGTTGCTTACTTTAGTGAAAAGTTAAGTGGTCCTAGTTTGAACTATTCTATCTATGATAAAGAATTATATGCTCTAGTTCGAACTTTGGAAACATGGCAGCATTATTTATGGCCCAAAGAGTTTGTAATACATTCTGATCATGAATCCTTGAAACATATTCGAAGTCAAACCAACCTGAACCGTAGACATGCTAAGTGGATTGAGTTTATTGAATCTTTTCCCTATGTCATTAAATATAAAAAGGGCAAAGAAAATGTGATAGCTGATGCGTTGTCTAGGAGATATACCATGCTTTCACAACTTGATTTCAAAATCTTTGGGTTAGAGACAATAAAGGAGCAATATGTGCATGATGCTGATTTTAAAGACGTGTTGCTAAATTGTCAAGAGGGAAAGGGCTGGAATAAATTTGTTGTGCATGATGGTTTCATATACCGTGCTGGCAAGCTATGCATTCCTGTTGGCTCCGTTCGTCTTTTGTTGTTACAGGAGGCGCATGGAGGAGGATTGATGGGCCACTTCGGCGTGAAGAAGACTGAGGACATTCTGTTCCACCATTTTTATTGGCCAAAGATGAGGCGTGACGTCGAACGCTTCATTTCTCGCTGCACCACGTGCCAAAAAGCTAAGTCACGACTTAATCCTCATGGTTTATACATACCTCTTCCTGTTCCAAGCGTACCTTGGGAAGATATTTCTATGGACTTTGTTTTAGGGCTTCCTAGGACAAAGAAGGGGAGGGATAGTATTTTTGTTGTCGTGGATAGATTCTCTAAGATGGCTCATTTTATACCATGTCATAAAAGTGATGATGCTACACATGTTGCTGATTTGTTCTTTAAGGAAATTGTTCGCTTGCATGGTATTCCGAATACGATAGTTTCAGATCGTGATGCTAAATTTCTTAGTCATTTTTGGAGAACCTTGTGGGGAAAGTTGGGAACTAAGCTGTTATTTTCCACTACCTGTCATCCCCAAACTGATGGACAAACTGAGGTAGTCAATAGAACATTGTCTACTATGCTTAGGGCTGTGCTTAAAAAGAACTTAAAAATGTGGGAGGAATGTTTGCCTCATGTGGAATTTGCTTATAATCGTTCGCTGCATTCTACCACGAAGAAATGCCCTTTTGAAATTGTTTATGGTTTCATACCTCGTGCACCTATCGACTTGTTGCCTCTTCCGGCTTCAGAAAAAGTAAATTGTGATGCGCAACAACGTGCTGATTTCATACGTAAGATGCATGAGACAACTAAAGAGAACATTGAGATTATGAATGCTAAATATAAAGTTGCTGGTAGTCAAGGACGCAAGCATATTACTTTTGAACCGGGTGATCTTGTGTGGTTACACTTGCGTAAAGAACGATTTCCTGAATTGAGAAAGTCTAAACTCATGCCTCGTGCAGATGGTCCTTTTAGAGTGCTTGAACGTATTAATGATAATGCATATAAGTTAGACTTGCCTGCAGATTTTGGGGTTAGACCCACCTTTAACATTGCAGATTTGCGACCTTGCTTGGGCGTGGAAGATGAGCTTGAGTCGAGGACGACTCCAATTCAAGAAGGGGAGGATGATGAGGACATCACTTCTATTGATATGAACACCCCTCTTACTGCTTCCATGAATGATGGGCAAGGTCCAATCACTCGGGCACGTGCTCGTCAACTCAACTATCAGGTAAACTCGTTTTTAGGAGTCAATAATATTTCCGCTGAGCATTCGATACTTCCTAAGACTTGTGATTTTCTTGTCCTTAGGAACCATGGAGAAGAACCACGCGAGCTCAAGTGTAGAAGTGGAACCGTCAAGCGCAAGCCAACTCATATTCGCGAGTTCGACTCAGATTCGGACTGCTGGACAGCGCCTACTTCAAATGACCATAACTTTTGATCTAGAAGGTTTCTCGGGGCCCGTGAGTACTCGTTGGAAAGATCTTGGAGTCTACTTTCAGATGAATCTGGTCTCACCTCGAAATACCATCCGAGCCGATCAGAAATTGCAAAACAAGTGGCGTCACTTTTCCAGTCCGAGTCAAAGTGGGCCTTGGGCCTTGTAATCACACTTAGACTATTTGGGCCTGCACTAATCATGGGTGTACTGTTCACGTGAACAGTACCCGTGAATAGTACCACATCCCCTTTTGTTAGATAAGTGCGGCCTCCCCCACTCCTATTTAAGGAGGTCGCACCCCTTTAGTTTTCCTCGGGTTTTTCTTAAGAGTTTATTCTGCTTAGCAGTTTCGCCGCATGTTCGGTTTGAGGAACCCCAACTTGTGAACTTAAACATTATTCGCAATTTCAGATTGCATCTTTTACTCTCTTGCTTGTGTTCTCGATTCGCTTGCAGGAGATAGCCTTCTTGGCGAGGTCAATCGTGTTCGGCACGGTTGATAACCAACGGAGCAGTGGTGTAGTGATTGCGAGGGGTTCGATCTGTTTTGGTCGGAGCCTTTGGATCATCAACGTCGAGATCTCCACAATCGACTTATCAGTACCTCTCGGAAGATCGGGCCATCGTCACATCACTCCGACCACAAAAAAAGAAGTCCAAAAGCTAACCATCTATATGGCAGCGCTAAATCATTTCATAGCACAGTTAGGGAAAAGAATTACCTTTCTTTAAGCTTCTTTGGAAACATAGAAGTTTCAAATGGACTAAGAAGCAAACGATACCTTTGAAGAGCTTAAAAAGTACCTTTTGAGTGCCTGGTCTTAGTCTCTCCAAGACTGGGAGAAACATTGCTCTTATACTTAGCTATGATACCACAAGCAGTCAGTGCTATACTAGTCATTGATCATGTCAATATCCCACAACCAGTATATTATGTAAGAAAAGTCTTATATGGACCAAAGGAACGATATCCAGAGATACAGAAGCTGTTATATACTCTCCTTATGACTTCAAGAAAACTAAGGCATTACTTCCAAGCCCACAAAGTGGTCATACTGACTGGATACTCTCTTGGTCAAGTTCTTTAAAACAGAGAATCATTAGGACACATAGCAAAATGGGCAGTCAAACTTGGGGAGTTCGATCTCTATTTCATTTCATGAACAACAATCAAGTCCCAGGCTTTAGTAGAATTTATCGTCGAGTGGACAAACCCTGAACCCACCTAAGGGCCCGAGTATGACTACCACGAGGAGTAGATTATGTACTTTGACAGTTCCTTGATGTTAAAAGGCTCAGGGGCTGGAGTAGACCTGGTATCTCCTACTGGAGAACACATAAATACATTGTTCAACTAAACCTTCCTGCTACGAATATTATGGTAGAATATGAAGACTTACTATTAGGACTCCGAGAAGCCGAAGTGCTCAAGATTCACAGATTACCAATGAAAGGCGATTCACAACTAGTATGAATCAAGCTGGAAAAGAGTACCAATGCTCAAGTACCATGATGTAATCTTATCTCGCGGAAGTTAGAAAACTCGAAAGGCATTTCTTTGGTTTCAAGATCTAACATATTCCTAGAAAGGACAACTTTTTGGCAGACCAGTTGGCATGGATGGCTTTCTCAAGATCGCCCGTCTCACCTAGAGTTTTTCTTGAGCAACCATCCAGAGTTTTTCTTGAGCAACTCGACAAACCCTCGGTGGTCGAGCATTCCGAAGATGCTCCACTAGAGGTCATACAGATCGATTCCAATAATGATTGAATGACATCAATCTGCAAATATCTTCAGCATGGCACACTTGTTGAAGATGACATAGAGGCTTATTTGTACAGCTTGAAAAGCCAAATCATACACTCTAATCAAATGTACCCTTTACAAGCGGGGAACTCATGGAGTGCTAATGAGATGCATATATCAAACGGATGGTTTGAAATTACTATCTGACACACATGGAGGAGTAAAAGAAGTTATCAGTCAAACGCCATGTGGATTCTTTTCGTGATCATCACAGAGATGGTTCTCACGATAATCTACACACTCTTTTCTCCAAGAAAAACAAGTAAAAGAAGCATCACACAGACAACTAGACATAGTTGCTTACATGCTTGAGGGCTTAAAGACTTTCTTTTTCACTTCAACATTTTGTTCTTCTCTTGCTTAGAACTGGTTGAGACATAGAAAACTTCTTAGTTGAAATCTCTCCTCTCTGCACGTGGTCCTACCCATTGGAAGGAGTTTCCTAGTGACGGCCTATTTCGTACGATCTTTATTACCAGTCAAAACTTGAGTATGAATATGTTTTGAGAAGTAATGTTCATGTCTTTAGTTCTCAACAATCTTACCACCAATTCAGATAAAGTTTATAAATACAAGTACTTATTGTTTTTGCATACATTCTTGCATAATTTCTTATCATTCATATCATCAACAATATTTTATGTCATTTTTTACCATATATTGGAATATAGAGTATTTCGATTATGAAAATGGTATCTAAGAGTAGTCAAAATCATCTACTAGATCCTTTCTACAACATAATCAGCATGTACTTAGTCCATTGGTCAGACCAAACTACTCTTTCATTCGTGGTCCACTACTTCCTTAGTAAGTATTTCTACTAAACAAGTAGTCGGGAGCTAAAAAATATATGAGTACTCAATAAATTGAGGAATTGACATAAGCTTTACTAATGATAACGGTAAGCTTTTACATATTTCTACTAACCAAGTAGTCAAGGGCTAAAAAATATATGAGTACTCAATAAATTGAGGAATTGACATAAGCTTTTCTAATGATAAAGGTAAGTTTTTACATAAACATTTATCTATTCCTCGGAACCACTAGACTGATCATTGTTTGATGGAGACCTGACCTTCATCTCCTTAGCAACCTTCTTTCCGAAGGGCTTCACCTCTTCAAAGAACTTGGCTACATCCTTCTCCGAGATGTTGAAATCTGTCTCAAGCACTTGGAAGTTGAGCGATGGGTCGGAGGCTTTGAGCTTTGCTAAGTTAAAGCTAACTCCATCTGCCACAGTGTCTCTCATTGTCTGGGCAGGGTTGCTCCAAGAAGTAGCAAGCAAACCTTGAAGTGTATTGAGTTGTATGCCAAGACAGTTCGCCTTCTCGTCTGGCTCCCTTAAGAGGACTCGAATGCTTCCACCCCCTTCCACCCCCATGTCAGCAAGCATCTTGTTGAAGTCAAGGATATTCTCTTGAAGACTCCTTTCAAGATCCTTCTCATTGTCCTTTTCAAAATCAAGAGCTTTTTCTCATCTTTCTAGCTTTAGGGCTTGCTTTGCACAAGTAGTTCAAAGTTAGATAAGATAAACCAAAACACACAATAAACTGGTAGATTAATGATCATTTACTTTGATCCTTCTTCTCATAACCTTCAATGGCTTCCTTGTGCTTAGGATGATTTCATTGAACTTGGTCGACCAGTTTTCAATTGACCAGTCTTTGGACTTTCACATCTCCACAAGCTTGGCTATAACGGCTCCTTTAGCCGTAGACTCTTTTTCAAAACTCTCCAATTCTATCAATCACAACAAGCAAAGAGATTAAGAAAAAGCAAGGATTAAGAAGCAGTAGAAGAAGTTTTAAAAAGGTTACTTTACTTCTCAATTGGATGCTCTCCTTTTCCAAGGAAGATACTGGATTGGTCAGTTCTATGACCACAGCGATACCCTCCACCATATGCTACAAAAAGCAAAAAGGAAACATATTTAAGTTTCAAAAAACTCCAAAAAATACATCATAAAGTGGCATTGGAATTTACCTGGACTGCTTTGTCAGCATAGGTGGAGTAAATCGTTGGTATATAAGGCTGGATGACGACAACATTCAATCGAACACGGATACCAGAGATTTGATAGGACTAGTCTATTGCCTTGCTGAAGGCACCCATATAACTAGTTTATTGTAATAAAGAGTATACATGTTCTCTCCCAAATATTCTTAACCATGTTCCTCATAATATCATAAGATCGGCAACTCCATCATCAACAGTTCCAAAGTTGGAATTTGGGCACGCAGGATTTAGTGAGACATTGTACATTTATCACAAGACATAGAAAAATAATAAAAGCAACCTTTATAATAACCTATAACATATGAGTGATGGTATTAAAGTAATTATGCAGTGCTCATATATACAAGGGTACTATGTAAACATGATGTCTGGAATTATTATTTCATTGTAGTTAATTTGGACGACACTTTATAGGAAACATTAATGAAGGTATAAGCAAAAGTTGATGAAAAACACAAGGCGTTTTGGACGCAACAATAATCGTCTGGAAGCCCGCAACGACGCGCCCCTCCCTAGCCACAGCATGCGATGCCAATGTCCCGAGCAGGTGCTGCCAGTATTTGGCAAAGGGAGGAGGTGCATGAGAGAAGGGTTAAGGCGATGAGCCGTGTTGAGAAAGCCTTTGATGGGGACGATGATGGGCATGTTTTTTTCCTCCGAAATTGGCGGTTTTTAGCTTTTGATATAGTATCTAACTTTCAAATAGAGTATTTTCTCAAGACGGGGTTTACAAGTTAAACGATGTATACGTTAAAAGTCCAACATCTGTACCAGTTAAAATCATTAATGAGTATATATCTCACCGTAATCTGTACCGTAAACAATCAAAATTCAAAAATTTCAACCAAAAATCATAAACCGCAGTTGTTGTCAAACAGGCCCGGTGTAGCGGAGAGCACCACATCATCCCTTTTTTTCTTTGTCGTTCAATTCCAGATCTATAAGACATAATTGCACATAACTATGTAAGTTAGACATCCATACAATCTAGAACTCTCTGTTAGACACCTAAGCTAGATACACGGATTCTAGAATCCTCTATGGGATATTTAAAGACTATTAAAATAGACACTAACAAACGTAGGTAACCTACTGACAAATGTAGAGAACCTACTAAAGATTTATCTAAGGAGTACAGATTAATCTATAGAGCGAAGTAACTTTATCATTATTATTATTATTATTATTATTATTATTATTATTATTATTATTATTATTATTATTATTATTATTATTATTATTATTATTATTATTAGCTGAAGGGGAAATTTACTCAAATATCTATTACCTTCTCACTATCTTTCTCACATCTATTTCTTATTACTATATGATTAAGCTTTCCACCTCTATTTATTTTAAAACTTTGATTTGGCAACACACATTTTAGAATTTTAATTTAGTAATTTTAATTTAGCATAAGTAAATAATGTCATATATGATATCTACGCAAAAAATTTATTTTAGTGGACAAACTTTAATTTCTTGCTATTACTATTTTTCAGCTATACATCAACCTATATTTAATTAACAGCTATAATCATACAATAATATTTGGATGATAAGTTGTAATACTTTATCTAATACCTCTCTCAATGAATGATTATTTAAAATTTTCCCGTACTAAATTAAGAAAAAAACTAATATTACTCCCGTGACAATGTGTGAGTTCAGTAATTTCTGAAACTATATTGATTTTGATTTTGATCAGTTGCCTCTGACTAGATGATATCGAGAGGAGAAATCTAATCAATCAGATTAATGTAATTAAGAATAAATTGTATTGTATTAGTTACTGTTAGTACCAATAGTTGTCAGCATCTTATGAAAATGATTGAGATAAGAACCAATATATCAATTGTAGATCAACACGTGATATACATTGGAACCATGTGACATACATTGGAAAAACTTTGGAACCCTCAAAGAACGATGGCTGTATTAGAAACGTAGGTAGCATGCTGCTCGAAGGTTCCTCCCATGAAAAGTAGGTATATAAACCTTTGTCAGCCATTTATTTGTTGTATGATTTTTGTTCACCTTCGGTGTTTGTTGTTGTCCAGTCAAAAAATTGCGTTTGTCTCATGAGCTCACTGTCTTTATTTATAATGCTAAGATTACAATAGGACTCTAATTAAACTTGGATATTAACTGTCCAAAAAAAATTATAGGGCTCCGACTTTGAGTGAGTTGCTTTAATAGATAATAATGTCACTGGAAGTGAAAGAGAAGAAAAATCTTCCCAAATAAAATGGTGAAAGAGATTGTCATTAGGGTGCCAAGAGGAAGATATTGGTTAGAGAGGGCTAATCACACATGACTTGACCAATAAACTATGTAGCAATATACTTGGTAGACTATTACTTCAGATAATTTTTACTAGATCTTATGTTTCATTTTATTAATATTTCCATTTCAATTAATTTTACATTCGACCTAGGGTTGACATCTAACGTAGTTTTATTAATATTTCCATTCTATTAATTTTACATTCGACCAAGGGTTGACATCTAACGTATAGTTTCATTTTTGTTTTTGCCGCGGAAAGGTCAAAATATTCAAAATGATAGCACGTTTTTTTCGAAACATTGAGATTGAACTACATAGCTGTGAAGGACAATGTGAGAAGGTCCAGAATAATGTTGTAATAAACCACTATAAGTTTCATAAAGGGGTTAAGTGATTTTGTAAAGATTGCATTTGATTTGGGCTATTTTCTGGAAGTTCCAGAAAAAACAGAAGTACCACAGTTGAAAATGCGGTCGGACCGCAGGGCGGTAGAACCGCAGGTGTAGGCACGGTACTACTGCAAGGCGGTAGTTCCGACGACTTAGCGGTACATTTTTTCTAAAGAGATCTAGTGCAAAGTACGAATGAGCGGTAATACCACTTTGGAGAACGATAGTACCAGTATCACTGCTACAGACAACCCTATCACAGACGGTTCGGAACCGTCATCACAGACGGTTCCTGAACCGTCAGTGTTTAGGTGTCAATGATAGTTGGTGGTTATCACAGACAGTTCCCGAGCCGTCTGTGATAAAAACATTACAGACGGTCTTGATTACTAACCGTCTGTGATAGGCGAGTATCACAGACGGTTTTTTATAAACAACCGTCGGTGATACTCGCCTATCACAGACGGTTAGTAATCAAGACCGTCTGTGATATACAGAATATCACAGACGGTTTGTATTACAAACCGTCTGTGATATATATCACAGACGGTTTGTAATACAAACCGTCTGTGATATTCTGTATATCACAGACGGTCTTGATTACTAACCGTCTGTGATAGGCGAGTATCACCGACGGTTGTTTATAAAAAACCGTCTGTGATACTCGCCTATCACAGACGGTTAGTAATCAAGACCGTCTGTGATATGCACAATATCACAGACGGTTTGTATTACTAACCGTCTGTGATATTGTGTATATCACAGACGGTCAGTAGTAAAGCCGTCTGTGATAGCAGTCACACCACATACGGCACTCTTTGAAACCGGAGGTGGAGCCACCGGAGCCGATGTGCCAGGTCTAGGGCGACGTCCCTCTTGGGCCACTGGATGTGAAGATTGTGGCACGGACATGTCGAGGACGATGTCCCTCTTGGGCCACTGAATGAATGTGTGGACGGCATCCCCTAATGTCTTAATCTCTTCGTTTGGGGGCTTCTCAAGAGGGACGGACTTAAAAATATCATTAATCATGTCCACCTGGATCTTTATGAAACCGGTGTCTACTTGTACACCGTGCACCAGCGTCCCTGGCAGCAATGGATACACCATGCCGCGCCCAGCGTCAACGGGAATAGAGCCAACAAGCCTGACTCTGAGGCTGCAAGGGATGGGCTCCTACATAACGATACAAGAGCTAAGTTAAGGCGTCCACCAGAGAGATCTATGTACCATTCTAAAGAGGTACATTACCTGAATGTCATCAATACGTAAGTGGTCGTCGCTATGTTCAGAAATTGGTGTGGACGCGCAGCTACTGCGACGTTGAGGGGGACTGGGTACCGCAGTACTAGGAGTGGGTTGCGAATGGTTGCGGACTTGTCTCAGTTCTTCCCGCAACGAATCTATCTCTCCTCGAAGTGAGGCAGTCTGCTCTTGAAGTGAGGCAGATAGTTGTTCCTCAAGTTGAGCACGAAGCTCCTGTTTTATTTGTTCACTGCGGTACGCCTTGGATCTCTTCCTACTCCTATATGTCTCGGAGTAATCTGGAAATCCTTACCTCCAAGGTACATAAACCCCCATGCCTCGTGTGCGACCTGGGTGCTCCTTGTTTCCCAAGGCCTGTGATAGTAAATCTATCTCCCTATATTCTTCAAAGGAGCCACGAGAAGATTCGGTAGTCAATGATTGCTGCAAGAGGCAATTAATCATGTTATTTTTGAACCCATGAAGTTCAAGAGGTGTTAACAACTATGTTGTTTAACATATTTTACCATGTGTTGGGACACTTCCTCATCTGCGGGGTTTTTGAAAGAGACACCCGAAGATGTGGTTGATGACCTCGCTCTTAACCAGTTTCGAGCGCGCTCGTTTGCGATCCCGGCAAATGGCGGAGAGGCCTCCGATCGGATTGCGACCTCATCCTGCATCCTCCATTGCGGGATTTTACCCGCGTACCCAGCAGTGCCGAGTCTGTGAGGGTGCGTGTTTTGTGACTGGAGATCCTTGTGCGCCGCACTTTGTTGTACAAATTCAGGCGTCGTCTTCATCTGCACAAAGGCCTCCCATGTTTCCGGCGACACGAAAGAATACTTCGTGAAGGGTGTGACATCCTCGGCCACGTACTTCGTCACAAGAATGCTCTTAAAATTCTTCCATGCTTTTCCCATCGCGAGGAGCGCCTGCCGTTGCACGAGTCCCTGTGCTTCTGCTGGGAACTCGAAGGAATTTGTAAGTTCCTCCCATAGCTGATTTTTGTGATCCTTTGTCACATCTTTCCAGCTTGCTATGGTGATGGGACCCGTTGCCTTCCAATTATCCCGCAGGTAGTCCGAAATGATGACGCTGCTTTCGACGGTTCCAGAGGAGTCCCATTCGGAAAGACCACCGTGATGGTCATTCGGGCCTCTGGCCTTTTCGATACTCCTCGGCCACGTTTACTTTTCGCAATCTTGGGAGCATGAGACCCAGATGACGACGACGAAGACTGTGTGGACGCCATCTCTCTTCTAAGAAAAAACTAACTGCAGTGAGCTATGGACCCAGCTTGTCAAAGTTCTATGAATCAAATGACACAAACCAGTGCATCAAGTTCATTGAACAAGATACACTGGAGTGTGTCACTTGCTTTATGCTCTTTGACAAAGTTCTAACGATTAACTAATTGCAGTGAGCTATGGGCCTTCTAAATAGACCTTGCAGCTAACAAGTGCAGCATATATTATTGTTACAAGGTTCTATGAAGTGCCTACAGTGAGCTAAACACCTGCAGCATATATTATATGCTACATAAAATACATGTGAAGCATATATCATAAAGCTAACATGTTGAGCATATAACATGTGAAGCATATAACATAAAATTCATATGAAGCATATAACATAAAATTCATGTGAAGCATATAACATAAAATTCATGTGAAGCATATAACATAAAATTCATGTGGAGCATATAACATAAAATTCATGTGAAGCATATAACATAAAATTCATGTGAAGCATATAACATAAAATAAGCGGCGTCGGGAGTGACCGGTGGCGTCGGGAGGGAGCGGCGTCGGGAAGGAGCGGCGGCGTCGGGAGGGACCGGCGTCGGGAGGGACCGGCGTCGGGAGGGATCGGCGGCGTCGGGAGGGAGCGGCGTCGGGAGGGACCGGCGGCGTCGGGAGGGACCGGCGGCATCGGGAGGGAGCAAAACCTAGCTAGCAGGGGCGCTGCAGGGTTGAGACAAGAGACTGCACCAGAGCGGACTCCGCAGACCTAGCTGCGGGTATTTAAAGATGAGCTATCACAGACGGTTCTATCAATATAACCGCCTGTGATATGCACTTATCACAGACGGTTCTATCAATATAACCGTCTGTGATATCAATATTATCACAGACGGTTCTATATATATAACCGTCTGTGATATTTATATTATCACAGACGGTTATATCTATAGAACCGTCTGTGATGTTTTATCACAGACGATTTCTTTTGATAAGCCGCCTGTGATATTTCACTATAAATACCGGTAGCTAGCTAGGTTCCTATGTCATTTTACAATTACAATGGAACATAGATACATTTATGAAAAACGCAAGCATAACCATAGATATAACTATTTCTTAGTTCCTTAGTCATTTTACAATTACAATGGAACATACATACATTTATGAAAAACACAAACATAACCAATATCATTTATTACACTTTGGCTATATCATTTTAAATAAAGCCCTTCACGATGATCGACACGCATATAGCTTGGTTCATCGCCTTGTTCTTCCTCGAGCCTGATGCCTTGTCCGAATGGAGGCAAATCATCAAATTGATTGTACTCTTCCTCATCCACAACATTCTCAACCCCGACAATCCTTCTTTTTCCCTGAAGAACTACATGGCGCTTCTTATTTGCCGGGTCGGTTACATAAAATACTTGAACAACTTGTCTCGCGAGTACGAATGGTTCATCTTTGTATCCTACACATTCGAGGTCCACGGTAGTGACGCCGTACTTGTCAACCTTTACACCCCGTGGAAGTTGGACCCAACGGCACCGAAATAGAGGAATTTTGAAAATTACGTAGTCAAGCTCCCAAATCTCCTCTACAAGCCCGTAGTACGAGCTTGGGCCAGCGGTACTGCCGTGCGCATCATAGGCATCTATGCGGACACCTGAGTTTTGCACTGTGCTCTTTCTATCTTGATCTGTTGTATAAAATGTGTAGCCATTAATGTCGTATGCTTGCCATGTCACAATTGTAAATTTTGGCCCTTTTGCCAACCATTGTAGTGTTTCACTTGACGACCTCCTAGTCAATTGCGCCTTGAACCATTCGTTGAACTGACGGTTGTGTTGTCTCGTGGTCCAAACTTCTGACTGGCCTGCATTCTCCTGACGTAGCATGTCCTTGTGCTCTTCAATATATGGGGTCACTTCAGTCATGTGTTGTAAAACCATGAAATGGGCTTGAGTATACGTATTTTGATCCGGAGTTATTGCTTTCCTCCCGATAGTCCCGATACCCTCTAGCCTCCCCTCGTGACGAGATAGAGGTACACCTATCGGCTCTACCTGAGCCATGTAGCCGATGCAGAATTCAATGACCTCTTCTGTTGTATAACCTTCGATGATGCTACCCTCCAGTCGAGATCGATTGCGTATATAGGACTTCAGAATTCCCATGTACCTCTCGAAAGGGTACATATGACGTAGAAATACGGGGCCACATATTTTTATCTCTTTCACAAGGTGGACAATGAGATGGACCATGATATCAAAAAATGATGGAGGGAAATACATCTCTAGATGACATAGAGTTGTCACCACCTCGGTTTGCAGAGCATCTAGTCCATCCGGATCAATGACCTTCTGAGCAATTGCGTTGAAGAAATAACATAGCCTTATGATTGTCACTCGAACCTTGTTTGGCAAAATACTTCTAATTGCAACAGGTAGCATTTGAGTCATTAGCACATGACAGTCGTGAGACTTTATGCCAATTAATTTCAAATGTTCCATGGAAACAAGTTTCTTCATGCTTGTCGAGTGACCGGATGGAACTTTCACACCATTTAAGGACTGGCACAATTCAGTTCTCTCGGACTTAGACAGAGTGTAACATGCTGGGGGAAGGTACGTCCGGCCTTTATCGGTCTCTATCGGTGCTAACTCGGTCCTGATGTTCATAGCGACCAAGTCACGCCTTGCGTTAACACCATCCTTTGTTTTGTCAGGAATGTTCAGTAAGAGACCAATCAAACTGTCACATACATTCTTCTCTACGTGCATGACATCGATGCAATTGCGAACTTCTAAGTGCTCCCAATAAGGCAAGTCCCAAAATATTGACCTCTTTTTCCACATGTTCTTCCTCAATTTACGTCCCTTTCCAAACACAACATTTATATCCTTGACCATATCATACACCTCTTTCCCGCTAAAAGGTCTTGGTACTGAGTCATCCTCTTTTTTTCCGTCAAATTGTTTTTTCATCTTGCGGTATGGGTGATACTTTGGAAGGAACCTACGGTGACGCATGTACACAGTTTTTCGGGAGTTGTTCAACCACACACTCTCCGTATAATCTAAGCAGTGCGGACACGCTTTGGCTCCTTTTATACTAAACCCTGACAGGTTACCAAGGGCAGGAAAATCATTAATGGTGCAGAACAACATGGCCCGTAGAGTGAAGTTCTCTCGTTTGTCCGCATCCCATACATGTACCCCTTCATTCAACAGTGTTGCAAGATCTTCCACCAATGGGGCTAGGAACACATCAATATCGTTGCCAGGTTGCTTCGGCCCTTGGATAAGTAGTGACATCAAAATATATTTCCGCTTCATACACAGTCAAGGAGGAAGGTTGTACATGCACAGAGTCACGGGCCAGGTGCTATGTCGACTGCTCATGTTACCAAAAGGATTCATTCCATCTGTACTCAACCCAAACCTTATATTTCTCGGTTCCACACCGAAATCTACAAACATCCTATCGATGTTCCTCCACTGGGCAGAATCAGCAACATGTCTTATCATTCCGTCTTTCTTACGCTGCTCGCAGTGCCAACGCATCAATCTTGCATCCTTGCGGTTTGCAAATAAACGCTTCAAACAGGGGATTACAGGAAGATACCACATCACCTTAGCAGGAGTTCCTTGCTTCACCTCGATGCCCTTCCCATCATCAGAGTCATTTTTACGTTTGTATCGGGATGCTTTGCACACCGGACAAACATGTAAGCTAGCATACTCTTTACGGTACAGGATACAATCATTCCGATATGTATGTATTCTTTCTACTTCCATTCCTAATGGACAAAGAATCTTCTTGGCTTGGTAGGTGGTTCTCGGCAACACATTTCCCGTTGGAAGCATGTCCACTAGGAGACCTAATAATGCCGTGAAACTCTTGTCGGACCAACCATTGCTTGCCTTCAATTTTAGCAGTTCTAGAACTGATGACAACCTCGTGTATTGCGGCTTGCAGCCCGGGAACAAAGGTTTCTCCGAGTCCTCCATCAAGCCCTCGAATTTACCAAACTCTCTCTCACTATAGTTCCCTTCTGCATCACGTAACATCTGATCCAGATTATCATCCTGCGACCTATCCTCATGATCCAGATTGTCATCCTGCGACCTATCCTCATGATCCAGATTGTCATCCTGCGACCTTTCCTCATGATCGAAAGAACAGTTCACAACTGGCATATCGTTGCCTCCCTCGACTATGTCATAACTACCTTCTTGTGTACACTTCTCTTCACCGTGACTGGTCCAACATTTGTACCCTTTTCTGAAACCCCTTCGAATCAAGTGAGCTTCAATCTGCGCTGAGTTGCTAAACATCTTGAGATTATCACAATCAATACATGGGCAATACATATATTTCATCCCCTTCTTCAACATATCCAGCTCGGCCGCCCTTCTAAAGGCAGACACGCCAGTAATGTACTCTTCACTCACACGGTTCTCAATATACATCCAGCTTCGGTCCATCTACGCTACACAAGTGAAAAATGGGTGTCAAAAATGATTATTACCTCTACTACTAACCTCTGATCAGATCACTAAGAATGTTAAGTAATTGAATACTAATCTCTGATCAGATCACTAAGAATGTTAAGTAATTGAGTATGCTAACCTCTGATCAGATCAATAAGAAGACGGTGATATTTTTTCACCCCCAACTCCCTAAAGCCGGCCGCCTTGCTCCACCGATGCAGCGCAATGAAGACAGATCGGTGTCAACATCCTTCAAGCAAGTACGCCAAGTAATTAATACTACACATAATATCACAGACGGTTCCAACTACAAACGGTCTGTGATTTCTGCCTATCATAGACGGTTCGCATCAATAACCGTCTGTGATAGTCTTATTATCACAGACGGTTCGTAACACGAACCGTCTGTGATGTACATAATATCACAGACGGTTCTAAATATCAACCGTCTGTGATTTATGCGTATCACAGACGGTTCGTGTATAGAACCGTCTGTGATAGTCCTTCACAGACGGTTTACATTACAAACTGTCTGTGATAGTTACACGGGGATGAACTGTTTCGTCAGGGCATGACTGCCAACTCGAAGCATATATAGCATAGCATTCGAGGCACATCCGAGGCCTGCTGCTGTGTCTTGAGTAATGCCAAGGGCTGGTCTTCAGATGTGGCTGCCACATCTGAAGACCAGTGTGGCTGCCACATCAAAAGACCAGCTCTTGGCATTCCTCAAGACACAGCTGCAGGCCTCGGATGTGCCTCGAATGCTATGCTATATATGCTTCGAGTTGGCAGTCATGCCCTGACGAAACAGTTCATCTTTCCCGACAAAATTCAAGGCAATTTTATTACAATAGTGCAAAGAAAAGACATTTCAAGATTCTTGGTTGAGCTGGTCGAGGAACATGCAAATACAGAGGCAAGCACAAAAACTCAACAACACATTCAGATCGATCTATTACAGGATAACAAGCTAACAAACCCTTCGTGGCACGACAGTTCACACTAAACAAGACACACTTACGGCAAGAGTGTGTTGTTTAGTATGAACCGGTCGTGCCGCGATGGAGGTGCTAGCTCACAGCGGAGGGGAGATGCATGCAGGAAGCTAGCTAGTGGATGAACTCACGCGTGACTAGTACCGGTGGAAAGGTTGATGGGGAGTTATTAATAAGGGCCTGGCCGTGGGAGGAACTGGTGCCAGCCATTCGATGTGGAGAGAATAGACGGGTGAGATCGAAATCCTGTGTATACGCCAATTATTGGTGACATGTGATTATTACACACCAATTATCAGTGACATGGGATTATTACAAACGGTTCTTAACAGGAACCGTCTGTGTTATCTGGCTTTTCACAGACGGTTCTTAACAGGACTCGTCTGTGTTATCTCGATTGGTATAGACGGTTCGTATTAAGAACCGTCTGTGAAAGTTCACAGACGGTTAGTAACCGTCTATGAAAATATCACAGACGGTTGCCAGTAAAACCGTCTGTCATAACGCTTCGCGCGTGTTTCTATTGCCAGAACGCTTCGCGCGTGTTTCGATTGCCAGAACACTTTGTGTTTCGATTGCCAGAACGCTTCGGGTTTCGATCGTCTAATTAACGTCTCTCGATCGTTATACGAAGCATCTATATCATTAATGCTTGGGTATACGAACCGTCTGTGCTAAAGGTTAAATATGCGCGCCTAATCCAGGTCTCTTCTACGTACGTACAATATGGCGCCTTCTACTATTCTTGTGATCATCTCCTTCCTCTCATCTGTTCATCACGAATTGTTCGGCCGGAACCTTACACAGGCGGCCAGCAATTTGCATCTGGAACAGCTTCTCCGCACCCGCCCTGCTCTCCTTCCCCGACTTTCTTGCATCCGTCAGCTTGACCTGATCCTCCGCCGTCGACGGAGGCGTCTCGCTGCCGCTCAAGAAAGGGAAACAGCTCTCACCCTGGTTCTTCTCCACAATGTGCGCAATGCAGAAGAAGCTCTACTCGCATTGCACAAACTGATGGATAGCCTTGCCGCTCATGCAGAAACGGCAGATTGTGAGGAATGTTTTAATGCTATCCTGTACGACATGATGGATGCTGCTGATCATTTGCCCAGGCTGCACGAGGAAGTGCAGAGGACAAGGGCAATCTTAACAGCGTTCGAGAATTCAGCGGCTGATCCTCCAAGTCCCAAAGTCGAAGAAGAAGCGTACGAAGCCCAAAAGATTACAATCTGGGAAACTCTTTACCTATGCGACTTATGTAATGAATTTCCCTCTAATTGAAATTAATAAATTTGCCTTTAATTTGTGACCTCTTGTCTCAGTAGTTCTGTAGTTAAGTTATTAGAAGCAATGTGTACTTATATATTAACCTCTGATCTAGAATATGACAGACAAAGGGACATCACAGCCGGTTCTTGTAAAAAACCGTCTGTGAACATTCCCAGACGGTTCTTAACAACAACCGGCTGTGATAGTCTACACAACACAGATGGTTTTTAATAAAAAACCGTCTGTGATAATTTCAGATTATCACAGACGGTTTTTTATTTTAAACCGCCTGTGATACTAAAGTATCACAGACGGTTCATTGGTAAGGACCGTCTGTGATACTCGACCACTAACACAGACGGTGTCCAAATTAAAACCGTTTGTGTTAGTGTCAATCACAGACGGTTTTGTCAAACCGTCTGTGATGTAGCCGTCTAGTATAGCCTCTTTTGTAGTAGTGTATGGTAAATGCGGTACTATCGATCTTCCCAAAAGAAACAAGGTTTTAGGGATTTGAGTCATGAATCAAGTTAGGATAACATAGGCCACTGGATTAAGATTATATCATGTATGTATTGGCTAATGTAGGTCAAGTTATGAAAAACTTATGGCTGAAAACGATTTCTTTGTCTTTGGATGTGCATGATCGCTTAGAGTCAACTATAGTCAACGGTGATAATCAGGGCTAGGCTCATGGAAGACTTGAGGCCCAGAACGATCAAGGATGTCGGGTGAGACGGTGAGCTCAAGCATAGCACAAGAAAGGCGGGAAATATTGAAAGCGAGTTCGAACAGCGGGATGGCGTCATGTGGTTTGCATGGGCCAAGTGAGCTGTGGTTCAATAGAACCGAAATGAGAGACACTTGACGACGCGTAGCAAGCTAGTGGTGCACCTACACGTGGCAAGCATGGCAATTACTTGCAGTGATTGGTGATGATTAGGTCAAAAAGGGTATTTTGATATTTTGATCAAAATATCAAAAACCATCTTGGATCAAAAATACAGCGCATGCGCGATGCATTGAAGAGCGGTTTAGGTCAAGGTGGAGCTAATTGGATCAAGACTAAGGATTTAGCAGATGCACACTTATACACTTTGAAAATGGTGCATAAGTGAACTTGTGAGAGTAAAACTCATGTGTGGGGTTAACGAGTTTCTCCCATTGTAATAGTGGATAGGATCCACTAAGAAAAATGTGTGGCTGGTTATCCACCTATAAAAGGGGGTTGGGATGGAGATATGTAGTTAACCATCCAACACATCTCTTGTGCTCTCTTCTCTAGGTTTAGAGTTAGGGTTTAAGAGTGAGTACCTTGGGTGCTCTTTGTCCTCCAAGGTAGAATGGCTGTAAAATCTACCTTCTCAAGTAAGTAATACATCAAACTTTGTGCAACTCTGGTGTCCCTCTTGTTTTGATTGATATGTTTGACTTTTGGTTGGTTTTGATCTCTCTTCTTTTCTTCGTGTAATCTTGCTATGCCAAAAACGTGTAAGATATGGATATAATCCTTGGAAATATATCTCCATCCATCTAGACACTTTGATAGCAAGATTTACGAGAAAACCCGGCTTTACTTGACTTTGGCCTCTTTAGTCCATCTCTTGATCCAAGGGTTTTTAGTGGTTTCTGCAGTGATCTAACTTGTTGTGATGTATAGGAATACATTTAGATCTTTCTTGGTCATCATCATCCTATGAGCAAATTGTATTCACCAATTTTGGTTTTAGCTCGGTTTCGGTGCACCTTTCTTTAATCTGAAAAAGGTCTCAATTTTGGTTATGATTTTCATGATCATTTTTTGGAATAGGTTTTTGATAACCTAGAGAAGATCTCTGCAAAATTTCATATTGTTTGGATCTTCAAATCAAAAGTTTCATCAATTCTAGTTTTTGAACTTGGGCTGATTTCACTGTTCATCGAGTAAAAAAGCACCGCAGTTATAAAAGATGTACTTTTGATTATCAGAAGTACCATAGTTATAACAAAGGTACTTTCGATTTTTCTCTAAATTTCAAATATTTGTTTTGCTTGTTTGGTGTTGGTTTCTTATTCCAATCTTCATAGCTTTGTAGTTATTGGAGTGAAGTAGTGTTGAATACTTAGGGGAAATTAAAAAGCACTATTCACCTCCTCTCTTGCCATATTCGGCCTTTCAACCTGACCTTTTGTATGTCTTCAAATTATTTGAACTTATATTAGAATAGTCAGTGGACAATATTGATTTTCTATTATATTTTTGTTCTGCTTATTGTGAACTCAATGCTAATGGAGCGAGAAGGAGAACCATGAGGAACAAATTTTGTGTGAATCTCGGCGAAATTTTGAATCCCCACAAGAATAACTCTGATTGGAGGCTTTTGTTTTCGAGAACGTCTTGTTTGAAAAAGAACATGTTGAATGTGAATTATGGGGAAATCTTAAGCTACACGAGAACTAACTACAGGGTTTTGCTCCAGATGTTCTTGTATGAAGTTTTTCATGCCTAGTAACTGATTTGTTATCTGTACTTGCCCTACCAAGTTGCAGAAAGACTGATATTGACATTTTATTGGGTGTTACTTGTTCTACCAAGATGCTATTACATATTGACAGTTGGCTGGGTGTGCTAGTATTTTTTTCAGTCTTTCAGTCTTAAACATGTGTTACAGTTTGATGGATGCACCGGATACAATAGCATCTCTGCAGCAACATCATGCTCATAAGTCAGGATATATGGGGAAGATTTCTGTGCTGAGATGCTATTGTTTCTTTGGAAACAAATAGAGGTTCATCCCATTGTCTAGAAATATTGTTTGTAACTGTATTTTTTTTACTCTTGGCCTTTGTTCTGAATACCAAGTTTTTTTACCTTGTATATATATGTTGTTGTAATATTTGCGGTATAAGCAAAGATATAAATATAATTCCAATATAATCATATAAGCACATCAAAGACATCAATTCATATATAAATGACATAGCATATATGAAACTATATGAATTGAGCATATCATCCATGGCATACCACATATTCAATAATAGAAATGATAACATTCTAGACATGAATATGTATGTCAAAGAATAAAGCATGTATCAATTAAGACTAGCAATAAGCTCAAGTTTAATTGATAATGTGTGCTCTCAAATGTAGGGTTGCACAAGCTTAAACTTGGCCGTCCCGCTACTAAATCATATAATTTTCACAGATTGGTTATACCAAATTAGCATTCAATCCTTGAGCTCTAAAAACTATACAATCTCAAGCTTCAGATTATATCTAACACATGTGTGCATTCGGCCAACACCCAAGATTTAGCTAGAGCAAGCCCAACCACATGCAAGATGACCTTTTGCAATAATCAGATCAGATATTAAATAATCAAGTATGACAGAGCAAGAGCATAAAGACAGCAGGTGCTAGCAATCTAAGCTCACAATTGAAAGAAACCACAGAGCATGAGCATAAAGACAGCAGGTGATAGCAATTTGAGCTCAAGGATTAAATCTACCAATCTCAATATATGATTTCATTTATCATCGAGCAACAATCCAATCCCACTGCAATCTAAGTCTCCCAGTACTAGATATCAAAGAAAGATTATGAATCTAGCACAGCACACAAAGATTGCAAATACAAGTGACTGTTTACTCACAAAACCGGCGATACTCAAAATCGCCGAGAAGATCAAGGGCTAGGCACGCTTTGGCGCTGTCCCAGAAAACCTATTGCCCCCCCCCCCCACACCACCGTGAGAGAGGTCAGTAGGCACGGAGATACAAAGCCCAATCACCGAGCAGATGTCCACGCCGGCGAGTCGAGGTAGGGGTATGCCGCACAAGCGCAGGAGAGGAGCCGGCCAAGCACCTCGCTGGAGCACCAGGAACCGAAGTCACCACACACCACAGGCAAAAATCAAAGAGAGAGAGAGAGAGAGAGAGAGAGAGAGAGAGAGATTGCTTTTGTTCGGATGTTCTCAACCAAATGAGGCCGGCCGCCATTTATAGCCGAGAGAGGGGAGGGGTTAAGCACTCGGTGGCACCGCCAACGGCCGGGACCAAGTCTCACGCGCCACCACCGCAACACCATACTCACCTCGCATGCCGGATCTGAGGACCGATTCAAGCGGGAAGAGGAGGAGCGCCGAACCCAACGGGAGAGAGGGGGATGCGCGAGTCGCACGGGAGAAGGGGTCGCGGGAGAGACTGGGCCGACGAAGAGCCGAGCCACCGGACCCGCCGAGCCCGCCTCTCTCCGCCGCGCCACCCTCCGGAGTCGCCGCCGCCTTCTCCGCCTCATGTGCCTACGCGCTCTGTTTGGGTCACGGGGAGGCTTCGGCCTCCCCCCTTTTCCTCTCTTCGGCCCACCGACGGGTGGGCCCTCTTTCTTTTCTTTTCTTTTTTTTCTTTTATCAAATGGGAAATTCCCTTTTTGCCCTTGGTTATACAACATATGTCTCTTCTAATTGTTGAGAGAACAGGTGCCTGGCCACTCTCTGACATCAATGAAATTAATGCATGAACAGAACTACAAAGCCCAATTTCTCTCTTTTTTCCGCTCAATGTTTTCTCTCCTCAAATATGCATATTTAACTGACGGGGAAATGTGCATAATTAATTATGTCGTCTTTCTTCTTATCTTCTCCTAGCCACAACAATGTAACATTTCCTGCTGATGTGTGGTCAAATGCTATACATGCATCCAGCAGTTTCAGGTATGTAAGGAATGGTGGCTAGGAAAATCCAGAATTTTCTATACGAAGATAACCATATCATGTACCATCAGTTCATGACAGATGATCAGCAGGACTGCAACATTATTGTACTAACTTCAATCGCATTGTTGCTGCGGAATTCCTCAGATCATTGGCCAATGTTCGTGCGGCAGCTAGCCAAGCACATCCAGAAGCAGCAGCTACCTGTCCCTGAAGATGTAGTAGTTGTGAGACTTTACCGCATGGCAACAAACAACTCACAGCTGCAGCCGTTGCCATCACTGACATTCAACGCGAACTATGGCAACCAACAGGGGTGAATCGATCCATGGATGCCGCATCCCGGGAGATCTACGGGTGACAGATCCCGGTGAAACGCGCCCACAGATGAGAAGCTTGCGGTTCTTTGTCAGCTAGGAGAATGATACGATTTGAGGCCAGCAACATTCAGGCAATTTCCCATGGATCAGGTGCAGCAAAATGAGCAGGAAATTCTCGGTGGCTCTTACAAGGCACACATAAAAATGGAAATGGAAATTGAAATTGAAATTGAAATTGAAATTATCAAATCAGAGTGAAAAGAAATGTGCCAGCATGGGACAAAGGAGATAACAACAGGATTGGAGCAACTGAGATAACAACAGGATTGGAGCAACTGAGAGCCAGCCATTCAAATCCTGAAGCCAACCTCCACCTCACAACTCATATCTCTTGTGGTAGCCACTAATTACCAGCAGGTGCAGTGCAGGCTTAAATATGGGCACTGGTTGCAGCTCTCACCCCCTTGCTAAGGAAAGAAAGGAGGGCACTGCAGGTTAACTTCACTGGTGTGAACGAGAGGGCAGTAGCCACCACTTAGCTCAGAAGAGAGGAGGAAGAGGAAGAAGAATGGCATCTGCTACTGTCCTCAAGTCCTCTTTCCTTCCGAAGAAGTCCGAATGGGGCGCGACGCGCCAGGTTGCCGCCCCCAGGCCGGTGACCGTCTCCATGGTCGTCCGTGCCGGCGCGTACGACGATGAGCTCGTCAAGACCGCGGTATGTTTGCTTTGCTGCGCCCAAGTTTTGTGTTTACTTATAGCTTGGTTCACACCAATGACAAATGATTAGTTTATCTGAAACTCTGAATCCGTGTGAATAAGATGATCCGCTCATCGGAGTTGTTAATGAATCGTGAATAAAAGCAAAGATTTGGAGATGTTTAATGACTTGATCTTGCCACTAGCCCACTGGTACAGACCAATATTTTACAATACATTTTGCTTTGGTGGACAGTAACTTACCTGCATCTTCTTTTACAACATGCGTTAAAAGAAAGATACAATGAATGTACTATCACGAAGAAAATTCAAGAACTCGGGGAATCGAAGTGAGAAAGTCATGAACTAGATTTGTGTTAGGATGAACAACAATCACCACAAGCATTAATTTGCGTGTAAGTTCAGTGATTTCTCAGAACCCTGCGCTGCATCTGCATGCATGCAAAAGTAAGAAAATTCAGAGACTGAACAGAGATGCTTGTTGCCGGTGCAGAAAACCATCGCGTCGCCGGGGAGGGGCATCCTGGCCATGGACGAGTCCAACGCCACGTGCGGCAAGCGGCTGGAGTCGATCGGCCTTGAGAACACGGAGGCGAACCGGCAGGCGTACCGTACCCTGCTGGTGACCGCGCCGGGCCTCGGGCAGTACATCTCCGGCGCCATCCTCTTCGAGGAGACCCTCTACCAGTCCACCGTCGACGGCAAGAAGATCGTCGACATCCTCGTCAAGCAAGGCATCGTGCCGGGCATCAAGGTCGACAAGGGCCTCGTGCCGCTCGCCGGCTCCAACAACGAGTCGTGGTGCCAGGGGCTCGACGGCCTCGCCTCCCGCGAGGTGGCCTACTACCAGCAGGGCGCTCGCTTCGCCAAGTGGTGAGATATTATTATCTGCATCTGAAAGCCTGCAACTGCACCTGACCTGCAAGAGTAATCTTATTCTCGATATCTGACATGAAACGAAATCTTGTCAATGGCAGGCGCACCGTCGTCAGCATCCCCAACGGACCGTCCGCCCTGGCCGTGAAAGAGGCCGCCTGGGGCCTCGCGCGCTACGCCGCCATCTCACAGGTACTCATCAGTTCTTCTCTGTGAGCTTAGTGTATCAATCAGTTCATCCAAAAACTTAAGTTAAATCTACCGCACGTCTGCAGGAGAATGGGCTGGTGCCGATCGTGGAGCCAGAGATCCTGCTGGACGGCGAGCACGGCATCGAGCGGACGTTCGAGGTGGCTCAGAAGGTGTGGGCGGAGACGTTCTTCTACATGGCGGAGAACAACGTCATGTTCGAGGGCATCCTCCTCAAGCCCAGCATGGTGACCCCCGGCGCCGAGTCCAAGGACAAGGCCACCCCGGAGCAGGTCGCCGCCTACACCCTCAAGCTCCTCCACCGGAGGATCCCCCCCGCCGTCCCCGGCATCATGGTCGTCACCATCTTCTTGCTCCTATTCTCGTCATGCATCCTCTCAAGAACAAACGATTTCCAGAGAAAATTCTGTAGAATCCTAGACTTTAATTAATCTGTGTGTCTCTCTGCAGTTCTTGTCTGGTGGGCAGTCGGAGGTGGAGGCGACGCAGAACCTGAACGCGATGAACCAGGGGTCGAACCCGTGGCATGTGTCCTTCTCCTACGCGAGGGCGCTGCAGAACACCTGCCTCAAGACGTGGGGAGGGCGGCCGGAGAACGTCAAGGCGGCGCAGGACGCGCTGCTGCTGCGCGCCAAGGCCAACTCCCTCGCGCAGCTCGGCAAGTACACCAGCGACGGCGAGGCCGCGGAGGCCAAGGAGGGCATGTTCGTCAAGGACTACAGCTACTGACGTCCTTAATTTTTAAGTAGATGCTACAGCTACTGCCTACCTTCTGCAAGAGCACGCACTGTTGCCTATACAAGAAGAGATGGGAAGAGCTAGAGATGGTTACTGTATTTACATGGTTTCGATCTAGATCCTTTTTTACTGGTTTTGTTTGCCTCCCTGTACAATGCTTCGGTACATCGTAATGCTTTCATGTGACCTATGGATTTGCATGGTTACTGCAAAATTTTGCATGTACGCACGCATATTAAATATCAAGGGAATTACTACTTATTCTCTCGCTCTCTTCCTCTCTCCGCACGTGCCCCTGAACCCCGTGCACGGTGACAACCACGAGCCTCACCACCTCGTCCCTGATGTCGGTGCCGCCAGATCCGGCCGCCGCCGTCGACTTCCTCTTCAACCTTGGAGGCGGCGAAGGAGACAGAGTCAAAAGCGACAAGCTTGGAGAGCTAGAGGAGGCTTCGAGAGACCTCGTCAGAGTCAGAGCAGAGGAAGTCGCGCGAGGTCAGAGCCGATGTGGGATAGGGCGTCGGCAAGGGAGAGGACCGCAAGGAAGTGGTGGTGTGGTGGCTGTAGAGGCCGTAGCCTGCGGCGGCAGCAAGGAGAAGGCGGCGGTAGAGGCACGTGGCGGCGAGCGCGTCCATCAAGTGAGAGTAGGAGGAGAGAAGCGGCGTTCTTTGGTATGCAATATTTTGATTTTATATATACAACATTTCGATTTCATGTATACAACATTTGTATTTCATATGTGTAATATTTCGATTTTATATATGCAATATTTTGATTTCATGTATGCAACATTTCAATTTTATGTGCGCAACATTGATATTTTATCAATTTTTTGTTACATACATGACCGAGAAATGTTACATACAAAGCCAAAAAATATTACAACCGAGCGTACGGAGCTAGCGTCTGGATCGGACGTCCGGCGCTAGCAAATCCCTAAAAATGGTTGATATATCGAGTGTACCATGTTGACGCATGAGACTGTGTTGGCGTATGGATGAGCAGTCATTAAATAATAATGTACTTCAATCGGGTGCATCAATGCGCATTGATATTGGCAAGGATAATGCATCATCAGCATTTTATTTTGTACTTCATTTGTCCCCATAAATGAAGGTCATCGTGGATTTCGTGCGGTTAAACTTTTCAAGGTTTGACTATTAATATATGCTAAAGTATATAGATTGATTGGATAAAAATAATACCATTAGATTTGTCTTGCAAAATTCTTTTATAATATATATGTTTTATTATTTTTGCTAGTATATTATGATAATAAATTATAGTTAAAGTCTTGTGTTGGAGACCTAAAAGGTCAAAATGACCTACATTTATAGACAGATGGAGTATCTGTCTAATGCACAATTGAATTCCTTTTTGCCAAAAAAAATCATTTTTCATTCATTAATTGATCTAAATCCAATAGCCAATGTTCCCTCCCCAACCCTACATACCCTTTGCCTCCCCAACCCCATCATCGCCCAGTGCTCCCAATGGCAAATCTAGAACGAAAATAGCCAAATTCCACCATACATACCAACACATGTATGTGGATTCATCAAGTTTGGGTTACAAGGTGCACATGTATGCATATATGGGCTTCGGTAAGGTAAAGTAACATCGGACCTGGTGTCCTGTGCATCCCCAAAGCCCCACTCTGATCTGCCCATGAGTGTGTCGCCGCCTTCTTCCTCATTGGCACATATGAGCCCTTCGCCTCCGCTACCCGCACCTCCACAACCTCTACCTCTCTGCCACCTTCTGATCACCGCGCATACCATCTTCCTTGTCTCCGGTGACCTCTCCAGCACCTTCTACTCTTCCTTGCTATCGCCTAAGGCGATTGTTGGCAGCGCTTTTAGTGCATTTCCTTAATGCGAAAGAAAGGGGGCACTTGGCAAAGTGTGTGTTCGTCGAAGGGGCATGTGGTGAAGGGGCATTCGGCACTGGCACCAGCGGTGAGGCGGCTTTGCCAATGGCATGTGCCCTCACTCGGATGCAGTTTCGTTAGAGATGAGGAAGACACCAACCTCAGGGCATGAATCTCTAAGTGGATCGTAATCTCAAAAATCGACTAATTTCACAAAAAAAAATTCATGTGACAAGTTTTTAGCATTTCCTTTTTTGGCTAAGAACAATGCATCATCATTAACATTGTTAGGTGAAAAATAAAGTATATTAATTGTTACCAATAGGCTTTTGGAATACCAATGGTGTCGCCCTCTCCAAAAATTGCCCCACCACTGTGGGATATGTCCCCCACGGCCCCACCAACCTCCGTAGTATTGACCTCTACCCTTGTAGCCCCCGCCTCTACCCTTCTTTCAACACTGGTAGAGCCACCTTCACTTGCATCACCCCTTTCATAACCACTACCTCCATGGCAGGTACCACCCCATACCTCCTCCAGGTGGCAGTATTACCTCCACCAATTTAGCCAGGTTGCATTGCCAATCCACCTCAATCATGTATCGATACATCGTCATCACCTTATCTGCCTACTAAGAATCTAGAGTTAGCAATGGTGAACCCTAAAATTTAGATCTCATTCTTCACAAAAAATTTTGTTGTACAGTACCTACTCACAAGTCACACCACCTGTCACTGCACCCTCTAGCCCAAATAACTTTTTTTTGAGGAAAAATAGCTTTATCCCAAATAACTTAGACCATGTTCAATTTAGCTACGGCTGTTAGCTTTTCGCTTAGCATTGTAGTGGCTGGAAGAAGCTGTGGCTAAAAGTAGGGGTGTTAATTCGGCTTTTGGCTAAGATGATTTGAAAAAAGAAAAAGGAAAAATATTGTGAAAATTGAAAAAACTTAAATGGACATAGAAGAAACAAAGAAAGAAATTGAAAGAAAAAGGGGGAAAAAGGAAAACAAAACCAAATTCATCGGGCGATGCTAGTGGGGCCAAGGGAGGAGGGCAGCAGAGGCTAGCGAGAGTGGTGTCAGTGGGGCCAAAGGAGGAAGGGTGGCGGTGGGTGGGAGTGGCGCAGGCGGGGCCAAGGGAGGAGGGGAGGTGGCGGCAATGGGTAGAGGCGGCGAGCAGTGGAGGCGGTGGGAGTGGCACCAATGGGGCCAAGGGAGGAGGGGTGGTGGTGGCAGGTGGTGGCGGCTAGGGGAGATGGAGGTGGAGGCGACATGGGCGTAGGCAAATGGGCAACAGAGGCAGGGACAGGGACAGGCGGCAACGGTAATGGGCGGAGGAGGCGGTGAGGCAGAGGCGACAGCAGCACTGTAGCGGCTTATAGAAGCCGCTACAAGAAGCCAACCTGTTCACTTCGGCTTCCAGTAGCCAGAAGCCACCACCGGCTAAAATGGCCCATTAAACAGCCTCCTCAAAAAAAACCTTAAACACACGCCCTCACCCAAATCATCATATTTGTCCACACATGCTCGGCCCACTCATTCAACACATTTTCCCCCCTCCTTACGCTAGCGACTTCCCCATGTTCTCCCCAATGCTTCCAGCATAGCTACGACACTAGCTTATCTGCAAGCTTCAATGCAGTTCAATGCTGAGCTTGCTTCTCGCAAGTGCGCAGGACAGCGTCGTGTGGCCTGTATTATGTACGTCTTCAAGTTGCATGCATGTTTGCATGAGGTTCCAAGTTGCATCGCAAGATGGCTGCACGCAATAGCGTTACTTTGAGAGCTTGAGTTCGCATGTACTGCGTGCGTGCATCTTCTTGCATTTGTTGGGCAGAGGGGCTTTCTCACTTTGATGCGCATTAACCACCGTTGATGTGTTTCAAGATTCGTGCAAGCACTTAGAGAGGGGGATCAAATGCATTGTCTATTAAATGTATTGTGTACCGTCCCTGTATTGTCTATCTTATGTCTATATATCTCTCTCCATCTCTCCTAGTTCTCTTAATTTCTCTCTAACGCGACGAACGGCAAGGCGCTAGGTTGCAGCGCGGAGGCCACCCTCCACCGCCAACGTGGCGGCAGTGGCGTGGAGGCCACCTCGTCCAAAACCACCTTTCCCTGTCCTCGGCTCGCCATCACCCACCTTGTCCCGCTATCCAGATCCTATCGCCGCAGCCCCATTCATTGCCCGTCCCCACACAGTCATCGGCAGAGACAAGTGGCGGATCTGCCTCCCTTGAGCCTGGATCCCCACTGTCGGTGCTGGATCTACCTCCCCTAACCCCTATTCGCTTCCACCGAGCTCAGCTCTACAACAATACAAACCCTATTAGAGGTGTTTTCTTAATTCAGAAGAGACGTTTTTTGTATATATTTAAAAATGGCTTATAAGTGCTTTCCTATGCATCGTCGCTATGAATGAAGTGACGTTTACAGTATTTTATAGAGATGTTTTATTGTGTATCTAAGAATATGTAGACTCTTGCAAATTTTATAGAGACGATTTTATTGCGTATCTAAGGAGATAGAGATATTACATAGAGACGTTATTTTGTGCTACTAGTATATCAAACCATAGAAAATAAAATCTAAAAAATATGTAGATTTTTGCAAATGTTAAACCCCCCATGTAGAGGCATTTTCTTAATATAGTAGAGGCGTTTTTTTCGTGTCTCCACACTGTTGTAGAGACGATTTTAAAAACGCCTCATAAATGCTTTCCTATACATCGTCGCTATAAATGAAGTGACGTTTGTGGCAGTTTATAGAGACATTTTATTGTATATCTAAGGAGATAGATGCATTTCATAGAGGTGTTAAATTGTGCTGCTAGTATATCAAACCATAGAAAAATAAAATCTAAAAATGTGTAGACTCTTGCAAATTTTATAAAGACGTTTTAGTGCATATCAAAGAAGATAGAGATATTACATAAAGGCGTTAAATTTTGCTACTAGTATATCAAACCATAGAATATAAAATCTATAAAAAATATGTAGGCTCTTACAAAGGTTAGTCCTTAAATCATAGACCTCATACGAATAATTCTTTTAGACTTATCATACTAACCACTTGAACCTCACAAGCTTACTTGTTTAGTTGTGTCTTGCAATATTTGTATGTAGTTTTTTTTAACACATTGCAACCACTTGAAACGCCTCTAAAGGGTTGGAAAGCGTCTTAAACAATGTTTTTACACAATAAAACTTCAAGCGAATTAGAGTGTCTCAAAAATATCTCTGCAAGATAAAATTCTTCATAAGTCTAAAAAACATCTTAAAATTGTCTCTAGCATACAAAGTTTTTGGGTAATTTTTAAAGTATCTCAAAAAGCGCCTTTACACTACAAATCTCATGATTTTATAAATAAATTGGAAAGCATCTCTAAAAAAAAGCGTCTCTAAGGAGGGTTTGTAGTGATCCGGCAGTATCCGTCTTCTTCCTCCACTCCGGCAAATGGATTCAGCGTTTCCTCTCCTTTGTCACCAGCTAGAACTCCATCCACCTTTTTTCGCATGTTGGATCCATACTCGTTGATTTATTTTGTACGTTGGATTCGAAATTGTGCATTTGAATTGTTGGGTGCGACCTTGTTTTGTCTTAATTTTCGCAAGTTGGATCCGAATTTGTGTAGAAAGAACGAAACCGATTTGGTGCAAATTGACTATTGGATCCGAGTTTGTGCATTCTAACTTTTTGCATGTTGGATACGAATTTGTTCAGCAAGAACGAAAATGCAATTTGTTGAGGATAAAGAACACATTTGATGGAATTTCTTGATGTATATGCGGTTAATGAAGAGAGAGGGGGGAGAGGCGCGTGAGAGAGGGAGTCGACGGAGAGAGCGAAGAGAGTACAGAGAGATTCGAATTTGCATCATAACAACTTAGGGCCTGTTTGGTAAAGCTCCACCTGCTCCAGATCCACTCAGATTCACCAGATACACCCAAATCCACCGTGGAGCAGCTCCACCATTTCATCCAAGTGTTTGGTACAGCTCCAGCTCTGAGTTTGCTCTCCTCTATCTCACTGACACCTGGGCCCACACGTGGCCGTGGCTCATCCCGGCCGCGAGGGAGACGGGGCCAGCCGGCGGCGGAACGGCCATGGCGGCGCAACGGAACCGACCAAAACGGATTCCAGGGCGTCGGACGGATTCGTCCGGCAGTGACCAGCGGCGAACCGGGCGGCGGCCGAGACAGGGGAGCAAGGGCGCCGGCGGCTCGGGCCATTGGAGTTCGATTCCTTGACGGAGAAGCATCTACGGGCCTTCTTGAACTCACCTAGAGCGCTAGCTGTGGCCGAGGTGGGGCAGGGCGGGCCGGCGGCGAGAAGGGGCTTGGCGGCGAGGGTGAAGACGGCGGCGGCTCGCTGGGGAGAGCGGCGGGGTCCGGCGAGGTTGGGGACGTGCTCGGGGTGCCCTGGTGGTGCTCCGAGTGCGCCTAATTGGATTGAGGTGCGGCGGTTCTCCGGGAGTCCCCAATGCCGGTGTTGGGGAAGAAACAGCCTCGCCGGCGGCCTGCAGAGGAAGAGGGGTCGATTAGCCGAGGAGGAAGGAAGAGGGAGGGAAGGTGAGTGCGACGGTGGGTGGAGGGGGTCCTGAAGTCCACCGGTGGCGCTTGGCGGCGGGGATTGCCGACGGAGCGCTCACGGCAGAGGAGGCGGCGGTGAGAGTTTCTCTGGTGAGCTTCGGTGGGGAATGCGGTGCTTCGGTGAGCTCCCGTGGCCGGCCATGGCGGCCGGGGGCGGCGCGGCGGTTGGCCGAGGGCGGGCACGGCGCGCGGCATAGGAGGAGGCGGAGCGGCGGCTGGGGGGCGGTGAGGCGGCTGGCCGGAGGCGGCGGCGGCCGGCCAAGGGGCGGGCGCGGCGGCTGGTCGAGGGCGTGCAGCGACGGGAAGAGGACGGGAAAGAACGGACCGTTTTTTTGTGTAATCAGTGGCATGGTGGGTAATTTTCCCCAACTCCACCAACTTGAGTTTGGTGGAGCACCCCTTGAAGTGCTCCACCAATTTGGTGGATCTGGAGCCAGATCCATGGTTTTGGTAGAGCAGATCCACGGTGGAGCTACTGGAGCTAGAACTGTTTGGCTAGCAAAATTGAATCTGGATCTGTTTTTCGTGGATTTGGAGCTGGTGGAGCTCTCCCAAACAGGCCCTTATTCTAGGATGTATTTCCCCTTCGCATGTGCACGAATCTTAAATGCCAGATCCAACGGCACCCGCATACTCTTTACTCCTGTATGTGTTTCATGAGTAAAATTGTATGGTTTAGATGACATTAAGGTTTTGTTGATATTGGTTTCTAAAAATTATTTTATATAGTAAATGGGTGTTCTATCATATGTAGCTTTTAAATAGAATATCTTTTTAAAATAGTATCTACTAATCGATTGTAGTACATATTATGTCGACTTCGGCTAAAACCGTATACGAATATCTCTCAATAAATTATTACTATTTATAAGCTAAAGCTAAAGTCTGTACGAACGTGCCTGAGAAAAAGGAAGCTTCGTTTGTGTCCGTATCATCGGACTCTGGAGTAAAATCATCCAAAATACCTTCTCACGCTCGAGCTGACACTCGTTTTTAATCTCAGCTAAGCCACACAAGTGGATGCTCATCTTGTTTGGATTTCGCTAGTTTTTGTCCCATAGGTCTCGAGTTTGTCTGCCAGTGCCTGACTGAACATGACGGCGTGACGCCACAACCACCGAACTCTTTCGTGGCCGTTCTGCTCTGCACGCTCCCCACCGTCCATCCGTTCGTTTCGCCGCGACGTGGCCTCGGTCGCTGCCACATGGGCCCTGCGCTTCGGGGGCCTTTGTTGTTTGGGGCTGGCCCGGGGCCGGTCGAGTCGACACGGCATGAACTATCAGGCCGGATAGGGTTTAAGAATTGGGCACATCCGGTGGTACGGATGCGCCTTAAACTTCATAGAAATTACATTTTGGCTCTTCTTTGTATGTTTTCTTCTTATTTGAAACTGGGCTAGGATTAAACCGACATGGTGGCAGCCCCATCATGCCTGAGCCTCATCGGGGCGAGTCATGCTGGCACAGTGAGGTGGCGTGCCAAGCCAGCAAGACTCAATGTGGCCTGAAGCCCGTCGGGTCGTGAAATATCTGCCAAGTGGAGGGTATTACTGCTCATCTCGTGGGGGCCTATGAAAATTCGAAATATTATTATTCAAACCCGCATCCCACCCACGCCACACGGCCGGGCGTAGCGGTGGCACGCCCAGACATCCAGATTTCCGAGGACGAAGATGGCAAGACACGGTCTACCATTGATGTGTGTGGACCCGTACCTGCTGCTCCAGGCCCATGGAGCGTGGGGTTGGGAGACAGTGGGTGCTAGTTCACGTGTCGCATAGTCGCCCACACTAGCTATAATAGCTGAGTTCTTTTCGACTTTTAGCTAGCTTATGCTTGTACTGTCTACAATAATTATTTTTTAAACGGTGTATTTTTTTCAAAGCGGGACAACACGAAGATTGTAGTAAAAAGTGTACTGAGTTCAGCTGTATTGCCCAAAATCACATACGACTATTTTCCTTTGCGTACTATCTCTTGTGAACAACCAGAATTCAAATATTTATGTCATAAGTTATCAGTCCAAAAGAATCCACTCATCTATATTCTACATAAAAACTTGATTAGAAGAGGAAAAAAAGACGTACATACATCATTCATTCTTTTTAATCAAACCAATAGTCATCTCTTATCCACCCATCCCCTCATTTTTGGAAACTTCTACACACTTGATCTTTTCCCTACAACTATACGTAGATCTTCTAGTGAGCCAAAAAAAAAAAATTAGGCAATTCTTCTTAGCGAGCCAAATTTGCTTGACATAGCAGCTCCAAATTGCAATCTATTGTTTAACAACAATTGGTACTTGCTGATTTTTTTTTAAAAAAAATGTATTTGCTAGTGATTGCTAAGCAAAATACGTGATTGTTTGCACAATATTGCTTTTTAAAAAAATTGCGCAACATATTTTTTGATATAGCGGAGCTGAGTTAATTAGATCCAATGAAAATAGCAGAACAAATTCAGCGTTAGAAAACAAAAAAGCACGAGGTAATATTTCGTAATACTTCGGGACCGAAACGAAAAAACTCCCATAGGCTATTGATCGAACGGCTCAATTCTTTTCTATTTATAACATGTGATTTATAGCTTATGATATATTATCATGTTTTTAAATAATATGTATTTTAAGATAAAAGCATCAAAAAAATATATAAAAATATATTAAATTTAACTGTATCAATTAAAATCATAACTATCCTATATAAATAATTAAAATTCAAAATTTTAAACCATGCTAACCCCACCGGCCAGCAGAAGCAGAAGCAAGCACCATTCCACCATCTCCCACCTCGCCGGCCGCCGCCGCCTCTGCTTCTTCCCCTCCTCCTGCCTAATTCTCCTGAGCTCTCGCCGACCTCATAGACATGAGTGCCGCCGCGGCCGCGGCTCCGCCGAGCCGCTGCACGCGCAGCCGGCCACCGGCGCCCTCCTCCCGCAAGTCCGACGACCCCTCGGCGGCCGCCGCCAACGGAAACGGGAAGGCCTCCTCCATGCCTGCCTCCCCAAATCATCTGACGTAAGCGCCTTAAGGCTTGGTCTTGTCCTTCTATTTCTTCGCCCCAGTTCGTACTGGAACTTCTAAAGATTGGATTTTTGTTGGGTTTGGGCTTTGGTAAGCGGGGAGAGGACGGTGAAGAAGCTGAGGCTGTCCAAGGCGCTGACGATACCGGAGGGAACGACGGTGTCGGACGCGTGCCGACGGATGGCGGCGAGGCGGGTCGACGCGGTGCTGCTCACCGACGCCCAAGGCCTCCTCTCCGGCATAGTCACTGATGAGGTGAATTCTTTTTTCTTTCTTAATTTTTGGCGGAATTTTGATGGATGGAATGTATTGTTTTGTGCTTTCATAGTGGTTGGGAGCTACGAAAAAGGTGAGATTTTTTTTTAGTTTGATGTTACGAGGAATCGAGCACACTATCTTTTCTCACTTTCCTTTTGAAAAAATTGATGTCTAGATTGGATTATTGGTTTGGAGCTTAGCAAATGGCCTTTTCTTTTGTTAAAACAAAAGTTCTTTTTCATTTAGGTGATTCGATCAAGTCATTTATCGACCTAATGTTGACGGCACGTTGGAATTTTTGGCTTACTGCTGCATTTTTTTCCTTTGCCTTTTCTTTTCTTTATGTCATGATGCTGGAAAATGGAAAACGATGATGGTTTTTTACTTGTTTACAAGTAGCTTGTGGCTAAAATGTTGGAATTAGTTAAGGTAAAATGGGGATGAATTGCATTTTGTTGGATGTAAGGGTTTTCTTGTCCCAAAAGTTAGGACGAAGAACTCCAATACTTTTAATACTTTTAAATTAGGTCCATTTTCCTTCCACAAGTAATGTGGGATTATTCCAACACATTTGACTCTTTATTGGGTACTTATGCTCCGTACTGTACTTTTAAGGGAGAACATCCCTGTAAGTTTTAATTAGTAGTATTATGCCAAACGGCTTATGATCTTTTACTGCTTTCAAGCTGAAGGCATTTTTTCTTTTCTCTTTGTGATTCAAATTGGGGTGTAGGATATATCCACAAGGGTGATTGCCGAGGGGCTGAGGGTGGAGCAAACCATCATGTCCAAGATCATGACGCGGAACCCTATTTATGTCATGTCCGACACGCTTGCCATTGAGGCATTGCAGAAGATGGTTCAAGGTATATCTGGTTATACTGGCATTCCCAATGTTATGCTTCTTGGCTAAAATGTTTATAGGAACAATTTGACAGCGAAGTAGAGTGAGTTGAGCTCCCATACTTGCAGTTTTCACCAAGCCGTGTTGCAAGATGTTCTTTTATATGTGTAATCGTAGCAGACTAGTGATTTATATAGTTTTTTCAGCAGCAGTATCACTTCGAGTGATTTTCACCATCATGACTCTTTCCTGAATATTTCACTCAATCATAATTAACTCAAGGGACTCAATTGAACAATTGGGAGCACCTAATTGTGAAAGCTGGCATGTGTGGAAAAATGGATTTCACTGGAACTTTGATTAAAGGGAGATACTTAATTGCAACAATTGAAAGTAGAGAGTACTTAGTGGAACATTGAAAAACATAAACTCATTTGCAGTGTAGATTGCTTATGCTATTGTGCTTAGTTAATTGTTGAAAAGTGCTCCTCTCTGCATGTGCATGCTTAATTGTTAATTGCCTATATCCTAAAGTTCTGGTGTAATTCATGATTTTTGGTATTTCCATAAGAATTATATTTGGTTTTTCCTTTGTTTCAATTACAGTCTTTAGTTGAAAATATAATGTTTCATATAGTATCCTCTTGTATATATGTTTTGATGAGTCACTGTCAGACCAACTCAAGTTGCCCTTTTTGAAGTGTAATGAAAACACAATTTTAGGTAAATGTTAGGCATCTTTAGCTGTATTGGTATCTCACTATCTCAGCCAAAAGAAGAAGAAGATTCCTGGATTTATTTTGTCAGACCCTCTAGGATTTCTTTGGCATGTTGCTGAGTTTCTGACATTATGATCTCAGTAGCATATATATATAGGCTGGTTGTTTTCATGTTCCTACATAGAGACCTTGATTAGGTAGATTCTTCCTTTCTTCACTAAAATTAGTTTTTCCAATATGCTCTTTCATGTTTTAGGGAAATTTAGACACCTCCCAGTTGTGGAAAATGGTGAGGTTATTGCCATGCTGGACATTGCAAAATGCCTCTATGATGCAATATCAAGACTGGAAAAGGCAGCAGAAAAAGGGAGTGCGATAGCAGCTGCTGTAGAAGGGGTTGAGCGTCAATTGGGGGGCAGCTTTTCAGGTCAGGCAATGCACATCTTGTCATTTAATTTACTCTCTTTCACCCCCCCCCCCCCCCTGGAAGTACACTGATCATAAAATGAATGGTATATTTTGTGAATAATAGTCATGCTACATTTATCTTTCTGAAGAAAAATGAAATGAAAATTCGTACTATGCAACTTATCAGGTATACCATATTGTACTGTACTGTTATATGTGTTTGTTTTTCTTAACCATGTTGCTTGTCCTTAAATAACTGTATTTTGATGTTATCTTGTCTTACCAATCAATTTAAGGTATTTACTGTTTTTGCATACAGCTCCTTATGCTTTCATAGAAACTCTAAGAGAGCGGATGTTCAAACCTTCTTTGTCATCCATTGTTGCAGAGGGTACAAAGTATAGTATCTTGTTTTCTCTGACTATTTTCTGTCAATTGTTAGCAAAAAAGTTTGGATAGTGAGAGTTACTATAGTGTTTACTTCCAGGATAGCAATGGTTACCCCTACAGATCCTGTGTACGTAGCAACACAGAAAATGCGTGAGTTCCAAGTTGATTCGGTGGTTGTCACTACAGGAAACACCTTGCAGGGAATCTTTACGTAAGCATCAATATTAGTATCACACTATTGTCCTTTATTTTCTTTTGTCATTTTTAGTTATTGATGGATATGTAATTCTAAAATGCAGCTCAAAAGATGTGCTTATGCGTGTTGTGGCACAGAATCTTTCCCCTGAGTTGACCCTAGTAGAAAAGGTCTCCCTTTCTTCAAATGGCCGTCATGTTCTCTATAGTATAATAGCTTATAACTCACTGTATTAGTTACGATTTTTTTAAAGGTGATGGCTGCAGACCCAGATTGTGCTACGTTAGACACTACAATTCTTGATGCATTGCATATAATGCACGATGGAAAATTCTTGCACATGCCCGTTCTTGGCAGAGGTACAACCTGATTCCTGTCTCAGCCTGTGAATACATTACTGGTACAGTGGTACTTCATCTGGTACATGTCTTCACTTTCCTGAACAGATGGACAAATTGCTGCTTGCTTGGATGCCCTGCAACTTACCCATGCAGCCATTCAATTGGTGATCCCTAAGTCCTTGCTGCCCTTTCCTAAGCTCTGGTGAAGATTCCTATCCCAATTTTGTCAATCTATTTCTCTATTTGTAGGCTGAAGGAGGCAATGGAACTGTAAATGATGTGGCAAACTCAGTAATGCAGAGGTTCTGGGACTCTGCTCTTGCTTTGGAGCCTCCAGATGAGGAATTTGAAAGCCATAGGTTTGTTGATGGTTATCTGTGGAAATTTTGTTCTTCTGTTTTTCCATAATAAGTTCTCTGCTTGCATTGTTCAGCGAAGTATCATTACTTATGGCGTCAGAGGCTGGGGATGGAAAGAGTAGAATTTATCGCCCTGTTATTGGCAATTCCTTTCCCTTTAAGCTTCAAGACCGAAAGGGACGTGTGCATAGGTTCACTTGTGGTAAAGTACTTTTTGTACAAATTTGTTAACTGTCGTTGCATCGCTCCAAATATAACTGGTTCTTAACTTGTATTCTGTTGCTGCAGGCTCGGAGAGCTTAGACGAGCTTGTGTCTTCTATAAGGCAAAGATTAAGTATTGGTGATGAAAAGGACAGAGTTCAACTCTTGGTAAGATTGAGTAATTTGGCATGAAAGCATTCGTATGCTTCAATAGGCATGTAGAATGTTAGAGTTAGTAATCTTGTTTTCAGTTTGGTGGTCGTGGTTGTGTACGAGTTGGTGGTCGTAGTCGTGTACAAGTCGTGGTCGTAGTCGTATTCGAGTTCGAGTCGAATTGTTGTGTTCGTGTCGTAGTCGTAGTCGTAATCGAGTCCGTTTCTTAGTCATAGAATTTGTGTATAAAAGGGTAGAGCAATGTAACGAGAGGGTAAGAAGATAGCGATCGGGTTGATCGTAGCGATCGGTGTGATCGAACGAGAGAAAGAAATAAAGAAGAGAAGAAAGAGCGGTTTGGCTCTAAGAAATTATCGAGTATCGAGTTCATCGTGAACATATACGTGGTCGTAAATGACTTATGACCATGTTTACGACCACGGCGAGCGGAGGTGTCCACAGGAGCAGAAGACGTGGCCGTAAACGAGTTATGACCACGGTCACACAGCGAGAAGACATGATTGTAAGCGACCACAGCAGGAAGACGTGGTCGTAAAGCGTACGACCATAGCAATCGATAGAGCCTTCAACGTGGTCGTAAGTCACAGCGTGGTCGTAATCGAGTTATGACTATAGTGATCGACAGTGGTCGAAGGAGCGGTTACGAGGAGCACAATGCAGTGTCAACGTGGTCATACCTTTTTCAGCAGAAGTTACGAGTACGCAGTCGGAGTTGGGAGGTGTGGTCGTAGTCGACAGCAAAGCGGTCGTAACGACTCCAGACATGGTCGTAGACTGCAACAAGTGGTATCAGAGCGTGTTGAAGATCATGGGCGACAAGGCGAAGGCTCAGGGTGGGCTAATCTCCCTCTAGTACTCTCTCCTGACGACCGACAATTACCCGGTGTGGGCAATGAAGATGAAGGTGAACATACGCGCCCAAGGAGTCTAGGGTGCAGTCGATCTGAGGGGGAAGGACAAGGAGGTGGACGACAAGGTGGATCAGGCGACTTTGGCCCTTATCTACCAAGCGGTGCCAGATGCGATGATGCATCAGCTCATCAGCAAGGAGACGGCACAAGAGGCGTGGGAGACGCTTCAGACGATGCACGAGGGACTTGGTCGTGTTAAGGAGGTGCGGCTCCAGAATTTGCGGAGCGAGTTCGAGAATCTGAAGATGGGAGAGACCTAATCGGTGGACAAGTTTGCTGGCAAGCTGACTTCCTTGTACAATCAGATTAACTTTCTTGACGACAAGATGGAGGAATCTGTGACGGTGAAGAAGTACCTGCGCGTACTTCCGGAGAAGTGCATACCTGTTGTCACCACACTTATGTACTCCTCCGAACAAGAAGAGGATAGAGGAGATCACCGGCTCTCTCAAGGCGCATGAGGAATTACCGAAGGGATTTCAGCCGCGTAATGAGCAGGGATCTCAGACTCATAACGAGCAAACATTACTAGTAAAGGGAGATCCGAGAGACGGTCGTGGCTCATCAAACAACCGCGGGAGGTGGCACGGTTGAGGTGGTCAGAGTGGCCGAGGCGGCAGAGGTGGCTGTGGAGACAAGGCTAGGCAAGGCGGTGGAGACAGATCCCGTGATAAGTCACATGTCAAGTGCTTTGAATGTGGCGAATACAGGCACTATACATCAAGATGCCGCAACCATATAAAGTGTTTCAACGGTAACGAGTACGAGCACTATGCTTCGGATTGCAGAAGCAAAAAGAAGGACGGAGAGGTGAACCTCGCCAAAGACGAAGAAGATGACGAATCGCTAGTACTTCTCTCCTCATATGTTGAAAAGGCGCCGGTCATGGTGACACTGAATGAGGAGAACGTAGTTCCAAAACTACACACAAAGGAAGGTAACCATGATCACATGGATCAGTGGTACTTGGACAATGGAGCAAGCAACCACTTGACAGAAGGTCGCTCTATGTTTCATACGCTCGACGAGAAGGTTTGGGACAAGGTCAAGTTTGGTGACGGCTCTATGGTGGAGATAAAAGTCAAAGGGACAATGATGTTGCAATGCAAGAATGAAGATAAAAAGTTATTAACAGAGATTTACTATATACAAAGTCTGTGCAACAACATACTTAGTCTCGAGCAGATGACAGAAAGAGGGTGCAGGGTGGTGCTGCAGGATGAGTTTTTGCGAGTGTATGACAAAAACAAAGATTTGTTGATGAAGGTGAAAAGATCTCCAAATCGGTTGTATAAGATTTCTTTGAAAACTTGTAAACTAGGAAGGAGAGATCGGGGGTGCATAAAACATGGACAGAAAATCCCAAGCGGCTGGCATAGGAGGCGCACATACGAATGCAGATGGGAGTAGCGGAGACACGCAAGCTGCAGACGGCAGCAGATTTGTACGGGACGGTGGGTTCCATGCTGATGGCGCAAACGTGCATGGAGGTGGCTCGGTTGTTCAAGGCCACGGACTCCACATGTTTGCAGTTGGTGCAAAAGGCTTGTCCTGGTCGCATGTAGCTAGCGGCTCGGGAGAAGAAGGCATGTCGCAACACAGTGAAGGGAGTCAAGGTGGTGGCCATGCAATTGGAAAAAGTGCACAAGGTCTAAGAGGAACACTTGGAGTACAGGTTGGTGCAATCTTGTAGTTTTGCAGAGGGAATGCGGGAAGCGTTGGAGACAGGAGTTAGGGGCGGTGTAGCCTCAACAAAGACGTATGTTGGCAAGTGGACAAACTTGGTCCAAGAGAGAGGAGCGGGAAGCTCAGGTAAAGGCGAAGCCAGGGTGGCTGTGGGAGCAGGTGCTCCAGCCCAGGCAGGAGTACAAGGATGGGATCTGGCCAGGTGCGAGGCATGGCAAGAGTCGGATTGTGCAAGGCTCAGGAAGGAACGACGCACGGGAGTGCAGGTAGAAGGAAGAAGAGGAAACAAGAGAGAAGATCGGCGTGATCAAGATGGAAAAACAAGATTAAAGAGGTGATTGTTAGAGTTAGTAATCTTGTTTTCAGTTTTTAGGTCATGGCCGTGTACGAGTTGGTGGTCGTAGTCATGTACGAGTCGTGGTCGTAGTCGTATTCGAGTTCGAGTTGGATTGTTGAGTTCATATCATAATCATAGTCGTAATCGAGTCCGTTTCTTAGTCGTAAAATTTGGGTATAAAAGGGCAGAGCAATGTAACAAGAGGGTAAGAAGGTAGCGATCGGGGTGATCGTAGTGATTGGCGTGATTGAACGAGAGAAAGAAATAAAGAAGAGAAGAAAGAGTGGTTTGGCTCTAGGAAATTATCGAGTATCGAGTTTATCGTGATCGCAGACGTGATCGTAAACGACTTACAACCACGGCGAACGGAGGTGTCCGTGGGAGCAGAAGATGTGGTCGTAAGCGAGTTATGACCACGATCACACAGCGAGAAGACATGGTCATAAGTGACCACAGCAGGAAGATGTGGCCGTAAAGCGTTATGACCACAGCAGTCGATAGAACCTTCAACGTGATCATAAGCCACAGCATGGTCGTAATCGAGTTACGACTACGGTGATCGACAGTGGTCGAAGAAGCGGTTACGAGGAGCACAGCGCAACATCAACGTGGTCATAACTTTCTTAGTAGAAGTTGCGAGTACACAATCGGAGCTGGGAGGCGTGGTCGGAGCAGCTATAATGTGGTCATAGCCGACAGCAGAACGGTCGTAACGACTCCAGACGTGGTCGTAAGTTCGTAATGACTGCCTGAGTGGTCGTAGACTGCAACATAGAATATACAGATTAGGTGTCTGGTGTCTGATAGTAAAGGTCAAGCTTTCCTTTGTTTTCAGTCATGAAATATTCACTGCGTTTACGCACTTCAAGAGGAAAGCGAGTGTGCATATATCTTATATCCTGTGATTCTTGTCTTCGCACCGTTATCTGTACCTCATTGGCAATGCTACAAATGGATTAATGGAGTCATTCTTCAGCCTCCATTCATTAACTCCAACTACAGCCGCCCAACTTAATCTTAATCGTGGTGTTGTATGTAGTATGAAGATGATGAAGGCGACAGAGTGCTGCTGACAACAGATACTGATCTTGCTGTTGCAATTCTCCATGCCAAGTCATCCGGGTTGAAGGTATTCTGTGTTCTTAGTATTAGTTATTCTATTGCAGGTTGCAGGGCTCTTCAACTATTAGTTGCTTGCTTACTCCACCTCACCAAAGTGAAAATTCCACTGTCAGGTTTTGAAGTTGCATATCGACGAGTCGGGTTCCATCACAGAGGTGACAAAACCATCACAGGAGCTGGTACCTTCCCGCAGGAGCTGGTTGTGGCCTGTTAAAGTTGGGCTAATGGCTGGTGCAATTGCTCTCAGTGGTGCAGCAGTCATGGTTTACTTGAAACGATCTAGGGTGTGATCTCCAGACGAAACAGTAATTTTCCAAACCTACATTTCCAACATCTAACATCCACTTTAGAATTTCACGTTATCTTAGTGCCAGTGCATACTAAGAAATGAAAAGGATGGAGGGCAACCAAGGTTACATCAGATATTGAAGATCCAGGAATGGGTTAGAGTACGCGTCTTAAGTTTTTTTTGGGTAGCAGAAGTTCTAACACTGGGCAGAAGGAGCTGCCTAACTTTGTTCCCCTCTTCATTCTGCACAGATATCACCAGTTTCACGGCTACGGTGAAATGTATAAACATTATATATGTCCCTAGCTCATACTTTTGCACTTGTATATATGTAGATATACAGAGAATGTAAACTCAGTTCAGAGGACAACAGTAAATGGATCCTTCTCTCCTATTTGGCCTTCTGTTCGAGATGGGGAGTCCTGAGGATAGCCTCATAGGCACTTGGAAGATGTATTCCGTTGTTCATGTCATTACGCTTCTTAGCAACTGCAGCGACAAGTTTAAGAATATCCTATCTCTTTATTATGAATTAAGCAAGCTCAGCCCCTACGCTAGCTATCTATAAGAATCAAACATAAGCAATTAGATCCTGCACAATGTCAAACATAAATTCACATTGGCAAATAATGAGTCTTTGGTAATTTGTTCTTTTGGTCGAAATATATCATGGACAATTTGTGTCATGAAGGTGCAGAGAACTGACGTATGATGTTAGCTAAATGCATATTTTCTTTTAACAACGCCCCTTTTCAATTGATCATGTCCTATCTCCAAAATTTATCTGTCCCAAGTAGGCAAGAGTGGCCCCTAATCCTTGGTGTGATGGATTGATAATGAAGCCATGATTTGTAAGGTAAAAGATTGGATTAGTGTGCGGTTCAAGTTATGGTTGCATGTTAGTAGTGGAGCTTTTGGTGAGCTTTTTGCTAAGGTGGTTAATTAGGTTTAACTTCCTCGGTGTCTGACTTAGAGTGGAATCTTGTGCTTCTCTTGCCGGCCTTTTCTTATCTCTCTCGCAACCATGAATTGCTGTAGCTTGAAAGGCAGTGCTTGGATTTTCGACTGCGGCTTATGGCTTTTAGCTGAAATTTTTGAATTTTAGCTATTTACGGTACAGATTACGGAGAGACAGATACTCACTTACGATTTTAGCTGGTATAGATGTTGGGCTTTTAACGTGTAGATCGTTTAACTTGTAGACTTTGTCTTGAGAAAAACTCCGTTTGAAAATTAGGTACTGTAGCAAAAGTTAAAAGCCGTCAGCTTTTGACTTAAAGAACAGGCCCGATATTCTGGATGTGTTGCACTCAAGAGGCGCACATCCTTTTATGCTTACTCGTTAGATCAGATAGAACTTTATTTACAAGTGAGTATATGTATGTATAAATACTGAATTGATGTATTCCTGCTTTTCAGTACCAATAACGCATGTTTCTTTTGTATATACTAGCAAAGAATATGCTAGACATCCTATGACAAAGAATCGGATTTGTACCAGCAACATGTTAGCAGTTGCTGCTAATGATCTGTACCAGCAACATATTTAGATTTCTTTCGGTAGACAACTAACAAAAATAATGCGGTTGCTGCAATGATTAGATTGCGATGGCTTTATGAACGTCGCTTCGATACTCTGTAGATGAGATACCGGTGGGCAACAAGGAACAGGCTTTTGGATTTTTGGCTTCTTCAAACGTCAAACTAAATAGGATGATTTTTTAAAACGGGTTCTTCACATGGCTCTTCGAATTTAAAATTATGTGTGTCATCCACATTGACATCTTTACTATCCACTGATGTCTCAAAAATCTGCGTCGACATCTCCACTATCCACTGACATCTCGAAAAATATAGATAAAAACTGTTAGACTATGTGGATGGTCGTGATTAAAGTGATGATGAATAATTGATATTTGGTTTGTTTTTGAATTTGTGTTTGCGAAAGTTTCAGTCGATCATAGTTAAAGGTTTTGGTTTGCTCCGAGTGGTTTCAGTCACGTACGAGTGGTTTTCATCTACTTCAAGTGGTTTTGGTCTATTTCGAGTAGTTTCGAATCAGTCCAATTGGGTCCGAGTTGCATCAGACGGTTTTTGAGTAGCAACGAGGTATCAGACGGCTTTCGAGTGCCATCAAAACATCGAACGACACTCAATTGGTATCGGAGGATCGCACGGCTGGCTTCGACCTCGAAGAGTGATGGACCAGCTGATGTTTATGACCACTCAAAGTCATTTACGACCATATCCAACTTCAACTATGACAAACTTCGACCACTGTAGCTTTCGACCACGGTAGTACGAGCATCGCAGCATGACTACGAAAGAACGTTTGTTTTCGACTAAGCCTGGTTTCGACCACGGCAACTTGACTACGGCATTTCGACCATGACTGACTTTTACCACGTTCGATTTCGACCACGACAGAACGACCACTGAAGGTAATCGTAGCTACAGAACTTTTTCATGATCGTAGCTACAGTACTTTGCATGGTCATAGCTACAGTATTTTTTGTGGTCGTAGACTTTACTGGTTGTACTCGATAGTCATAGACTTTGCAGTCGATGGTCATAGACTTCGCAGATTGCTGTCATAATCGTAGACTTCGTGGTCTACGATCATTGTCTTTGGTTTTCCGGTCGGTTGTCATAGACCACGTGATTGGTAGTCGAAGGCTTTGCGATCGGTTGTTGTAAGCTTCATGGTCGGTACTCGTAGACCTTATTGTCGGTACAGTGCTTGACCTCTTGTGATCTTTGAGGAGAAAGCCTGTGTTGATTTGTGGGAGCTTTCGTCGAGAAGGCTTTTAAGGGTGCTTGTGAGGACATTTTGTAAGTCCGCTAAAATCCAACAATAAAAATCATCTTGATTCAGTCTAGTTCGTGATTCGTTGAAGATTGCTAGTGATTGCAATTGTGCTTACGTGTAAGACCACGTGCAAGGGTGATCGAAGCAGTCGAACGGTGTGGTTGTTTGAGCGATCTTGTTATCGACTGTTAGGAGACTCTAAAAAGCGACAGAAATCATACATCCTATCTGATTTCGGCACACAATTCTACAAAAATCATCAGCCATAGCCCAAAACAAGAGAACCTTTGGCACATCATTGGTTGACACATAATAGCTAGCCAGTATTAGGGGGTTAGGGCCCTATCGAAACAGTATAATTGAGTGAGCTTAGAAGTGGGAACCATGCCCTAGTATCCTACCTAGATAGGGCCACATGCTACAGTATAATTGTAGCATAGCGTATCCAATGTAGGACTTGTTCTTTTTGGTTGAGGCTTATGGTTTTTGGCTACGATTTTGGCTTTTGGGCTGTTCATACGAGAGATTACAGAGTAATAGAAACTCACATGTGGTTTTACCAATATAAATGAGTCGGTACAGTCTATACTACAATTAACTAGTAGACCCTATCTTAAAAAAACACTTCGTTTTAAAACTAGTTACTATAGAAAAGTTAAAAGTTGAAGCCAAAAACTGAAAAATAACAGGGCCATAGAACTTCTTAAACCAGGTTAGTGAAATATGAGTGTTAAAGTCCAGCGTTGGTTACCAGGACCACCCTAGCTCCGATCTCGCTCCAAATGTTGCAGTCCCACCCAGTTAGAGATGGCAATGGGTAAATACCCATCGGGTATTGCCATTCCATACCCGTACCCGCTAGGTGTAAATTTACCCGTCGGGTTACCCGTATCCGCACGCGGGTAGGAAAATTTACCCGTACCCGTACCCGCACGGGTATTACTACCCGACGGGTAACCCGTACCCGCAAGCATACCTGGTTCAACACATAAGAATATCATCAATTTAGACATTCATTAATCATACATGCCAAGCACAAAAGCGTCTAATGATCAAAATTAGTACATCACATAAACATACTTGACATGACCATATCAACATATGACAAACAAATAAACAATCAACAACAAGTAGATAATAAAATTAACATTTGAGTGGGATGTCTAGTTGTCTAATGCGGGCATTCATTACCCGCGGGTAGACGGGTATGGGTAGTATATACCCACACCCGCACCCGCCTACCCGGCGGGTAGAGGATTTCGCCCAATAACGTACCCATGGGTACATAAAATTTTCCATACCCGTCTTTTTATCGGGTAAAACCCGTCGGGTATTCGGGTATCGGGTACCCATTGCCATCTCTACACCCAGTTGAGCTAAGAGCAATGCCGGATATGCCCATGTAAAAATTGAGGAAGCTGTGATCAAACCAACAACCTTTATTTTGTGCGGATGATTTTTTTAGACCCTATTGCTTTAAACAGCTTAAAAGCTATCGACTTCTTATTTCTAATTTTTAGAAGGCAAAAATTACTTAAAACTTGTCAGTTTCTTAATTTTGACTTTTTTCTTTTTGCATTATTCCAAAAGATATAACCATGCTTTCAATTTTTCTTTTATTTTTACTATTTTTCTCATCGTTTTCATTTAGAAAAAAAAACTAACAGTCGATACAGTGTACTTACAGCCAAAACCCACAGTAGAAGTTAGAAACTGGACTTTTAAGTTATTTGGAGCGGCACCTTAGTCGTCTTAGTACACGTAACATGTGCGAGTGCTAAAGGGGGTTAGAAGAATAAAAGAAGTGAGACGGTTCTTACAGAATTGTTCACACAAATATCACTGTAGTCACTTTTTTTCAAATTTGATTCTTGAACATTGTTGCTGCAAATCTAGCTCTTTTCTTGAGCTCGGCTACATGCCAAGCTCTGCGAGCTCGGTAGGACGCCAACTGTAATTAATGCTTGCTTAATTAATGGTAATCATATTTAATTAGTGCTAATTATGAAACCTAGTTACTGTCAACTTTGTGCTGAGCGTCAACAGTAATTAATGCTTATGCTTAATTAGTGATAATCATATTTAATTAGTGATAATCATAAAAACCTAATTACCTGCTGACCTGGGCCCTCGGTGGTAGCTTGCTATTGAGCAATTGTGGCTCCCTATCGCTAGCCGAGCTCTTGTAATGAGACAGGCAACACCGTGATTGCTGAGCTTGTTACGGCCAATACAAAGAAATAACGGAAAAAAGAAAAGAAAAAACTAAAATTATAAATCAACGCATTTCAAGTAGCTTTTAGTTTAAATAATCTAAAAGCCAAAATAAGCCAGAAGCTAAAGCCGTTTAGAGTGCAATCATAATTTATGTTAGTTATAATTAATTAACACTAACACTAATTAATTGTATGTCTAATTACATGCCAATCTAGGTAGCTCGGCAAGTGACGCTGAACTACTGTAGCGTGGTATCGTTTATCACGCCTGTTGAGGCCCCGCTCAGTTGGGCTAAAAAATAGTGGCTTATGGCTGAACTTGCACTGTAACTGATTGAAATTACACTGTAACTGAAGGTGGCTTATTTGACATAATTAAATTTAGAAAAAAATAAAAATAGGAAAAAATATGTTAGCTCATCAAGGACAATGCTGACGAATACGGGAAAAAACCGGCAAAAGCTCAAAAAAGCCAAAAATTCAAAAATAAAATAAAATTTATAAATAGTAAAAAATAAATCAAAAAACAGAAGCTCAATGAGCAGGATGTAGACTTATTAGAAAGAGGCTAGATTTGTACAAAGAACGATCGTGATCAAATTTTAAAAAATTGTCTACAGTGCAATATGTACTAACTGTTCTGAACCACCAGCCTTGACCCAAACCACCGGGGGAATCCTCAACCAACAACCCTAATAAATCCCTCGCAATCAAGCGTCCAAGGCAGGAGGAATCATTAACCACCACCACAGCTACTAATCCTGTGGTTGCATCGAACACCGCACTTATGCGTTGAAGGATACAGGAGAAGCGGCCGAGCGTTTCTTGGTTCGAGCTGCCTGGGCGGGAAGGAGTAATGCCCATCGCCACCAATGGCGACTGAATGATGTGCTCCACTGTACCATATTTATTACATATCTGTGTTTCGCTTGTGGAAAAGAGCAGCTTTGGATTCTTGCGTCTGCTCCTCCCTCCGATGCACTCTGACCTGCTCCTCTTCACTTCGGAACTTCTTTCTACTCCATACACTACTATGGGAGTGGATTACCTGTCTACCTGACTTGTGGGCTGTGGCGTTCTCCTCACATGGCGAAAGCTGTAGGTGGTGGCCATGCAGTGGCAGTGGCCGCCCATGGCCACCTCCTCTCCTTTTCTCTTTCCCTTTGCTTTTCAGCTCCTTCCTGTTGTGTTGTTGTCTAGATGCCTCTGCTTGCTCTGATCTCTCTCTCTCCCTCTCTAGACTGTGAGCATGTGAGCTGGGCAGTGTGACGCTTCTCGCTTTTCCTTCTTAGCTTGTCTGTCCTAGAGATAAAAAGGGGAGAGCGGAGAGAGAGAGAGAGAGAACCAAAGAAAAAATTTGAAGGGAGAACGAGAAATTACTTGTGTTGTCTTGTGTTCACGGAGTTCTTGCGATGCGCGTTATTCTCCGTGTGACAGTTTAATTCCAGGTATTAATGCTGCCATTCGCTCCTTCTTTCTTCTCCCCCTTAATTTCTTCTTGGTTCCCCCATGAAATCTCTTAAGCTCTCTGTATTTCCCCCCACTTTTTTTTGGTTTTCTCTGGATTTTCTTGAAATGCACTGTATGTTTAGGGAAGTTAGTTAGGTCTAGATTTGGGGCTCGCAAGATGGGATTTTGAGGACATGGGGTGCATTTAGGTGATTGGCGACGAGGAAATTCGGCGTCAAGCTGCGATCTTTAGGGATTTCGTGTTTGTGCCTCTTGTTTTGGCGAAATGATTTTGATTTCTTGGGTGCGTTTATCTTCTGTTGGGGAGTTGGGTGTAGTCGGTGGCTACTATTATTTGTACTGAAACATTCTTTCTATGACAATCTATTGCAACTTTTGGGTACTAGTTGCTTTACTACTTCTGCTGTTGCTGTTAGATAGGAGAGGGTGCTAGTAAAGAAGGCTTGATTGGATTTCATTTTGATAAATTTCTTCTTCGCATTGTCTTTTCTTTTTGCTACATTGATATGTGCATACTCTTTTCGTGGATGTTCTTGGTTTGGATTTTTTTTAAAGAGGCCATAATTGGATTTCGTGGTGATAAATTTTGGTCTCGCAGAGTTTTGAGCTTTGCTTCTTTCTTTCTTTTTTTTTTTGGTAGGGCATTGCTTGGTTTCTGGGACCTTACCTAATTCCTGGTTGGTTTTGGCGTTGATACATTTGTTTGTAATTTTTGCCAAGTTGTCTAAAGGTGAAAAAAAGTAAGAAGTGATCTTGCAGCACAACACATGTTGATTTCTAGTCAACGCAAAATTGGTTCTTGTGAACTGTGATGATAGTAAACTTCTCCTTTTCTTTTTTTTTAGGTAGGGTATTGGTAGTTGCATCTTTCACAATCTGTTGGTATCATTCTCGAGTGATAATTTTCTACTGCCTGCTGTTTGATTCAGACCAGTAACCTGCAACTCGGCGTTTGGTGAGGAGATCTCTCTGCATTGCTTCCTGTGCCAATGTTGATCGATGAAACCTGCATATGGTGGTAGCCCAGAAAGGAGAACCATTTTTTAGCTTTTGAATAGTTGATGGTTATGGACCGCGCGAGTTGGCTTTGGAGGCGCAAGTCGTCAGATAAAAGCCCCGGGGGCAGCGAATGCTCCGTGTCTGTGCCATCGCATTCCGAACACTGCTCTGATGATCAGGTTCTACTCCATGTCTTGATTTTGTATCCTGTAGATTTTTTGACCTCAGAGGACAGTTTAGTTGCAGTAATCATAACCATTTTTTACTTCTCAATATACGTATTTTGATTTTTATCATAATTTTGTTTACTATAGTGTTCTTTTCAGTGGTAGGAAAATGAGTTTTCGTAGAAAACTAGTTTGGAACTTTACATTGCAAGTGGAACAGAAGTGTCACTTTAGGCATCTATAGGCAAGAGTTCATTTTCGCTACCTTGGACAGACTTGTGGAACATACAAACTCATAGTTTGACTTGATTCTAGTAGGGAACGGGGATTGGGTGCTAATGTTCAATGAATGAATTGTCGTTGATGGGAAATATTGTGATAGAGAGAGACCAACTGTCTCTCTACTTATCGACTATCATGCCAATAACAATAGTTCGAATTGCGTAAGATTTGTGATGTTGAGCTTGAGCTCTGGCAGGTGAAGCTCTATGTCAATTGATAAGGGGATTGTAAGTTTGGAACACTTTCTGAATTTTTGTTAACATTGGTAGTTCCCTTTGTGAAGGGCGGGCCTGGCGCATTGGTGGAGTCTCTCCATTGTGCGCTGGAGGTCGCAGGTTCGAATCAGCCTCTCTGCAAAGCAGGGGAAAGGCTGGCTAGAAAATCCCCTTCCCCTGACCCCACACAGTGTGGGAGCTTCGGCACTGGGTACGCCCTATTGGTAGTTCCCTTTGTCATGGAATGTATAAAAAATAGCTGCAGACAGGCAAGATTAGGTTAAGGAGGTACCAGTGGATGCTTTTAAGACGTTCTTTATTCATAAACTTTCGAGGTTTATCTTTCAAGTCAGTTCATTATTGTTGATTTTCCATGAGATAAGAGGATTTCCTAGCAGTTCAAGTTTAGCATTGCTTTGCCAAGGAATGTAAACATTTGAGTGATGTTTCCCTAGTAGTTTTCAAGGACCTCTGAGCAACAATAGACTATTCTAAATTATTAACAGACAGGGACAATAGAAGGCCTGGAGAACATAGATTGTTTGTTTTTGAAATTTCATTTACATATAGTGGTTATGGAATGGAACATGATTCAGTGGTTACCAGAAGTGCTTGATTCATGCGAATTAAGGATCCATCAAATTTACTACTCCCTCCAGTCACAAAAGAGTGACACTTTGGGATACAGTTAAATTTCTAAACGTTGGCTATCGATATGTTTCTGAATATTTAGATTGGACACATGAATCTAAACTTGATGTGCTACTTTTACCCTATGGTGGTTGGTTGATAGATAATACCCTGTTCAGTCAAGTCCCAACTTTGTTTTCTAATTATAAAGAAACTCAATTCTGTCAGTCCCAGCTTTGGGAGTTAACTATGAGATGTTTGATTTTTGGTCTTGCGGTTTTGATTTTTCAAGGGTATTAAAAAAACTGTATTTATGTACTTCGTTGCCGACACATTCGTGCTTTCCTTAGAATAAAGGTAATGAACTGCCTAATGAAATGGGGACTTCAATAACTAATACTTTTTTAATGTAATCTATACATAAATAACATCTGTTGCTACCTCTGTACACTTGTATTTTTCAACAAATGATTTGCTTTTTTTACAAGAACAGATCATTTACGCAAAGCATTCTAAGTTTGTTTGCTCATGTTAAACCAGAAGGTTCTGAGGCCTGTCTCAAACAATGCTTCATCACATCATGGCCAATCACCTGAAGACTCTTCAAGAATTAGGGATGACGAGACCAAAGAAACTGGAGTCACAAAATCCTTGAGTGAGAAGCTAGCATCTGGAGCTGATTTAAATGATCCTTTTCCACAGCATGGCCAATCACCAGAACCACACATGTCCTCAAATGTCAGAGATGAAGATATCAAGGAGACCGGGAAGAATTTGAATGAGAAACTTGCAGCTGCACTTTTGACCATCGGTGCTAAAGAAGACTTGGTGAAGCAGCATGCTAAAGTCGCAGAAGAGGCTGTTGCAGGTATATTACCTCCGTAATGAAACCTTTTTAGAAACTCTGCATTGTTTTATGATTCCATTCATCAATTTAAGAAGTTATTTCTGTTGCTAGAATTGTATTTTTAGAAGTTAGTTTAAGTGAAAGAACGAATTGATTCATTGAGCTTTATTCTTATATGTTGCAGTGTTCTTAAACTGGTCGTTGATAACCTTTTCGTAGGTTGGGAACAAGCTGAAGCTGAAGTTACTGCCCTCAAGAGGCTACTTGAAGCTGCTTCTCAGAAGAATGCTTCTCTTGATGATCAAGTCAGCCACCTAGATGAGGCCCTCAAGGAATGTGTCAGGCAGCTGTGTCTGGCACAAGAAGAACAGGAGGACAAAATCCATGATGTAGTTACCAAGAAGTCTCAGGAGTTGATGTCTGAGAACTCCAAGCTCCAGAACCATATCGCTGAGCTGAAGAAGCAGCTGGAAGCCACCAAATTAGAAGCCCCCACCATGTCTTTACAGAATGATCTACAAGAAAAGCTTCAGGCAATTGAGAAAGAGAACTTGGATCTCAAGGCCAAGCTCCTTGTACAGTCCAAGGACCTGAAGATACTCTCATTGGAAAGAGATTTGAGCAATCAAGCAGCTGAGACAGCAAGCAAGCATCACTTGGATAGTGTGAAAAAGATTGCGAGGGTTGAGGCAGAATGCCGCAGGTTACACCATCTAACTCGCAAAACAGCATTGGCCAATGATTCTAGGCCTCTGCCAAACAATTTTTGTGTGGATTCACTGACCGACAGCCAGTCTGACAGTGCGGAGCGTATGGTTGCTGTTGATAATGATCTGCAAAATTCCGACTTGTGGGCATCCGCTCTTATTGCTGAGCTTGATCAGTTCAAGAATGACAAGGCTGGTGCAAGAAATATTGTGAACAATCCTGTTGATATCAACTTAATGGATGATTTCCTTGAGATGGAAAGGTTAGCTGCATTGCCTGAATCAGACCACACAAGCTCTACCTTCGATATGGAAACAGATTCAGATAAGGCTGTGACGAGAAACAACTCTTCTAAAGTCGAAACTGAAGAATTGCGGCTTCAGGTGGCAGATTTGCAGGCAAAGGTTGAAAAGATCGAATGCGACAAAAGGGAGCTTGATATGGCCCTGATGGAGGCCAGAAATCAGCTTGACATCTCCTGCGATGCGCTAGTGGCAGCAAAGAACAGGCTGGTTGAAATGCAAATGCAGTTGGACTTGGCAAATGACTCCAAATATGCTGCTTTGGACGACATGGAGCGATTGGACTCAGAGAGGAAGGCTTTGGAGTTTCAACTGGAGTCCAAATCTGTAGAAGTTGAGGAGCTACTTGTGGTAGTGGCTTCATTGGAAGAAAATGCAGAAAGGAAGGAATTGGAGTCCCGGTTAGAACTGATGTCAGCGGAAGCCACCAAGCTTTGTCAGACTCTGGCATCTCTAGAAGAGAGGATTGAAGCTGAGAGGGCACTTTCTGTGCAGCACAAAGCAAAAGCAGAGGCTGCATGGAATGCTAAAGAATCATTGGAATCACAGCTGTGTTCTGCAACCACTGAAGTAGGGAAACTGCAGGATATTGTCAAGGCACTAGAGAATGACATAAAGAAAGGGAAGGCGTTGCATGAAGAACTCACAGCACAAATCGAGGTGAAGATTAAAGCAGCTGTTGATGCCATTAAAGGACCATTGGAGACACAGCTGTGTTCAGCAAACTCTGAAGTAGGGAAACTGCATGGCATTGTCAAAGCACTAGAGAATGAGATAGAAAAAGAGAAGGCACTGCATGAAGAACTGACAGCCCAGTTAGAGGTTAAGATTGAAGCAGAGAGAACTCGCTCTGTTGACGCCGTTAAAGAATCATTGGAGGCACAGCTGTGTTCAGCAAACACTGAAGTAGGGAAACTGCGTGACATTGTCATAGCACTAGAGAATGAGGTAGAAAAAGAGAAGGCACTGCATGAAGAACTCACAGCGCAATTAGAGGTGAAGATTGAAGAAGAGAAAACTCTTTCCGGGGAGGCTGCTAAAGAATCATTAGAGGCACAGCTCCAGTTAGCGAACTCAGAAGTTGTGAAACTGTGTGGTATAGTGACTGCACTTGAGCACGATGTGGAAAAGGAGAAGGCATTTTCTGCAGAACTCCAGATGCAGCTAGAAGCTCTAGAGGCCATCAAAAAGGTGTTGGAGTCTGAGGTTGAGTCTGCACATCAGGATGCTGGAATGCTCAACAAGAGGGTGGAGTTATTCGAAGCAAAGCTCAAGGAACAGATGTCATCATCAGCGGTATTCACTGCCAAGGCAGAGGCTGTGCAGTCAGAGAAAATGGCAATGGAGCATCAACTTGAAGCAGCAAAGATGGATGTTGTAAAACTGACAAACAAGGTGAGCCTTCTCCAAGGGGAGATTGTGCAGGAGAGGTTGCTGTCAGAGGAGTATGAACAGAAATGCCAAAGGCTGGAGACTCAGCTGTCAAAGGATAGTCGGGATGCGAAGCTCTGGCGGCTTGCAAACTCGAACGGAGATCTGAAGGCCAAGCAGGTAAATTTCTCTTTGTAATTAATCTTCTGGTGTTTTTTTTGTTTCTTTGTTTGATAATTACTCTGACAACATTTAATCCTGGCTTAACATCCCAAACCCAACACCATTATAAATTCTCTGTACTGTAAGCATCATATCAGATGACGTAGAGGTTGCAGTTTAAGGTTCCTTGTAAAGCATACCTGATAACCTGAATGCTCAAACTCCACTAAATTATTCAAGATATTGTAACTAATTATGAATCATGGTCTTTGTAATAGGAGAAGGAGCTTGCTAACGCAGCTGGGAAGCTTGCGGAGTGCCGGAAAACCATCGCTTCCCTTGGACATCAGTTGAAATCACTGACAGATCTCGACAATGTGGTGCTGGAGCCTGAAAGGCTAGAGTCCAGGGACATGCCACTGGACTTCAGAAATGGTGATGCTGACTTTGCGGTCTTTGCAGATGAATTATATGATTTTGACCTTCCAAATGGCAACGGGAGCTGCTTTTCACCGCTCCCGTCGATTCAACCCTCGTCCCCACCCTCAGAAATGTCAGTGTTTGCTGGGGGCCTGTCGTCGCTTAGTAGTTACAGAAGCAAAAGAAGGAAGTAAGAGTTGATGAACAAACAGATGTCCAGATGCTACTAACAGTTCACGGATGCTCTCAACTGTAGGTAGATCAGTGTACATTTACAGAAACTGATTGTTAGATTCGTGTGCTGAATTCCATTCCAGCAAGCTCAGTTTTTATAGCCTTCTTGATGAGTTCTTAGTTCTTACTGTACCAGCGTTGACTGTTTGCTGCAAAAAGTAAACTCTGTATTAGTGTGAGATTCCCGTTGCAGGGAATGCTTAGTTGTGCCGTGTGCAGATTCAATGGTATATCTGCTGACTTGCTGCATGCCATTCATAATTATTTTGTTTCTTGCAGTAAAATGGCATGGATGATTCGATGCTTAGTGTCCAAATTCCTTGCCATTCTTTTGCGCTCTGCTAGAAGACATAGGAATGACTGTAGCAATTAGCACAATGGGTGCAGGTGCAGCAGGATTTCCGTCCCATAAATTCCTTATCCAAGTTGGGATTTTTTTCTCCTTGGGAAAGAATGGTTTGTGTTTATGAAGTATGGCTGGTGATGTTGCATTTGCAGAGTGTTCGCACATGCGCATTGTCTGGCATTTTATATGCTAATGGTTTTATGGAATTCTTGAAAGCACTGCAAAAATTTATGTTAAAAAACAGTCAGTGTAAGGGTCTCTTTAATTCAAAGGAATTTTCAAAAGGTGTTTTATAGGATAGAATTCTAGCATGAGATCTCATGTTTGCAATTCTTCGATAGTTCCACTACACATTCTCTCTTCATTTATCCATTCTCTCTAATCAATTAATATTTAATCTTAAAATTTCTGTATTTTTTCTGTGAGGTATCCAAACATATATTTTATATATTTCATATGGTTTTCTTTTCTACGGAATTCAACTACTCTTGTTTTTTTTTATTTCTGTGTTTTTACAATCCTGCGAATCAAAAAATATCAGAGATGGATCATTACTAGGACAGCAAAAGAAGTACAATTAGGCAATGCCTTCCAGAAGGGGGAAATAAAAGGTGTCACTGATGAAACGGTGGATACTGCATCTTTACAAGGAAAGTAAAAGTACAAGTAGGCAAAAGAAATGCCTCCAGAAGGGAAGAAAAAGGGCAACGGAGCTATTACTCGTCCGTGTCCTGAAACTGTAGGCATATCCAGAGTGTTGCCTTTGATTGTGCCGAGGTCCTTAGTGTTAGGAAACTTGGACTCTATCCAAGAGTCCTGATCTAATTGGGCACCCCACCGTAGGCTATAAATAGGGACCTAGACCCCCCTCATTATGTACCCGATGCAATCTAAAGCAATAAAGAAAGACCAGGAGTTCTCTCTACCTCTCTGTGTTCAATCTATTCTCTCTGTGATTCTGTGATTGATTCGTTCTTGTTCTAAGCAGAGAAATCGTTCGGACTGGTCGCCAGCGACGGTTTCTCAACACGTTATCAGCACGACTTCGCTCCGCTGAACGAGGTAATCATCGAAGCACAGATTGAATTTTCTAGATCGCTTTTGAATCTGTATTTTCTTTTCGCGTTCTAGATTGAAATTCTACAGTGCAAATCCGCCCTAATCTACCGCGAGCAGACTTGAAGTCGCCGGCACAATGCCGATCGGTAGATTGTGAAACGGGGTAGATGTTGATTGCACTGTAGAACGATGCAAATCCGCCCTAATCTACCGCGAGCAGATCTGAAATCGCCGGCACAATGTCGATCGGTAGATTACGAAAAAAGGGGTAGATGTTGATTGCATCCTAGATTGAAAACGAAATTAGAAATTTTTGCATAATTCCGTTTGATCCTGCATGATCAATACACGAAGAAATTTTGCATGTTATCTATTTCGATTTTGCATTGGCATATGCATGGCATCACACAAGAAAATTTTGCTGTTGCACCTACGTGCGTCAGCCACTGGCCAGAAGCCAGCCACGCAGCACGAGGCACCATCGGCCAGAAGCCGCCTGGGAGCTGTCGGCCCCATCGTGGTCGACGCCCGCCGCCCGTATGCGGCCGACATCTCGCCGCCACCTCCGCGCCCCGCATGGCGCCGTTCGGTTTGCATGGCCTCTGCACGTAAAAAAAAACCACAGAAACTACTGCCGGCCTGAAGCCGACGTACATCGACGGCCCGAAGTCGTCACTGGCCCCGCCGCCGGCTTGCGCGCCGGTCGTCGACCACCCAGGGAGGATGCACTTGAAGTTGCCCGGCCGCCACCGGACCTGCGCCCGAACGCGCGCACTGCCTCCCACGCCCGAACACGCGCGCCGGCCGCCGCCTCGCCTCCCGCGCACCGCGCCAGCTCGACCGGCTGCGGCCCCTTGCCTTCCGCGTGCCCGTACGTGCACTGGCCGACGCCGCACCGGCGCTGCCGCAGCCGGCCTCCACCACGCGCCCGGTTGGAACCGGCGCCTCCCGACGCGCCCGCACACGCGCCACCTCCCCGTCGCCTCGGCTTCCCCGACGCGCCCGCACGCGCGCCGCCTCCCCGCCGCCTCGGCTTCCCCGACGCGCCCGCACGCGCGCCGCCTCCCCGCCGCCTCGGCTTCCCCGACGCGCCCGCACGCGCGCCGCCTCCCGTCGCACGGCCCTCCGGCCCCGCCGCCCCGAACGGCGCCGTCGACTCCCGGTCCCGCCGCGCTCCGCACGGCGCTGCCGCCGCCACCGCCGGTCCCGCCGCGCCCCGCATGGCGCCGCTGCCGCCGGCCGGTACCTTCTGCCCGCCCCGCTTGGCCACCGGCCTACGCCTCACTCCGCCCGCACGAGCCCATGCTCGGATCTTGGCCGCCGCCATGAAAAAGATGAGTAGGGGAAACCCTACTCACCGTTGGGTGATGCCGGCCGGGTGGGCCAAGCGGACGATGGGCCGGAAGCGGGCCACATGGGCCAAGCGACCAGGCCGTATGGGCCAATGCCGAGGGGGCCGAAAGGGGGAAGGGAGGCCCAAACCGGGTGGGGGTAGATTTTGCAAGAAAACCCTCCGGATTCCATAAAATTACCGACCGCCCCTCAACTTTTAATATAAGTCCCGATTTTTTGCATTAAAAGGCTTCGTAGTTCTGAAAATTATGTATAAGCCCTCAAATTTACGAGCGGGTCCAGAATTTTACAGAAAACCCCTCTGTAAATCAGAAAATTGCGCGAATTTTCTCTGAATTGAAAATTTGCGTAAAAACCCTCTGGAATTGCGGAATTTGCTGAAATTTCATATTTTAGCATAAAAGGGCCTCGGGAATCCGAATTTTGCATTTTTTTAGCATTTGAAGCTTATTTATTTCTGCCATTATTATTCTCTGTATTTTCTGTATTTATTTACTGTTTGGTTAATTGTAATTGCTTTTAATCACTGAAATTAGCAGTAAAATTATAGAAAATGCACAGAAAATTATGAAACATTACGAGAACCTTTTGTACCATTTATTTACCCGCAGTGAATTATTCCGTGCATGTCTACCAGCAGTAGACTTATACACATTTAGATGACTAGCATCACGAACTGGAAGTTCGAGGAGCTGGCCCAGCATGGCCAAAACTATCTGATGTAGGCATCCGATGTCGAGATTGTGCTTGGAGCCAGGAAGCTCCGCGCGACTATTGGGATTGGCGGACTGAATGACGCCTAACCCACGCCTAAAGAGAATGATCAGGCACTTAATTTTCTCAGGCACCGCTTCTGCCTCACTCTCAAGAATGAGTACATGGTAGAGAATAGTGCGCTAGCACTCTGGACCGCACCCAAGAAGCAGGTTTGAGAGGCTAAAGTACACCATTCTTCCTCAAGCAGAAGAGGAGTGGATCAGACTAAGGTTTGCCGACTTTAAGACGGTCAGGGAATACAATTCTGTCTTGCACAGGATTTGTACCCCAATACATAAAATTGAGAAAATCCTTCCACCCAAATGAAGTACAATCCGCACATAATTATCGTCAAGATGGCTATGCGGAATACGCCGAATTGACCGATATGATGCAAGCTGCGGAGGCTCGGGACAAAGTTCTCTGTAAGAACTACGTCACTCAGCCACCTGGGAGCTCCGTTGGTCGTGAAGCCAACACCGGGAGCAACAAGGTGCGAAAGCCCTTGATAGAGAAAAGGGGAAAGAAGGGTAAGACCGCAGCCTAGAAAGGCAAATCAGATGCTCCACGTGAGAATAAGGCTAGCAAGCCAAAACGGGATGGCAAAGGGCACATGAAGCCCACTCTGCATCGGTTGAGGGGGAGCGTTCTGAGCAGCTGCCTGCGATGATGGCGTTTGAGACCATTACGACAGCAGCACCTCCCTCGACCTAGAAGCAGCCATTGTAATGATTTCTCTTGAAGAGAATGTCAACCCCGAGAAAATAGCAGAAGAAGTCTTGTGCACTGAATGCATTTAGACTTTAATTGTCATTTATTTTGTGTGGAAGAATATGTTCGAATTTGCATGGATGGTACTTAAGAATTGTTATTTTCTCGTGATGGTTGGATGATATTTGAAGAATTCATTCATTTATTCAGTTTATGATGGCATGATATGTTCTGATATTGGAGTATTTTATTTATATGTTAATTGTCTTCTCATACATGTTAATAAATACCCTATATTAGAACACGTGTAGCGCTCTATGAAGGAAGTGTGTTTAGCTAGCAGCGGCACAATGCATACCATCTTAAGAGAGACTATTATTTCCAGTCGATCCGTAAGAGCACTAGTAGCCTTACGACAATCGCCAGAAGCGATGTATGTATAATTGGTTCGGAAAGAGCCACAATGGGCACAACTTTGGTCATTGAAGAAGCCTTATTGTACCCAGAATCGACTTGAACTCTCCTAAATTTTATGAATATCCGCGCAAATGGTTTCCACGTTGAGACTGAAGAAGAGTACGGTAAGGAATACCTGCTCATTACGAAGCGCGAAACGAATAGAAAAGGGTATTACAAAATCTTCCTGGGCTATATTATACCATCATTAAGGCGCCTGCAGCGTACACTGTTCTCAAAACAGTATTTAGAAGCTCTGAATTTTTTCTGTCTCTGGCATGACAGATTAGGCCACCCAATTCTTAGGATGATGAGAAACATAATAAACAACTCGTATGGGCATAATATTAATGTGAAGAATTTCCCGAATCATGAAGATTTTGTGTGCCCCGCATGTGCCACCGGGAAACTAATAACTAGACCCTCCACTCTGAAAGTGAAGGATGAAGTCCCTGCATTTCTGGAACGCATCCAGGGAGACATTTGCGGTCCCATTCAACCCGTCTCAGGGCCATTTAAGTATTTCATGGTGCTCATTGACGCTTCTTCGAAGTGGTCATATGTGGGTTTGTTGTCCACAAGAAACCACGCCTTTGCAAAATTGATCTCGCAGATCATTCGCATCAGAAATGTGTTTCCTGATCATCATATCAAGTCCATCAGAATGGACAACGCCGGAGAATTGACTTCGAAGGCATTTGATGATTATTGCATGGCGATGGGAATTGCAGTTGAGCACTCGGTACCGCATGTCCATACTCACAATGGTTTGGCAGAGGCTTTAATTAAGAGAATTAAAATTATTGTCCGACCCCTCTTGCATAAAAGTAATTTGCCAGCTACATGTTGGGGACACGCAGTCCTTCATGCAGCGAATCTCATCAACCTTAGACCTTCGGCCTACAACATCCACTCACCTATGCAACTAGTGCAAGTGTCACCACCGAAAATTTCCCAACATTAGGGGGAGGAAATCAACCCCTTGATGATGAATGTCGGGAAATTACGTGGCAAGCCTGGGGAATCCATGCAGATGACGCGCGCACTAGAGAAGTCCAGAAGACAAGAGAAGTCTAGAAGACAATAGAAGTCCAGAAGACAAAATAGATTTGCAAGCATTAGCAAATCAGCTGCCTGATCACTTTAGTGATTTGAAGAACGTGACTAAGTCGCATGTGCTTGCACGCACTGCACCGGAGAGGGTTGAAATACCAAATAAAGCAGAAGGTATCCCTAATCTCGTCCAGAGACCTCAGAAAAAATAATAAAGGACGAGAACTCCGGTTTCTCGAATCCAAAGTAACCGGGGACGCCTGGTGAAGAAGGATAAGAGGGATTTATCACAGCCGATCATTGAAGTCCCCCAGAATGAGAAGGGGAGCCAGTTGAGACCTGGCACAAGTATGACACCTTCCGAAAAGGACATACCGGATCTGAATATCCCCATCGGCATGGATGTGTGCGCACACATCGGAGCCGAAAAACTAAAGGGACTTGCCACCGCAATTGAAAGAAGCGATGCGCAAGGTGAAGCTCCAGAAGAAGCAACTCATGAAGAAATAGCTATAAATTATGTGCACACGGGAGAGTCCCTGAATAGGACAACAGCTAATATCGATATCTACTTCGCAAAGAAAATTGCCACCATCATCGATCTTGATTCCGAGCCTGCATCGCTCGCTGAATGTAAGAAAAGATCAGATTGGGAAGATTGGAAGAAGGCAATAGCAACTGAATTGCTATCTCTGAATAAAAGAGAGGTGTTTGGGCCCGTATGCCGCACACCTCCCCACATACACCCCGTTGGGCACAAGTGGGTATTTGTTCGAAAGAGAAATGAAAGAAATGAAGTAGTGAGATACAAAGCAAGGCTGGTAGCCCAAGGTTTCACTCAACGTCCTGGTGTTGATTACGAAGAAACCTACTCCCCAGTCATGAGTGGAATCACCTTTAGATATTTGATCTCAATGGCAGTGAACTTGAATTTGGAAATGAAATTGATGGATGTTGTGACTGCATACCTTTACGGTAACTTGGATTCGGATATTTACATGAGAGTCCCTGAAGGAATTCCTCTCCCGAACCAAGACAGAGCAAATAGAAATCTGTACAGTGTGAAACTCAGAAAGTCACTGTATGGACTGAAACAATCTGGAAGAATGTGGTATAATCGCTTGAGCGACTTTCTCTGCAAGAAAGGCTACACGAACAATGAAGACTGTCCTTGTGTATTTATACGGCGATCCCAGAATGGATTCTGTATAATCTCTGTGTATGTAGATGATCTGAATATCATCGGGACAGCCGAAGACATAAAAGAAGCAAGCTCCTACTTGGAGTCAGAATTTGAAATGAAAGATTTGGGCAAGACCAAGTTTTGCTTAGGCTTGCAGCTTGAGCATGTCCCCGAAGGAGTCTTGGTACATCAGTCGACCTACACCCAGAAGGTGCTTGAGAGGTTTGGCTTCGAGAAGGCATTTCCCTCGAAAGTACCGATGATCGGTAGGTCTTTACAGCAAGAAAAAGATCCTTTCCGACCTAGGGAAGAGGGGGAGGAAGTCCTGGGACCGGAATTCCCATACTTGAGTGCAGTGGGAGCACTCTTGTATTTAGCAAACTGCACTAGACCGGACATTGCATTTGCCGTGAACCTTTTAGCAAGGTACAGTGCAGAGGCCACCAAAAGGCATTGGCAGGGCATAAAGGATATTTTTCGATACCTCCAAGGTAGCAAGGACCTCGGATTGTTTTACAGAAAGAATCAAGATCTGAACTTGATTGGCTATGCAGATGCTGGGTATCTGTCAGACCCGCATACCGCTAAGTCACAAACAGGCTATGTATTCCTGTGTGGTGGAACTGCAATTTCATGGAAATCGTCTAAGCAAAGCCTGGTAGCTACTTCGACGAACCACTCAGAAATTATAGCACTGTATGAAGCCGCACGAGAGTGCGCTTGGCTCCGCCAAATGGTTCACCACATCCAGCAGTCATGTGGGATGAACATTGTACAGAACCCCACAATTATCTATGAAGATAATGCCGCTTGCGTTGCACAAGTGCAAACGGGCTATGTGAAGAGTCATCTCACAAAGCATATCAACCCCAAGTTCTTCTATGCACATGAATTGCAAAGGATGGACGAAATTAAAGTACTGCATACTAAGTCATGTGAAAATCTCGCAGATTTATTCACTAAGTCACTCCCCGCATCTAGCTTTGAAAGGTGCGTGCGTGGAATAGGAATGATAAGACTTAGAGAAGTGCAGAATTCAGGGGAGAATTCTCACAAGCCCGCTAATAAATCTTGATCATGAAGATTAAGTACCCAAAATAAAGTCTTGCAGACTAAATGAATTTGGGTGAATTGTACTCTTTTTCCCTTGACGAGTTTTCCATGAAGTTTCTCGACCAAGGTTTTTAATGAGGCAATTCGTGCATCGCAGCATCACATGTATCATGTACTCTTTCTCCAAATTTTTCCCACTGGGTTTTTATGGAGTTTTGATGAGGCATGAGCATGTTGGGTGAGTGCCCAAGGGGGAGTGTTAGGAAACTTGGACTCTATCCAAGAGTCCTGATCTAATTGGGCACCCCACCGTAGGCTATAAATAGGGACCTAGACCCCCCTCATTATGTACCCGATGCAATCTAAAGCAATAAAGAAAGACCAGGAGTTCTCTCTACCTCTCTGTGTTCAATCTATTCTCTCTGTGATTCTGTGATTGATTCGTTCTTGTTCTAAGCAGAGAAATCGTTCGGACTGGTCGCCAGCGACGGTTTCTCAACACTTAGGTCACAAGACCTTTACATAGGGCAATAGACAATAAATGTGCAATCAAAGTAGATACAGACAAATATTATTTATCTCGTATCTTATTTTACATGTTAGATAAAAATTATCTGCTCAGTTTGCACTTCCAATATCTTGTTACTAAAGGGTCCACAATAATTTTATTGTTGCATGCATCTCTCATCTCTAAGAGCAAGTACAATAATGCTGACTAGGTCGCATCTAACGAAATCTACATCAACACAATCTTATATGGAAGAGAGAGAAAAGAGAAGAGAGAGGCAAGCTGCTCCTTATATAAGAGGTAACCTCTAGCACATCATACGAGGAGAGAGAGGCAAGCTGCCCCTCATGCAAGAGGTGACCCTGATATATTTATGCAAGTATTAAATATTTGAGTGCTTTAGTAGAGGTAACATCTACTCAACTTAGAGCACTCCCAATGGTGCATTAATAGTAGTTTCTATCCCTCTTAATCACTATAACAGCTCAGCATTTTGCTTATGTGTCAATGAAATTATTGTAGAGAGAGAGTAGAGAATGGTGAAACGATTTCTACAGATAGGAACCGAGTCCTCGCTGCGATCGATGAGAGAAGAAACCATTGAAACTGCGTTGGGAAGACCTCGATCGTTTCTAGCACGGACAGTGCGGATCCGGTACGCCGTCGCAGCCCGCGCCAAAGCTTCGCGCGCGAAAGATTGGCGCCACGCGCGCTTCTTCCCCGGCCGCGCCCATCCTCCCCATTGCAGCCGTGCCGACGACCTCCTCTTCGCCACCCGCCGCGGCGTTCCTCTACCCCGCCGCCGGCCGTTTCTCTTCCATCGCCGTCACCACTGCTCCTTCCCTGGCCGCGCCCATCCTTCCCACTGCAGCTGCGCCGTCCCAGATCCGGTTCTCCTCCCCGCGCGCGCGCTGTCCCGCATCCGGTTCTCCTCCCCACGCACCGCCTCCCCGTGACCCGCCTACCCGCGCGAACGAAGCTCACCGCCAGCGCGAACGCCGCCCGCCTCCCAGCGCGCTGCCTCCCGGCGCGAACGCAGTCCACAACCTACATCCCTCCCCGCCTGCGTGAACACCTCCCGCATGTTGGAAAATAAGCCAGACTTGGTCTGGATTTTTGGTCTGTTTAGTCATTTGTCAGGTTTCGGTTTGAGTTTGATGCTCTCAGCCGAAAATCTGTAGTATTTTGTTGTGTGCGTTTTATCTCCCGTGTGATCGTGCAGTGTAGCACGTTTTAGTATTTTGTTGTCGGTTATGCAGTAGTGGAGTCCGAGTCTAGCGGATCGCGCTGGCTGTGGCGTGATTTGCGTACTGGGTTGTTGCTCTCTGAAATGTTCAGAGTTAAGGTTGAGTCTTCAGTTGTATGCAGATTTAGAGTTTTACGGTGAATAGTGCAGAAACCGGAAAATTGCCCTGAGCGTTCTGTGTCTTCTCCGATACTCTCCACTTCCAAAATTGTCTTTGATCCGGTTGAAATAATTGGGTTCTTGGGTGTTTCCTGGATTGATTCCTTTCACCGCCTGCCAGACTGAGGCCAACGCACAAGCCAACGCAAGGAGCAAGCACTGGGCAACGGACCTCAGCATCGAACTCGTTTGGCATCGAAGACGACGACGATATTCTGAATGGCTGTTGTGTTTTCTTGCTGTATCAATGCGTATATGCTGGCCTGTTTTCCATTGACATTTCAATTTGCATGTGAGCCTGCTGGAGTGCTCAGTTATCGTGGATTTGCACAGTAAAACTGTATTTTATAAAAGATAATTAAGTTGCTCTAGAACAAAGTATGGCCACATGAAAGCTGCATATACTCTTGCCACAGCTGAACAAACCTTTATTTATAGAGCATGAAAGAGAATATTAATTTTTCTCTACATAGAAACTACTATAGAAACTATGCATTGGAAGCAATTAGGTCTAAATAATAATTTATTGTTCTCTCTCTTTTAGAAACTACCTCAAGAAACTTTGCATTGGGAGTGCCCTTATTGTATTACCTACCTCCACCATGAGTCACGTGTATTCTTTTTACTTATTTGGCTAGTCCTAGAGGTAGCAGCCACCTCTTCTATTAAACTTGCTCTAATGGGCCTACAATATGTGCTTTCTAGTAACAAGCTCCCCTCCAATAGTCTATTTAGCTTGTATCTTTGTCTTGGTTAACACTTCTGCTTGTGATTTTCTGTGCTTAATCTCAGTGCATTATCCAATGTAGATTTATAGATGTGTAGTGTTTTCTTTATTTAGGTTGTGTTTGGTTTAGAGACAAGGTGGGATGGGATGGTCCTGTCCCTGATTTTGGGATGGGATGATCCCATTTTTTGTTTGGTTAGGGGGATAGAGTCATCCCTGTTTTTTGTTTGGTTGGAAGGATAAAGTGGGATGGAATAGTCCCATCCTTTGTTTGGATGGAAGGATGAAGGTGGGACATGTGTGGTCTTTGAGCTTTTTTTTAAAAAAAATTGAAGGCTATTGTTGATATGTTTGTACACATAAGCCTTTGAGTTTTTTTAAAAAAATTTAAACAAAATAGTACTTAAAAAAACAAAGAGGTGGGATGACTCTATCCCACGTGGGATGACTCTGTCCCATGAAAAAAAGAGGATTACCTGGTCCCGGATCTACAAGGAATATTCCTAGTGGGATGTCCTTGACTCTGCTTGTCCCAGAAGCAAACACTACCCCAAAATGGGATATTCTACCTGGGACGTCCCTGTCCCTCGAACCAAACACTGCCTTAGAGACCCTCCACCGTATCATGAAGATAGCGCACCATTCCACCACATCTTGTAGCGATGTACTAAGCTATTCCTACCTATTTATTTGAGTCATGCACATTTATCTGTGTACTTATTTATTATTCTGATGATCCATCTTCTAATGGAAATTTAATTTATGTTGTAGGCTCATCCTAAGAAAACTGCCACAGCTCCACCGTCTCACATTGATTCAATAGTTGTATAGACAGGTGCATTGTATAGAATATACTACTTCTCATGGATATGCAGGTTTTTAATATGCATAGTGGGACACCTAATGTTGCCGCCTGCGGATAATTTATCAGGTGCAACCTAATACCTAATTAGTTGAGGTACAAAATCAACATGAAAATTAAAAAATAATAATGTACCTCTCAATTTGCTCTACTTATTTATAAAATTTCGAATTTAAATTCATTCTATGTTAAAAGTAACAAAAAATAAGAAATTGGTAACAAATGATAGATGAAAAGGAAAAGGACAAATGCTTACTGTTCATAGCGAATTTTTATGTTTTTGTTTCTTCAACCGCAATGCGAGGAGCTCTCTCGAGAAGCTTGGCTAAAATGAGGACGTCTCACTTGGCCTGTCCGGGTTTGAGCCCTCACCAAAACTAGAAGACAAAGCCGGGTTCGTTGCCGGGAAAGGCTCGCCTATCACGACAAGATGCAAATAGCTCCAACAGCAATCCCTCTAGAGCCACTCCATAACACATTATGGTGATTGATGTGCTATTATTGTCCCGATCTTTCGATGAGAATGATAATTTCGATTGGCGATGATCAACTCTCACGATCCAGCCTACGAACGCATCACGTACGAACCAAGCAATCGTTGAACTAATCACCAAGTCATTATCAACCGTGCCAAGAGCACGGTTGACCTGACCACGAAGATCTATTCCTGTATGCTACCGAAGAACACGCAAGAACAAGATCACAAGCAATCTGAAATTGCAAATGTATAAATTGAGTTCAAAAGGTGGGATTCCGTAGAGATTCTTTACGGTTGGTCTAGTCAACACAAGCGAAGAACAAGAGTTTTCACAATGGAAAAACTAAGCAAACAAAATCCGAGAAAACTAGAAGGGTACGGCCTCCTTAGATAGGGGAGGGAAGGCCGCACAAAACTAAGAAATAAGAGGTGGTACTATTCATGATACTGTTCGCATGAATAATGCGGCCGTGAACAGTACGGGCCTAGAGAGGGGGCGCCTTCTCCTGGGGCCCAAGCATTAGAAGACCCGAGTTGGCCCAAATAGGTGATGCAGCACCGTCTTTGAGTGATTGCGATGTGCACAAGAGGAATTTGGAGATGAGGCTAGATTCATTGGAAAGAGGACGAGAAAATCTTTTCATCGAGTACTCATGGGTCTCAAACGGACTCCGTATGTGAAAGTTATGCATGTTTAAAGTTGGTGCTGTCTTCGGAGGCCGAATTGAATCGCACATGTGTGTCTTCATGATCAGCTCCTAAGTTCCTAAGTAAAAGAATATCACAAGCATTAGGTGTTAGAAATGTAGGCAATATTTTAATTTCAAGTTTTATTAGGAGACAAAAATAATAAACTAATGATGCAAAACTCACATGTAACAGCAAGTTACTCATCATACTTCAGAATATACACAAGGAAGAATATAGTAACTAAGTCGTACGTGCGCGCAAACGACTTACTTGTTAGCCTGATGAAGAACAGGAGCCGCGTAGGCTTGACGCAGTGCAGAACGTAAATGTCGCAGTGCAGTGAGCGGTCGCGCAGATGCCCAGAAACCTTATTGCTGCCCCGTGCAGGTACTCTCTGCGGCAATAGTTCGGAGATAGCCGCTCTCCCTCCTTCCAGGTGCACGTCGGGAAGAAAGGTCGATGAGGTTCAGACAACACAGCACAACAGCACAGAAAGAAGGGGAAGAATGGAGGTTGTCGAAACCCAGAGTAACGACTCTTGGATCCTCTGTGTAAATCGCACTAGTCCAGGATCAGCTAGTGCACACAGTAACAACAAAGATAAATACCAAGCACAAATGACTAACTTCATTAAATAAAAAGTACGGCCTTATGGCCAAGTCTTACATCAACGCCCATTGGCAAAATTAAATAAAGCAAATAACTGCGGAAGCAAACTGAAAAGAAGCGAAGCCCAAGCCTGCCCACAGGAAAACGACAGTAAGACGCGGCCTACTCGTCCTGATCTTCACCGTGGTCGACATCATCTTCCTCTGTATGGAGATTGTAAGGTGAGTACAAACTTGTACTCCGTAAATCACACGGAGAAATGCAACATAATGATAAATGCTTCAATGGAAAGCTTATAGGGTTAGTTTGCAAAAAACAACATTTAATGAAATACATTAGATAGATTGAAAATGTTGAATTTAATACAGCAAGTAAAAAACAATACTTGTAGTCGAAAATAATACCGTCAGTGCAGGCTTTGACCAAACACCAACCTATTCACGGGCATCCCACCCGGACCATCTTTTCCAAAAGATCATGTATGGATTCCATCCATCCATACGCTTCCAAACACTCGTGGATTCCATCCATCCACAAGTTTCCAATCTCTCTCATGGGTTCCATCCACCCACAAGGTTTTCATTCTCTCATGGATTCCATCCATCCATAAGGTTTTTCGAAAATTATTTTTGAAAAACAAAATCTAATCCATGAAAAACTTTTACTCAGCATGCCCATGACCGTGGGCACGGCTATCCAGGATAGATTATACACTCTGCAGAGGTTGTACAGCTTTACCTACAAGACACGATCATCCCTTTGTACCACTAGATTACACACTTCCTTAGGTGTGCGGTGGGGAGTCGTGACAAGGCCTTTACAATGCAAAGCCTTCAACCTGGCCAAGCCAACTTTAAGGTTTCACCCTAGTAAGGAATCCACCAGACCGGGACCCCCTCTTGAGCTTAAGTGAGACTTCTCATGGCTACAACCACGCTCATCCAAGTGGGACTTCGCATGACACCAACCACGCCCACTTTCAACCTACGACTTGACTCAGATTGGGACTTCGCAAATTATTCAGCCAGGGCTGTCTCATACCAGCCATGTGGTAGTACGATAGGGCTTTGCAACAGTAGCTCACAGACCGGTCCTTAATTGACTTAGGCCCAACCACATACCCCTGTGCACGACAGTCAACCACTGCGGCTCCGACCAACAGGGCATGCCTGCACTCACCATCTAACCAATTGCCTAAGTCTAAAACAATTTTTATATTTTGTTTTTCTAAAATATTTCATAAACCTCCTTCACTCACCAAAGTCAAGAGTAGCTTTGAAAAGCTTATCATTTTATGTGAAAAAACTCATCATTTTACGTGAAAGATATCCTAAGACCAAATAATATATCTAAGCAGAGCTAAGCATTTAATATAATATTCTCTAGCCAATACTAGTGTATTAACTAGAGTTTGATTCTAGGGTGACAAGGTATCAGGGAAATTCAATATCAATGGAGGTGATAATAAGTAGGCAATAACTAAGTTTAAAACTGAGTTGAAATATGTTGAATAAAAATATGCATGCAGAATAGTTTAAAACAACATAATTTTATTTTGAAAACTAGGATCAACATGACATGATCAAGGAGTGTGACTTGCTTTGCTCTTCAAATTGGTGCAAACTTTCGTCTTTGAATTCTCCCGAACCGTCGAAGTCTACACGTGAAAATACCCACCAAATTCAAATTGACTTCAAATATTTGAATTGAGGCCAGAAATGGATAGAGAGAAATTTTTTATGGATTTAGAAATTTTAATGGGCTCAATCAGAGTTAGGACGAAGGAGAACGGGCTTCGGGAAGTTTAAATTCAGAGAAAAAGGAAAAAGGAATTTCTGGAACTATTTTTCTAAAAGAAAATCTGGATTTATGACGTCAGCGAGGAATTTCTTTTCGGCTGATTTATTTTCCAACTGAAAAATCGGGTTAATGACGCCATGCTGGCGTCAGCCTAGGGATGGGCCGATTGACAGTGGGCCCTGGTCCATAGACCGGGTCCACGGGCGGGTGGATCGGCTGAGGTGGCACAGGGAGACAGCTGGCACGGGCGTGGCGCTGACGGGGTAAGGGTTGCCGAGGTGGCGCCACATGGCTGCCACCAGGGCTGCCACGCCAGCAACCGAGGCAGCACCAGCCAGAGGTGGCGATCAGGCGCGGCGGCGACAGCACTCCGGCGCACGGCGGCCGGCGGCGAGGAGCGGAGGAGGAAGAGGGAGCTGCGGGGATCACGGGGTGGGGCGCGGGCCTTACCGGCGGCGAGCGGAGACGGCTGGCGGCGAAGAGAGGCGGCGGCGCGGCTTGGTTGTAGGCGGCGGGGGCTAATCGGCGGCGCTCGAGCCGGGCGGAGGGGCGGCCGAGGTTGAGGGCGGCGCGGCGAAGTCGAAGGCGACGTCGGCGGGGCTCGGGAAGCGGCGGCGCGCCGGAAATTCCTCACCGGAGGAGAGGCGGCGCCTGGGGAGAGGAGACACGGCGTGGGGGAGCTCGGGTGGCGAAGAGGACGAATTGGAGAGCGGAGGGGGTGAAGCGAGATGGGGCGGAGCTCGGGGCGCCTTTTATAGACGTCGGGGAGGGGAGGGTGGCCGGGAATTCCTCGCCGGAGGTTGGCGGGGTGGCGGCGGTTACCGGGGGGGTCGTGCGGTGTGGGGAGGTGGGCGCGGCGAGTGCGGGGGTGGTTAGGGAGTGGGCGGCGCGCGCGGTAAGTGGGGGGAGTGGCCGGGAAGGGCGGGGCGGCCGGTTGCGGGAGGCGGCGGCGCGGGAGGAAGGAGGAGGCGCGGTGGAGAAGACGGGTCCGACACGTGGGCCTGAGGTGCAGCGAGAGAGGAGGCGCGGGCGGCCAGGATGGCGCCACGCTGGGGAGAGGGGGTCGAACGGCCGTGTGGGGAGAGGGGCGCGAACGGAGCAGATCGGGCCGAGGCGGGAATGGGGGAGGATCCGGGCCAGACACGTGGCGAGCACGGGAGAGGGGTAGGCAGGATGGGGCGATGGCCAGATAGCGGCGACGTGGACGGGATCTGGCCGTCCACGTGGCGGCCGGAGGGGAAGGAAGGGGTTTTAATTTTTATTTTCTGATTTTAAGATTTTTAGAAAAGCCTAGGAAATTCATTAAGCCTCAGAAAAATATGAAATAACTTCCACAATTTCCAGAACAATTCAGAGAACCTCCTGGAGACATTTTGGACTTATTAAAAATATTTTCAACTAATGTTGGTATTATATTTTTATACCTAAAATACTTTTTATTTTCAAAAATAGATTTTAAAACTCCAGAAAACTCAGAAAAACCAAATAAGAGCCAAATAAATGCAAATAATTAATTTGACATATAATTTTTTTTATAGAAAATCAAAATATCTCTTTATTTAATAATATTTTTAGATTTTACTTAAAATACTTTTCAAATCAGGCTTTTTCAAAAACAGAAAATCTAGGGCAAAACCAAAAATAAAATTTAGGCAACAAAAATACTTATTTAATTTAAATTTTTATTTTAATATTATTCATTTACTTATTTATTTATTTATTTATTTATTTTTATTTTAATAAAAACCTGGGCTGTTACAGAGGTGCAAAATTCTCTCTCTGTTCCTGGACGTCTCCAGGCCCTTTTAAGGCCTGCTGCGTTTTAAATAGAATTATGCATTGGTAACTACCTCATCAAATCACAGATTAAGTAGTGTAAATTCACTTGTAACCGTCTCATTCAAATGTTTGAATCTCATTCAAACAGCGAGAGAGATGTGCAGAGTTTAGCAAAATAACGATAGACTTGGTCTGCCAAGTGGTGCCACGTAAGTCACAAGTCACACGATTTTCACGCGAAAATACGCGAATACGCGCACGCGCGTGTGTGTAACTAGACAGAACCATCCTCATACTATTTTTTTCCATATTCAAGGAGTGGGGAGGACTTCACCTTATAAATTGGTCTTCCTCACCCTGCCTTAGCAATATGGTACTAAACCATGCATGCTTTGGAATTAAGGAAATAGGCCATAATTAAATAAGCCAATTTCTAACATTAGGTAGTAGCATACTCTCATGAGAAACAAAATGGGCTCCTAGAAATGAAGTTACCTGATAGTTCAATTGTTGTGCACGAGTTCATGTGATTGGACCTTGCAAGTATATAAGTTTAGATCCATTGGTTGTATGTATGGAAGTGATGTACTCGTCAGTGGGCACCTCAGGGAAGCTATGCATCCAAGAAAGGGAAGCTATGCATCCAAGAACTACTGTTGTCGTATCAAGGCTTGGATCTGCGCGCAATCGATGGTTAATAGGATAAACCACGCCATGGACAACAAAAGCTTGGCAGTACAAGCATAAATTAGCCTCCCTTTTGGGTGAGGACGCATCACAGGGTTTAATCATATGAGGCAAGTTAATGCCTAAGAAGGGGCACTGAATGGTTTTAGGTTAACCATCTTGCAAGGATGGGAGGGAGAAGAATTAAATGGGCATGCAAGTAAGCCCATCAATTTCTGGAATAGTTGGCTGTTGATTCTTTCTTCCTTTTCCTTTATCTCTGTTTTGTTTTCTTCTTTCCCCCCTTTTTTCTATTAGCTTCTAGAAGATCTTTTTGTATGTTTATGATTTTGTAGAGTACACACCATTTTCTACTAGAGCAACATTTACTGATTGTTGATTCATGCAGAATGTTTGCCCCGCGGGGGGATTGTAGTGAAGAGTTGGAATGAGTTTAGTGGGAGAGGTTGTTAAATTGCTCAGGCACCTTGATGGTGGATAACGACCTAGGGTTTTGTTTAGTGTTTCACATCAAATCCTTAGTTTCCTAAGCTCAAAGCATTTTTTATTGTTTCCTAGGAGTTTACAACTATTTAGGCTTGGGTGAATTTCTTTAGGGAATTGATACAAACCATACGTCCGATAGTATCCGACGCTGGCTCCCAAACCCATGGCCACGCACACTAACCACGAAGCTTATCCCATACGTTGGCTTCAAAATGACACTGAAAACCACTTCAAGTTAGAAGCTTCCAGACTCCACTCCAGTCCACTCAAGCCACTAGGAGAGTGGTGAGATGCTTTGAGAGTGAGTGGGATGCTTTGAGAGTGAGTGAGATGCTATGCTAGCGACGACCAGGTCCCCATCGCGCCGTCTGCTCCAGACGACAGTGACAGCCCTACGCTGGCTCCTTCGCCTGAGCGTGGACATTGTGATGTATGACTCCCTGACCTCGATCTAGGTGAGCAGCTTTGACGGCATCATCAACGCATTGGGTCTGAGGCGAGTGCTCTGCCGTGTCAACCGCTGGCAAGGCCGTTTGCACGGGCTCCGTGTTCGTTATGGTGTGGCTCATCTCGGGTTTCCTCATGCTATTCATGATGCGCGTGAGCGAGTGTGCCGAGTTCGACGCCACCAGATCTGGGCCGGCCGATGACGAGGTGGTGGTGCGGGCGTCCGTCTCCTTCCTCCTTTCCTGAGATCAACTCTGGTAAGATTGTTGCATGCGTTTTTCGATTTTGTTACGACCCTTTTCTCTAATGTTACATGATTGTTGCAGCCCCTTGTCAATTTGTTGTAGATTTTTTTGGTTATTGCATCTTTGTTACAAAAATATTACAAACGTTGTTTGATAATGTTGCACATGTTTTCGGCTTTTTTGTTGCACATGTTGTATGATAATGTTGCAAGAGTTGCTGTAAAATATTTCGACCAGAACGTACGTGTTGGTACTATTTCGCGCCTGGGGAATCTAGATCTGAGAGGGAAGGGAGAGAGGGAGAGGGTACCAACCGTCCGATTGCGTGGAGGAGGAGCTGGCCATCGCGGGTTCGGCGGTGAAGTCTGCGCACGAGCAGCGACGGTCGGAGAAGAGGACGGTGGCGGCGGCGGCGGTCCGGTGAAGGAGACGGCGATGGTGCTTTCCGTCGCTGACTGCGCCCCCTCTAGATCGGTTAGGGTTTTCTCGGGTGAGGATTGCGGCTTAGGCGAACCTCGTTGGTCGAGCCGCCGGCCCCCACCCTCTATTTATTGCGCAACGCGACGGGGGCCCACCAGCCAAGAGATGGGCTGGGCGCCCCCGATCAGGGCGCGGATCAAGGCCCGATTAGCCGTTGGGCTAATCGGCTGAGATCAATCTAACATTCTCCCCCTTGATCTCAATCTATGCTTTAACTTTAATTACTTTTGACTTTACTCATTCCATCACAGATTAGTGCACAGAACATGTCTCATCGTCACGGTCAATCGCCGATAGATTTAACAGCTACAATACACCTCTCTGTTCTGAAATAGTTACTTTAATCTTTTGGGCCATCTTTTAGTCCAGGAATCATAGGCTTTCTCTTAAACCCATGCCGGCTACATGTTCTCTGAACACGTTGGGTGGTAAGCCTTTAGTAAGCGGATCCGTTAACATCTTTGCGGTACTTATATGCTCAAGACTTATAATTTGATCCCGAACTTTATCTTTCACAACATAGTACTTTATGTCAATGTGTTTGGCAGCTCCACTTGACTTATTGTTGTGGGCATACGTTACTGCGAGTTCATTATCGCAGTACAACTTAAGTGGTCTATTGATGTCGTCAACCACTTTTAAACCGGGTATGAACTTCTTTAGCCAGTTCACCTGCTCCGTAGCCTCATAACATGCTACAAACTCGGCATACATTGTGGACGATGTAGTGACGGTTTGCTTTGAGCTTTTCCACGATATAGCTCCTCCAGCGAGAGTGAACACATATCCGGATGTCGACTTTCTATCATCTCCCGCATAATCAGAATCTGTATACCCCACTATATGGAGTGAATCTAATCTTCTGTATGTCATCATGAGGCCTTTTGTTCCTTGCAAATAACGCAAGACTTTCTTTATCAATTTCCAATGTTCTATTCCAGGATTGCTCTGGAATCTGCCAAGTAACCCGGTAACAAACGCTAAGTCAGGGCGCGTACACACTTGAGCATACTGCAAGCTTCCGACAGCTGAAGCATATGGAACCGATTTCATTTGATCGAGCTCGTACTGGTTCCTGGGGCATTGAAAATCCCCATATCTGTCGCCCTTGACTATAGGTGCAGGTGAAGGACTACATTTATGCATATCAAATTTCTTTAAGACTTTCTCTATGTATGCCTTTTGTGACAGTCCCAATATCCCTTTGTTTCTATTCCGGTGAATTTCGATCCCTAGAACGAATGAAGCTTCACCAAGATCTTTCATATCAAAGTTTGAGGACAAAAACTTCTTTGTCTCCAGTAGCAGACTGACATCACTACTAGCCAGTAGGATATCATCCACATACAGGATTAGGAAGATAAACTTCCCATCTTTAAACTTTGCATAAACACAGCTGTCCTCTACATTCTCTTTAAACCCAAATTTTCTTATTGTACTGTTAAAATTCAAGTACCACTGTCTTAAAGCTTGCTTTAACCCATAAATCGATTTCTTTAGGCGGCATCCCATTCTTTCATTTCCTTCCACGACAAAACCTTTCGGTTGTGCCATGTAAACATTTTCCTCCAAATCCCCATTAAGAAATGCCGTCTTTACATCCATCTGATGTAACTCTAAATCATAATGTGCTACTAATGCCATTATGATTCTGAAGGAATCTTTACATGAGACTGGAGAAAAGGTCTCATTGTAATCAATCCCTTCTCTTTGCGTAAAACCTTTTGCCACAAGTCGCGCTTTGTATCTTTCTATATTCCCTTGGGAGTCAAGCTTTGTCTTGTAGACCCATTTATAGCCTACTGTTTTGGCTCCTTTAGGAATAATTTCCAAGTCCCAGACTTTATTAGCCTTCATGGACCTCATTTCCTCTTCCATGGCCTCAAGCCATTTTGAAGAATTTTCTCTTCTCATGGCTTCTTCAAATGAGGTGGGATTATTCTCCATTTGAAATTCCTCTGTATGATAAATCTGATAATCATCAGAAATAGATGATCTTCTTACTCTTTGAGACCTCCTCGAGGCCTCCTCATTTGGTACATCTTCTGTTTGAGACTGTTGTTGCTCCCCCTGATCTGTGGTAATGGGTTCTATAGAATCCTGAAAAACAGGTTCCTCATTCTCATTCATTGTTGCCACAGGAGGAACAATAACAGGTGCTGGCACCACAGTGTCTTGCACCGTCGGTGCAGCGACAGCAGGTAGGGTGAAGAATGGCTCTTGAATCATCGGAGTGGGCGCATACACCCGCTTCTCTTCGAGGTCAATCTCTCGAGCTACCATGCTTCCCCTCATCATTTCATCCTCTAAGAAGACAGCGTGTCTCGTTTCTACAAACTTTGTATATCTGTCTGGACAATAGAAACGAAAACCTTTTGACTTTTCAGGGTAGCCAATGAAATGGCAACTTACTGTTTTGGGATCAAGCTTCCCAAGGTTTGGGTTAAATACTTTAGCCTCAGCAGGACTCCCCCACACACGTAAGTGGTTTAGTGAGGGAACTCTTCCTGTCCACAACTCGTACGGTGTTTTGGGCACCGACTTACTAGGCACTCTGTTGAGAATATGAATGACGGTTTTCAACGCCTCCATCCATAAACTCAATGGGAGTGTGGAATGCGACGGGGGCCCACCAGCCAAGAGATGGGCTGGGCGCCCCCGATCAGGGCGCGGATCAAGGCCCGATTAGCCGTTGGGCTAATCGGCTGAGATCAATCTAACAGTACGATGCTAGCACCCAAAAATGGTGCTCCTCACTTTGAAGTATATTTACAAGTTCATTTGAATTATGTTACAATTGTTGTTTTCAATTGTTGTATACATATGTCCAAATTGTTGCAATGGCTATGAGACCAAAGATTTGTTTTATTTTAAAATTTTGTGTAGTTTTTCAAGAGCACCTTCATATAATATTAATATATGATAGTTTTCTTGTAAATTTTGTTGAGAAATTGTTTTTTAAGATCGAATTTTTTATTGCACAACTTCAATAAATATGTTGTTTGTGCGATTTAGAATTATTGCACCAGACCATCTGACGTACGGGTGCTAGTACTTTCCATTTCGTTATATGTCACTGAATGCTTGTCTCATCCCTTGCATGTCATCCATTGTCTCACTGATATGCTGGTCAAATGTGACACAGTCGGGGATTTCCCAAAATTGCAGTGAGGAATTAATCCTTTCTTTAGCATGCACCACAACAGAGCTGTTTTTTAGAGAGAGATTGTAATGGATAGAATTTTTTTGAGAGACTGTCATGGGTAGATTTCTAAAACCAACAAATGGTGTATAACTATAGAGCAAGTTCACAGTTCTCACCGTTCTAATAGGCTAGACTTCCATGCGTGCAAGAGAGACAAGTCTAATAAATCCAATCCAGTGGCTAATGAATTTGGCCCAAAAACTCATCATCTTATCCTAGCGATAAAATTCTCCGTTGACCAATCCTCCTTTTTTTTTTTGGAAAACACAGGCTTTTCGATGGGTATTACTCCAATTGAAAGAAAGAAAAAGAGAAAAAGGCATGGTTTTGGCATTGCTTTCTTTCTTGGTTTGTATCGAATATAGTTGGCAGAGAATATCGTCAAGTACGAAGCTTTGATTTGACGGTAACATAAAAGAAACTTGGACATCACTTTCTTAGATGAACCACGTTGGAAATTTTGACCTTGAAACTTGCTGTATCAGTTGAGTTAAGTGCATATAATGCCAAATTGACTATAGTGCAACCAGATCCTTCAAACACATACTTTGCTCATACATGTGGCTAATTTTATACTGTTTTGAGTGGGCTAACATGATTATAAAATTAATTCTAAAACAGAGTTTGTAAAAAAGCTTTTTCGCCCTGCGTGGCTGGTGATCGAACCCAAGACCTGATGCTCGTGTATATACATCTTAATTGAGCTTTGCAAGTTCGTTCTTTTCTTTCCATTCCTCCACATCTTCAATGGCCCAGCTTGTCCTAATTAAACTTGCAGTACTATAGTGATATTTAAGTGCTGTCCTTGACGTCTCGATTAAATGAATCTTAGAAAACAATATGGACGGCTTTTGACTTTTGTTACAGTACCTAACTTTCAAACGGAGTATTTTCTCAAGACGGGGTCTACAAGTTAAACGATCTACATGCTAAAAGCTCAACATCTGTACCAGTCAAAATCGCAAGTGAGCATCTGTCTCTCCGTAATCTGTATCGTAAACAGCTAAAATTCAAAAATTTTAGTCAAAAGTCATAAGCCGTTGCCAAACAGGCCCTATGATGGATTAAGTTAATGCCATTGTTGTAACACACAAGGCAAAACTTTGCCGGAAGTTACCGTTGGAAGCTAAGCAACTGTCTCCTCCCCGCCAAAATTGCATTTAGTGATTGACACACACGCATGTACCATTGTACAAACACACACACAGTCCAAGCCATTGCCCCCCCCCCCCCCCCCCCCCCATCCTTTTGTCCACTCCTCTCCAATTGATTCTTCACCAAGAAATTACCTTTTGTCCTTGCTCTCGTTGTTGTTCGTAGTTATCGTCTTCATATATAAGCACCAATTCTTGGCCTAATCAGACAGGCAGGAGGGGTTCTTGTTCAGACTTCAGAGTGTTTCTTTCTTGCATGTTTTGCTGCTCATCCATGGGTATGTTCAGCTCATCCGCGAAGGTGTACAAGCCGGCCGCCGAGGTCAATCTCGGCCCCGACAGCGACGAACTCTACATCAGTCCTAACGTCAAAGGTTTCCCTTGCTGCTCATTTACAATTCTGAATTCTGTTATCGGAGGATCATTCTGAATTCAGTCCTTCGAGTTTGCTTCTTCAGCTCCTCGGGTCGCCGGGCTTCTGGTGAAGATCTTCGTGTGGATTCTTGAGATGCCGATCATCGGTCAGATTGTGCTTTACATCTTGAAGAAGGATAATCTCATCAATAAGGTGCGGCAGAAATTTAACTCTCCTGAAAATTGTATTTCTTTCTTTCTTCAAAACAGAAAAAAGAAGAACTTCTCCTTTCTGATAATATTAGATGAAGTTCAGCCTGTTTTCTTGCACTTTCTTGGAGCAGTCTCAGGAATAATTTCTCTGATTTGACACAGTTTTCTGACTTGTGAACACACTGTTTGCAGCTTGTCTCAGAGGCTGACATCCCGGAGCCGCCACTGTTCACTGCAACCCACAGCTGGGAAGGTTCTCTGCAATTTCTAAACTTCTGACCATGCCAAATTCTTGCTTGGAGCAGATCATTTTTTTTCAGTGGCTCCAGTTCAAACATCAAACTGTTGCTGCTGCAGACATTCCAGAGCAGAATGTCAGCCTGGCGAAGCCCGACTTGTCGCCCGCAGAGCGCGTTCAGGAGGCCGTCAGCTGCCTCCCTGCTCGCCCCGAATCGACGCTCACCACTGATGCGTCGTCGAACCTCAAGCGCCGGACGATAAGGGACTTCTCCAAGGCATACAGTTCGGGAGAGACCACACCTGTTCAGGTTTGTTTTGGTTTCCATTGTTCTTGACAATAGTTAGAACTTACAAGGTTTACACGGTAATTTCTGATTATTTGCTGTACTGGGTATAACTCTCTGTCCTTAACTAATGAATTGTCATGGCCAAGAAAGTTTAAGCACGTCACAAATATATTTTGCTCCTGACAGTCACAGCATGATGTAAAAATAAAGTTATAAATTACGAAATTTTTACGGTACATTATATTAGTAGTAAGATAGTGGTAGTAGAAATTAAATCTAACTATTGTTTCAGGTTGCAAGGAGGTTTCTGGCTGCAGTGAAGGAGTGCTCAAGCCCTAGCCTAAACATGGCCTTCTTCATCAGCTACAACCCCGAAGACATCATGAAGCAGGCTGAGGAGTCCACCCTCAGATACCAGAGAGGTAAATAAATCCTACTCTCCTTCATTTACACTGCACATGCACAGTAACAATGAACAGAAACATAGTAACAGTTAATAACACCACAAAACAATGACTGAACTGTTCCTCTCAACCCACAAATCACCTTTTCTTGGTTCTCGCCCCCTTTTCAGTTTTGACTTTTGACATCTTGTACCCACCTGCTACCAAGAAAACTCACAACCAGAACCTGTCCAAGAAATTCCTGAATTTTCTGTTTTGACATCTGAAAACACCAATTGAATAACAAAAGGAAAGGAAAGGAAGCTGATCAGATGAATGCTGCACTAAGATATACGGTGTGGAAGGCACGCATTCATTGCGTAACCAATCAGTTAGTTGTTACTTGTTAGTCCATGTGATTGCAGTTCAATCAGGGCTCTTGCAGAGTTATAGAATTCTTAGGCTGCTACCGAGTCTAAATAGAAAGGGATATGGACTATGTACATCCGAAAAAGAAAGGGCTGTGGTGCATAAAAGAAAGTCTTTAATCTAGATCACAACATCATGACTACCGAATTGTTTTGACCCAGTCGAGTCCATCACTTATGCTGTTTTGTTCTTTACTTTAACCATAGGGACACCTCTGTCTGCAATGGATGGAGTGTTGGTGGCCGTGAAAGACGAGATAGATTGCTTGCCGTACCCAACCACAGGTAATATAATCTAGCAACATGGCTTGACCTGCATTTCTTTCCATCGTAAACGGGTGCATTGGCACTGGCTGGTGTTTGTGAGCGTGGTTAATTGGTGGACCTGTGGGGTGTGTGGCACTGGCCATGTCAATCATGCTCGTGATCTAAGCGTAGGCCCTTGTGTCACCCATCAACCGGACACAACATCGTCAGAATTCAGAATGCTGCTCCTCTTTCGTAACGGTTTTTTTTATTTAGCATATTGAATCACTTTAATTTGAAAATTGGTCCACATGACACGAAATTGTAAATATAGCCTCTTTACTTAGCTCGGATTCTCCTTTACTGAGCACGAAAGAATCCGAGGCCAACAAATGGCTCCTAACGCACTACCCGACCGCAACAGCAACTGTACGGCAAGTGACGGGCTCCACAGAGGTGCCGCGTCACCCGACTATGATAGGGAGGTACCGCGCTCCTCTTCTGCGGCAGGCATGCACGCTACCTGAAACAGCACGAAGCATGAACTACTACATGAAGCATGGTTCCTGCCGCAGAATGGGAGCACGGTAGCTCCTTGATGTCTGCCACTGTCGGATAGCGCGTCACCTTCATGGAACCCCGTCACTTGTCGCACCCGGCTAAATAGTACCGTGCTATGGGGAGCTACCACGGTTAGAGCCACGTGTCGACCCTGAGTTTTCCGTGCTTCGCAAGGGGGCTTGGCACAAACAGTAAAAAGGTTTGGTCTCTGATCCGTTTGGAACATATGAATTTTACAGAAGAGCCACGTGTCGGCCCTGAGTTTTCCGTGCTTCGAAGGGGGCTTGGCACAAACAGTAAAAAGTTTTGGTCTCTGATCCGTTTGGAACACATGAATTTTACAGAAGATAGTTGAGACTTTTCACTCAACTTCAGCAGCAACTCGGGGAAGAACGCCCCCGCGTTCTAAACGGGGGTTTCTAACTCCGAGCGAATTGTAACGACGATGCATGCTTGCAGGCGGGACGCGGTGGCTGGGGGGCGCGCGCGCGTGCGAGGCGGACGCGGCGTGCGTGGCGCAGCTGCGCGCGTGCGGCGCCATCCTCGCCGGGAAGACCAACATGCACGAGCTCGGCGCCGGCCTCAGCGGCATCAACCCGCACCACGGGTACGTACGTCGACCTTACGCCTACCCTATCTACCAACCAAACATCATCTACTGACAAAGTACTAGCTGCCACCTGCAATCCCACCTACCATGCACGTACGCGTACAAAGTATCGCAATCAGCACAGCGCAGTGCTGTCGACGATCCTACAGCCTAGCCTGACAGCGGCAGGTGCCGTATCGCTGCCGCAGAAACTTGAAACAGTGCGCAAGTGATCCCCTACGGTAGCCTTCATTTTCGACACCACCACCAGCGGTGGAACCGGAAATCGGACGCAGCCACGAGGTGGGACATAGGCCGTGCCGGCATGTGCTTGCTGGATCAAGCCATCTCATTGTGTCGCGTCGTGCCAGTTTGTCATGTCGGTCTTAGGGTTAGTTTTTTAACAGTTTCTAAAAGCGGTTTTTGGCTTTTACTACAGTACTTAACTTTCAAACGGGTTATTTTCTTAAAATAGAGGTCTAAAAGTTAATTGTAGTACACGTTAAAAGTCTAACATGCTTATGGGATACATTTTCTACATTGAACAAAAGGCTTTGAATAAGATTTTAAATAGGTGGTCCCAGAAAACACAAAAATGCTCAATTGTTCATACCAAGTCGTTGACAGCAAGATCAAGAGATTGCACGTAACCATGTAGACCGTCACTTCCACCACGGCCTGTACCACAGCATAATCTACATGTTAGAAAATACTAATGAACTATTAAAGCATACCAAATTTGATAATAACTCGTCACAGTTGATTACAACCTACAGTTTACTTAGTATCAATTTGACAAAATCTGAATAACCGATTACGCTTCGACAAATTGTTTCTTGCATTTACCACCATCATTGGTTTTACAGAGTTCAATAGTTCAAACTAGGTAAAAATCCACATGGTTAATATCAGAACGAAGTGCAAAATTGAAGTTGGCAGGTTGTTTGTCTAATTTCAACAACTGATACTGCCAAAATTTGTCACAGGGCTTAAATGATGTTTTGAATAGTAGCCCACTATCTGTTGGTCCCTCGAAAAAAGAAATTGAATTAAACTACTATTTCGATCTACTAATCTATTCTATGTAGATTCAAGATAATATAATAGAAAGACTCTAAAGTGTGGTAGAAAAAACTATATTTTCTTCACTTCCCTAGTAGTTCTGAATTATTGCGATTTTTAATTAAGAATCCGCAAATTGGAACCTGGAACTGATGCACCATTATAACTAAGCCCCCAGCTTACAAACCATCTAACCTGTATTTACGAAGGTCAGGGCCATACTTCGGCAGGCCTTAAGGTCATATATTCATTCAGAACCTGAAAATCCATCAAATGTTCTTGAAATGATGTGATGAAAAGATGAGTCGGCTTTCTATGAAAGTATCTAGATCAACTAAGGAATAAAATCCAATGTGAAGCCCGCAAAATATCACCAAACTACAAGAGAGAGAGAGAGAGAGAGAGAGAGAGAGAGAGAGAGAGAGAGAGAGAGAGAGAGAGAGAGAGAGAGAGAGAGAGAAGACACTGGACTGGACATCCAAAGTAAAGCCCAAAATTACACCAATTTACCTCACTAGCTGCATCATTGCCCCAAATTTACACCAATATATGCAGCTCATTTCAGGATTTAAGACCAAAAGCAGTTAACAAAACCAAGTGAGCCTTTTCTTCCATTTTACTCTTGTTGATTGTTTGACAAATATCACAATGCTCTATTAGAAATTTTAGCTGTCTCAGTTTCAAGCCTCATATGAACCTATGACCATCCAATTCACCATCGACTCCTCTTATACTCAAATCAGGATTCATTTCTGTACCCAAATCAGTAAATAAACCGTCTTTCCCCATATTCGTTAAGAATCACATACTCAGCAGTAGTAAGGAAACAAAATCAAGGGAAATACAGACATATATAGGCACATCACGCAATAATAAACGGTCCATTCAACTGTCCAGTCCATCCCATAAACCTTGATACCGATCTCATTCAACTGCCTCGCCATGCTGCCACATCAATCCAAGGTAGGCCAACCATCAACCACCAGACTAGTCAAACCAAACTACCCGTTTTAAATGACAGAGGAACGGAAACCGTTCTTACCTGTGCTCATTCAAGCCGTGCATGACCACAACGAGCGCCCTGCAAACATGCATCACCAACAGCAAGGACAAATGATCAACACAGTAACAAATTTTGTGGGGATAAAAAATAAGAAAAACTACCGAACGGTATACCATTCTCATGCGTAAAATGGCATCTCACCATTACTCCTCCGCCTCGCAATCTCCTAAGCATGCGCCGCTGGTCCCTCCCTCTCATGCTCCCGTCCGCCGCTCCCTCCCTCCTCGCCACCGTTCCCTTAACTCTCCTCCGCCACCGAATCCGGCCCCCTCGCTGCGGGTTTACCCTCCGGACATAGAAGGAGGTCAGGGGGAGACGGTGGCCCGGCGGTGGGCGGCGGCGGGGGTGATGGGTGGGGTAGAAGGGCGGTGGCAGTGGCGGTTGTGGCAGTTAGGTTGGGCAGGGCGGAGCGGCAGGGAGGGGTCAGGGGCTGCGTGGCGAGGCGGCAATGGCGGCGCCGGCTGTGAGTGGTGGTGGAGGGGGGGGGGCAAAGGAGGAGCGTGGAGTTGGGCCGACGCCAGAGAAGAAGGCCAAGAGGGTGGCGCTCAGAAGAGAGAGGAAGGGGAGCAAAGCAGCGGAGGAGGAGCGGCGCTGGTTGGCTATACTGTTCAGATCGATCTGAACGGTATAGTGTGGCGTAGTAGCGCTCTAAACAAATTTTTGGATTTAATTCATCTCTTTCTATATAAAATTCAACGTCTCTCACCTTGGCTTGATGGCGTAGGAAGACGCGTAGGGCCACCAGTACTACGGGAACAGTGTCTCGCCCGCGCGGGGTAGGGAGGAGCTCGTACTCCTACCCCGCCTCCCACGCCTGCCGCACAGCGACCTCCTGGTGTGATGACACCTGCCTTCGCATAGCGGCCATGGGAGACCTACCTAGCACTCACAACACCACAGCCTTCCTCTTCTTCCCACCGCCGCTACCACGATCCCTGGCCACACGCCAATGAAAGGGCAGGAGCAGGGCTAGACGTCGCCGCCATGCTCGCTAGGCTGGGCCGGGCTAGTCCAAACATGGCACACTATGCTAGGCCGAGCCATGTCAATCGATGGCCGATTTTTTAGGCCCGGCCTCCGCCCCTTATCTATACCGTGCTAGCTCGGCCCACAATGTGGTGGGCCTGTGCTGGCCAGCTGGGCCTTAGGTTGACACGGAAAAGCCTAGCCTGATGCCTACCTCTAACAACGATAGCTCCGCCACTGCACAATCTGATTTTTTTACTTGTAAGGAAAATGCACGGCACTGTAGCACTGTATTATTAACTTTACTTGTAATGCATTGGTGACCACGCCGTCAGAAGAAAAAGTTGGTTACTTGCGCATGCATCACCACTGCCCAGTTCATCGCCGAAATGCAGCACCTTAGCTGAACTGAAGCACTTGTGTCACCCGGAGGCCGGATCACTAGATCAGAGACAGCGACATTAGCTAATGTCCCGTTACAAGCAGCGATTACTTCCGGTTTTGAGAAACAAAAAACTATTTGAAATGCTATTTTTTCTTTTTTATATATTATCTACAAAAATATAATAGTTTTTATTTTTTAATTAAATATTTTAGAAAAAAAACTAATAGCTGTTACGCGCTATTCCAGTAAAAGAAAAGAAAAGCAAAAACAGCACTTTTGGACACTAAGGCCAAGTAGTAATAAAGGCCATTAAAACTGTACGCGGTGGACCAAAAAGAGAGAGGAAATGAAAAGTTCGTACCTGATCTGATCCGTTGCGTTTATGATGATGTCTCTGCAGGTCCACGAGGAACCCGTACAACGTCGGCAAGGTCTCCGGTGGCTCCTCCAGCGGCTCCGCCGCCGTGGTCTGCGCCGGCCTCTGTCCCATCGCGCTCGGCGTCGACGGTGGAGGCTAGCAATTCTCACTGGCAACACTAGCTGTACTGGGTTAAGATTCTGGGGACACTGAATTTGCTGATGTGGTTGTGTCTTCTGCTCCAGGATCTGTTCGGATGCCGGCCGCGCTGTGCGGTGTGGTTGGTTTCAAGCCGACCGCCGGACGGTTGTCCAATGCTGGGTACGTACATCACCTTCCATGAACGTGAAAAAACTCTCCGCAAATGGTTCTGATCAAATGGTTCAGGCACACAACATCTCAAAGCTAATGAAACATGCACACGAAATCGGCTTAAGAGTTAACGAAAAACAAGCAGGCAGCTTACAAATAGAAAAACCGATGTGTGCATATATATCATTCATGTCGCTCAAAATGGTGCTGCTGCGGTTTCAGGGTTCTTCCGTTGAATTGGACTGTCGGGATGCCGGGGATCTTGGCAGGGACGGTGGAGGATGCTGCCGTCGCGTCAGTGACCTCTCTTTCTTTCAGAAACTGTTACCGTCAATCTTATTGCCATCAGCTATATGCATAGCATGAGCTGAAAAGTAAAAATCTTGTGGTGTTTTGGCTATTTCAGTTATTCAGCTATCGTTGATCAGTCTCAGCCATCTTACTTGCGGGTAAAGGCCAATTCTTTGTTACATTTCTTAGAGCATTCACCATTCAGTGAGATTGACTTACTGACAGAGTTGCCTTGCAGCCTGAGTTGAATCTGCCTTTGCTCAAGTCTACACTGTCCATTAGTAACATCAAACTAGCAAAATATTCAAAGGTTAGTGGGACTGTAAGCCAAAATGATAAGTTAAAGGGACTCTGAACGTTGTGCTAACCCTGCGACAAAAACAGTGGTTTAAGGACAGTGCAGAGGACATCGGAAGCTGCTGTGACAAAGCTCTTCAGACGCTGCACACACAATACGGCTGGGAGGTAAGAAAGACTCTGTAGCTAAAGTGGATTGGCAGAAAGAAATGTAGCAATAATTTTGTCAAGAACTCCATGATATCTCATGTAATCTGGCAGAAAGAAATCTCATTTCTTCTTGCGATTCTCTCTTCACTGCAAGACTCTGGATGTGACTATACCCGAGATAGAGGAGATGCGCCTTGCGCATTACGTGACGATCGGTTCAGAATGCTCTGCTTCACTTGCTAAATATCTTGACAAACTGTAAGTAGTTGATATGATGTCTTCTGTGCATTTTAATGCAATAAACTTTGAGTCACGATTGAACCGACCACGTCCTTTGAATTGTGCCAGGAAGAAATCTGAAATCGGATGGGATGCACGAGTCACGCTGAATGTCTTCGGTTCATTCAGCAGCAGAGCTTACCTGAATTCGCAACGAATCCGGTAGGCTATGATTTGTTAGATAGAGTCTCTCAACATTAGAATAGTGATAAATTTCTTAGGATATTGCACAAATAGTAAAATTGAGTGTTCTATTCATTATCTTGATGGTCCATATAATCTAATATCGAACTGCAAAACATGTATTCAGGAACCGTCAGATGTACTTCCACAAGGAGATCTTCAAGACAGCAGACGTTATTGTGTCACCAATGACTGGGTATTTGCAGATGTCATCACTCTCAAATTAGCCACACATGCGTCACTTGTCACTGAAATTAGTATTCAGCCTTCACCAATCAATACCAACTACTTCTGCAGTGTGACTGCCTACACGCTACAAGATGACGCACTAAACAGCGGAGAACTAGACTACATAAACGGAGGTAACCAACCAGAATTCAAAAAACATTTTTCAGTAACTGCATACCATGTATGCTAACTCGGTGACATGTTGTTTCAACCAAAGCTGCGTTGATCCGGTACTCAATAGCAGGGAACTTTCTCGGTTTGCCGGCCATTACCGTCATGGTAACAGAAATCTGAACTCGGTCTACTTTCTGCAGATACAAAATCTATCTACACAATGCTTAAGAAATTAACAACTTACATGATTGTATAAACTGGTGATCAACCTGTCAGGTTGGGTATGACAAGGGCGGACTGCCCGTCGGCCTTCAGTTCATCGGCAGGCCGTGGTCCGAAGCGACTTTGCTCCACATAGCATTCGCAATGCAGGCAAGTGAAATCAGCAATCTGTCCAAAGTATCAGCTGCTAAAATGTGAAGATGTGTTCCTACTTTCTCGTACTGATTACTGAAACCTCCTGCGATTCTGGCTGGCTGCAGGAAGCGTGCATCAAGGACTACAGAAAGCCTGCAGTGTTCTATGATGTCCTCAAGAAAGACTGAGAGCGTGGTCAAGAGCCGGCTGCAGATATGTCAGTTCGTCGTTTTGATCAAGTGAAGAGATGTAGCAAATTGTTCCTCCATTGTGTAAGAACTTAAAAATGATCTGGCTACTCATTTAGCGTACAGGATCTGGAAGAAAGGAAGCAATAAAAAACGCAAAATAGCTCGAGTTCAGTAGCAGCTTAGGCTCAGGGGATTCAGTTGATGTAAGCAGTAATGTGAAACATTGTTTTGTGTACGGTTGTGCAAAATATATAAATATGGTATGAATTTTGGGCTACACTGAGGTGTTTAATCCTAGCATCTTTGCAAGGGCAGTGGTAGCTGCTCAAGATTTGTGGAAAAGAAAGAGAGGAATTTAGCTGCATCAGTAGCTGCATGTGGGGCTCTGACATGTGGGTCCCACGGTAGACCGCCGCCCCAATCGGATTGTCAGCGCCATGAACGCGCGTACACGTGGCGACAAGCACCTCCAATTATTATTTCGCGGATGGACGATACTGCCCCGCTGCCTATGTGGGGGGCAATTACGTCCTCTTCTCCGGGTCTACGGATTTTCTACGAGTTTAAGCAGCAGATGGAGAACAGCTAAAAAGTTTGGAAAGAACCCTAGTACCCTACTGTATTTCTTCTCTCTCTCTCTCTCACTCTGTTTTTTTTTCCGACCGAACCATGTCCATTTTATTTCAAGGATGCTGGGCTATATAGAATGCGTTCGCTCCTGCTAGAAAACTAAGAAAAATTTGTAATGTCTCCTTGTCACGTGCCAATTCAATGAAGGGACAAGATAGATTGATCCGTTCTAGGAAAATAGAAAGAAAAGAGTACTCCGCATCAATATATACCTTAAACCATAAATAATTTTGGCAATATAATTGCGAATTGAATCTCCCAATTCCTTAGTTATGCTCTTTTTATGGTGTTTGATCTTAAAGGCAGCCAAGACGCCATGGATGTGGAGTGACAAGACCTGCAAGAAAGCAAGCACGACTAGTAGCTTTGTGATGGTCATGTTTGTTAGATACTTGCCAACTTGCTCTTGTTCAAGGCTTCGATCCATCTCTTGGTCGATGTTTAAGGTGTATGGGTTGTGTGCAGTATATATATATATATATAGAGCTCAGGAACAGCAATTGATATGCTGCTTGGGTTAATTGTGTTAGATTGATCTCTCCCAGATTAGCCCAACGGCTAATCTGGACCCTGATCACGCGCCCTGATCGGGGGCGCTCAGCCCAACAACTGGCTGATGGGCCCCCGTCGCGCTGCGCAATAAATACAGGGGTGGGGGCCGGCGGCTCGGACTACGAGATTCGCCTGAGCCGTACAACCTCACCCGAAAAACCCTAACCGATCAGAGAGGGGGCGCAGTCAGCGACGGGAAGCACATCGCCGTTGACGTCGCCGGATCTACGCCGCCGCCGCCACCATCTTCTTCCCCAACCGTCGCTGCCCGTGCGCAGACTACATCGACGAACCAGCGATGGCCGGGTCTTCCTCCCACGCCTCCGACGGTCAGTACCCTCTTCCCCTCTCCCTTCCCTCTCAGATCTAAACCCCAAGCGAAAGAGAAGAAGGCTACAATGGTATCAGAGCCTGGTTGAGAAACCCTAAATCCCCACTATCCCGAAAAACCCCAATCTGGATCGGCGGCAAACAATAAAAAAAATGGATCGGGGATACCTGGAGGCCGCCGCTGCCGCATCCCAGGGAGCCGCCGGCGTCGCCGCCTCTTCCCGCGCCGGGTAGCCGCGCCGCCACTACTCCCTGGCACCGCGCCGCTCGGGCCGCCGTCGGACGCCGCCGGGAGCCGCTGCAGCTCCGCGCGTCGGGGGCCGCCGCCGCCTCCTCCGGTTGGCGCAACCGAGGCCGCCGCCCGCTCCGAGTAGCCCGCCGTGCGCCGCACCCCGCGCGGGCGCCGCCTTGCCGCCGCCTCTGGGCCGCCATGCTGCCGATGCGCGCAGCCGCTCCCGTGCGCGTAGCCCCGCCGCGGCCGCCGTCCCCTTGCCCGCGTAGCACCGCCGTGCGCCGCGCCTCCGCGCGGGCGCCGCCTTGTGCCGCCCCGCCGCTTGGGGCCGGGTCGCCGCTGCCGCCTCGCCGCTCGGGACCGTCCTCCTCCCGCCGCTGGGGCAGCTCGCCGCCGCCCGTTGCCTTGCGCGCGGGAGCCAGCCGCCGCCGCTGCTCCGTTTTTTTTCGGATGGAGCAAGGGGCAAATGCCCCTAGGGTTAGGGTTTGAGGCCCGAAGGGGGTTTTGTTCGGCCGATTTTCACTCTCAGCCGTTGATTCTTTTGGATGGCCGAGATCGGGCGAGGAAAATTGGGCCGGCTGTTTAGCCTGCGGGTTTTTTGGGCTCGCATGGGAGAAAGAGGCCGCGGGCGCGGTGGCCGGTTGGGCTGCCGTGGGCCAAGTTTGGCCATTTGAACAGTAATTCAATTTAATGAATTTAATTGTTTTTCAGAAGCTTTTTTGATGGAATTTGAATGAAAATTGAACCAAAATCTCTGTAAATTTTTGCACCAACGTGTTAATTATTTCCAGAGATTGATGAGTACAGTAATGGTGTTTCTGAATATGAATTATTTTAGAATAATTTCATGTTGATTATTTTTCAGTAGCACCTTAATTGATAATTTGGCTATTTTTTTGCTAAATTAAATCTGTCAAAAATTGAACCAACGGGATATTTTTGACAGAATAGAAAAGTATAGTAGATGCTTCTGAAAAATAGAGAATTCACAATTTCCGCTGCAAAAGATATTACTGATTGATTTTTCATTATTAAATTCGAACCAACGGAAGAATTTAATTTTGAAAAAAATAGAGATAAATCCCAGATAATTATGATATTGTTATTTTCTGACCAACGTTGATAATAACAATATTATAATTTTTAATTGATGTTTTTTATGCATTATTTCTATTTCTGCCCAACGGTGATGTAGATTTAATGTATAGATAAAATTGATTTAATTGTATGTCGTATTTTCGACCAACGTTGTAAATAAGGCATATAATTTTGCTGTTATTAATGTTTAAATGTTCTCACTGTATATGGATTATGGTTTCAGGAGGATACTCCTTGATGGGCTACATCAGGGATATCCCTGTTCTCAAAGGAGACAATTATGGTGAATGGAAGAAAAAGATTGACCTAGCCTTCATCTTGGCTGAGGTGGACTGGGTAGTCACCACACCGTGTCCCACAGAGCCTGTGGCACCGGTGAGGGACGAAAATGAGGCTGATGCTGCTTGGCAGACCAGACAGAGGGACTTTGCTCCCATAAAGATGTCATATGATCTTGATCATAAAAAGTGGGTCACTGCCAACAAGAAATGTTTGGCTGTGATAAAGAACACGATTGAGCCTGCTATTGTGGGCTCAATCGCAGAGTGTGACACTGTCACAGAGTACCTTGAGAGGATAAAGAGCCAGTTTACTGGCTCTTCAAAGACTTATGCTACACAGCTGATTAAGCAGCTTGTGACAGAGAGGTATTCTGGTGGTGGCAGTGGCATAAGAGAGCACATACTGAGGATGAGTAACATTGCATCCAAGCTTAAACCAATGGATTTGGCTCTCAAGGATGAGTTCCTTATTCATTTGGTTTTTGCTTCCTTGCCAAAAGAGTTTGACACTTTTGTTGTCAACTACAATATGCAGCCCGAAAAATGGGACTTGGAGAAATGCATAGCTATGTGTGTGCAAGAGGAGGAAAGAATTAAATCCTCACATGGTGGATCCATCAACTATGTGAAGGATAACAAGAAAAAGAATTTTAACAGTACCTCCTTCTCAAAGAACAAGGGAAAAGCCTCTGTCCATCAGCCCCAACAGAATAAATTTGCTGTAGACAAAGATCAGTGTCTTCACTGCAAGAAGACGAGACATTACAAGAAGAATTGTCCTGATTATTTAAAGATGATAATGGCAAAGAAAGGTGAGAACATTATTATCTTTGTAAATGAATGCCTGTATGTGAAATATTCGAAATCCACTTGGTGGATTGACTCAGGAGCAACTGTTCATGTTGCTAATTCATTACAGGGATTCCGTTCGACGAGGACTACACAAAGAAAAGAAAGATGCATTAAAGTTGCAAATGGAGTCCAAGCTGAAGTTGAAGCCGTTGGCGATCTTTCATTAGAGTTAGCTAATGGCTCCAATCTTTTACTCAGAGATGTCCTTTTTGTTCCCTCTTTACAGAGGAATTTGATTAGTGTTTCAAATTTGGACAAAGATGGTTATGATTGTAATTTTGGAAATGGCAAGTGTGAAATAATGTTTAATAAAGAATGTGTTGGTCTTGCCATCTTACAGAATGAGCTTTATTTGTTGTCACTTCGTGAAAATGTGAATTCCGTATGTGATGATGTGAATGTCGTATGCGATAATGGGAACGTCGCGTGCGAGAAAGTGATTGAATCCTCGTCTACAAATGTAAACAGAAAACGAAAGAGAACTCTAGATGAGTCGTCGAAATTATGGCACTGTCGTTTAGGCCATATTTCGAGGGGGAGAATAGAAAGACTAGTTAAGAATGATATTCTTCCTCCATTAGAGTTCTCAGACTTGGAGCAATGCAGAGAATGCATTAAAGGAAAATATGTAAAGAAAATTAAAAAAGACGCTAAAAGAAGCACAGGAGTTCTACAAATTGTTCACACAGACATTTGTGGTCCTTTTCCTGTGACAAGTGTGGATGGTTATGACTCGTTCGTAACATTCACGGATGATTACTCCCGTTATGGATATATTTATCCAATCAAAGAAAGAAATGAAGCCTTGGATAAATTCAAGATATTTAAGGCTGAAGTTGAAAACCAACACGATTTAAAGATTAAGATAGTCCGATCTGACCGTGGGGGGGAGTACTACGGTCGACATACCCCATATGGACAAGTTCCTGGACCTTTTGCAAGGTTTTTACAGGAAAATGGCATAGTGGCCCAGTATTCTATGCCGGGCGAACCTCAGCAAAATGGAGTAGCTGAAAGACGCAACCGTACCCTGATGGATATGGTGCGAAGCATGATGAGCTATTCTACACTGCCATTGAGTTTGTGGATGGAGGCGTTGAAAACCGCCATTCATATTCTCAACAGAGTGCCTAGTAAGTCGGTGCCCAAAACACCGTACGAGTTGTGGACAGGAAGAGTTCCCTCACTAAACCACTTACGTGTGTGGGGGAGTCCTGCTGAGGCTAAAGTATTTAACCCAAACCTTGGGAAACTTGATCCCAAAACAGTAAGTTGCCATTTCATTGGCTACCCTGAAAAGTCAAAAGGTTATCGTTTCTACTGTCCAGACAGATATACAAAGTTTGTAGAAACATGACACGCTGTCTTCTTAGAGGATGACATGATGAGGGGGAGCATGGTAGCTCGAGAGATTGACCTTGAAGAGAAGCGGGTGTATGCGCCCACTCCGATGATTCAAGAGCCATTTTTCACACTACCTGCTGTCGCTGCACCGACGGTGCAAGACACTGTGGTGCCAGCACCTGTTATTGTTTCTCCCGTGGCAACAATGAATGAGAATGAAGAACCTGTTCTTCAGGATCATATAGAACCTATTGCCACAGATGGGGGGAGCAACAGCAGCCTCAAACAGTAGATGTACCAAATGAGGAGGCCCCGAGGAGGTCTCAAAGAGTAAGAAGATCAGCTATTTCTGATGATTATCAGATTTATCATACAGAGGAATTTCAAATGGAGGATGATCCCACCTCATTTGAAGAAGCCATGAGAAGCGAAAATTCCTCAAAATGGCTTGAGGCCATGGAAGAGGAGATGAGGTCCATGAAGACTAATAAAGTCTGGGACTTGGAAATTATTCCTAAAGGAGCCAAAATAGTAGGCTGTAAATGGGTCTACAAGACAAAGCATGACTCCCAAGGGAATGTAGAAAGATACAAAGCGCGACTTGTGGCAAAAGGATTTACGCAAAGAGAAGGGATTGATTACAATGAGACATTTTCTCCAGTCTCATGTAAAGATTCCTTCAGAATCATAATGGCATTAGTAGCACATTATGATTTAGAGTTACATCAGATGGATGTAAAGACGGCATTTCTTAATGGGGATTTGGAGGAAAATGTTTACATGGTACAACCAAAAGGTTTTGTCGTGGAAGGAAATGAAAGAATGGGATGCCGCCTAAAGAAATCGATTTATGGGTTAAAGCAAGCTTCAAGACAGTGGTACTTGAAGTTTGACAGTACAATAAGAAAATTTGGGTTTAAAGAGAATGTAGAGGACAACTGTGTTTATGCAAAGTTTAAAGATGGGAAGTTTATCTTCCTAATCCTGTATGTGGATGATATCCTACTGGCTAGTAGTGATGTCAGTCTGCTACTGGAGACAAAGAAGTTTTTGTCCTCAAACTTTGATATGAAAGATCTTGGTGAAGCTTCGTTCGTTCTAGGGATCGAAATTCACCGGGATAGAAACAAGGGGATATTGGGACTGTCACAAAAGGCATACATAGAGAAAGTCTTAAAGAAATTTGGTATGCATAAATGTAGTCCTTCACCTGCACCTATAGTCAAGGGCGACAGATATGGGGATTTTCAATGCCCTAGGAACCAGTATGAGATCGATCAAATGAAAGCGGTTCCATATGCTTCAGCTGTCGGAAGCTTACAGTATGCTCAAGTGTGCACACGCCCTGACTTAGCATTTGTTACCGGGTTACTTGGCAGATTCCAGAGCAATCCTGGAATAGAACATTGGAAATTGATAAAGAAAGTCTTGCGTTATTTGCAAGGAACAAAAGGCCTCATGATAACATACAGAAGATCAGATTTACTCCATATAGTGGGGTATACAGATTCTGATTTTGCGGGAGATGATAGAAAGTCTACATCCGGATATGTATTCACTCTCGCTGGAGGAGCTATATCGTGGAAAAGCTCAAAGCAAACCGTCACTACATCGTCCACAATGTATGCCGAGTTTGTAGCATGTTATGAGGCTACGGGGCAGGTGAACTGGCTAAAGAAGTTCATACCCGGTTTAAAAGTGGTTGACGACATCAATAGACCACTTAAGTTGTACTGCGATAATAAACCCGCAGTAACGTATGCCCACAACAATAAGTCAAGTGGTGCTGCCAAACACATTGACATAAAGTACTATGTTGTGAAAGATAAAGTTCGGGATCAAATTATAAGTTTAGAGCATATAAGTACCGCAAAGATGTTAGCGGATCCGCTTACTAAAGACTTACCACCCAACGTGTTCAGAGAACATGTAGCCGGCATGGGTTTAAGGGAAAGCCTATGATTCCTGGACTAAAAGATGGCCCAAAAGATTAGAGTAACTATTTCAGAACAGAGAGGTGTATTGTAGCTGTTGAATCTATCGGCGATTGACCGTGACGATGAGACATGTTCTATGCACTAATCTGTGATGGAATGTGTAAAGTCAAAAGTAATTAAAGTTAAAGCATAAAGGAGATCAAGGGGGAGAATGTTAGATTGATCTCTCCCAGATTAGCCCAACGGCTAATCTGGACCCTGATCACGCGCCCTGATCGGGGGCGCTCAGCCCAACAACTGGCTGATGGGCCCCCGTCGCGCTGCGCAATAAATACAGGGGTGGGGGCCGGCGGCTCGGACTACGAGATTCGCCTGAGCCGTACAACCTCACCCGAAAAACCCTAACCGATCAGAGAGGGGGCGCAGTCAGCGACGGGAAGCACATCGCCGTCGACGTCGCCGGATCTACGCCGCCGCCGCCACCATCTTCTTCCCCAACCGTCGCTGCCCGTGCGCAGACTACATCGACGAACCAGCGATGGCCGGGTCTTCCTCCCACGCCTCCGACGGTCAGTACCCTCTTCCCCTCTCCCTTCCCTCTCAGATCTAAACCCCAAGCGAAAGAGAAGAAGGCTACAAATTGGGCATGTTAATTCAGTCTCATTTCTTTTGTTTTGTAACCCCCCTCAGGGGCAGACCCAATGCGACATTGGCCTCCTCCTTTCCTATGGCTTTGGTGAGGATGAGGAGCTCACCGTGTACGATCCCCTTGCGCGGACTGCTGACTTGTTCCGTTGGTTTGAAGCCATCAAGTTCAACTTCGGCTTCCACTCCATCCAATACGCCCTCCTGGCCGACGAGGCCGACGCCTCGTTCTAAGTTGTCACCGCCCAGTTTTATCTGGACCACATGACGGCTGTGGTATTCTCCTTCCGCACTGGGGAGTAGGGCGCTGCTACCCTTCTTGACAAGACACGACATGTATCATAGCTTCCAAAATAGCTAGCCAAAGTTACAATAGTATTTTTCTATCTCTTACCGGTAGTGCGGTAGGCTACCGTGGGTCAGAAACTCAACATTCAGTAAATCGGTGAGTAAGATCCATTAACCCTTCCTAAAATTCGATCTAAGTCGGCTAGTGTCAATGCATCTGATCCTTGGCGAGGATAGGTTACTAGGCATCAACAAAAGAGGAATGGTGGCATGCGCCGCGGATTGGCATTGCAAAGAGGTTTTGCTAGGCCTTCATTGCCCTAGTTATTTTGGCCCACTGCCTCGTATAGAAAGAGCATAATGCACGCATTTTTCAGTCAACACTGAAAACTAAGACATGAGCCCATGTGCACACCGTGTAGGGAAAAATTGGCCGTCGACACCGAAAACAAGGCAATAAAGTATATGTTCTTTTGAGTAAATTATACTTTGCACTAAATAAATTTACACAAGTTTTATTTTACACCGAGATTAGCTAATATTTTCACTTTGCATCATCCTAACAGAAAAAATATTTCACTCACCCTCAGGGCCGGCCCTGGAGGGGGGCGAGAGGGGCGGCCGCCCCGGGCCCCCAAAATCCAGGGGGCCCCCATATACTATGTAAAGTATATACATGCTTTGAAGATTTATCTTGGACCTTTTAGCCACCGTAGTTGGTCCACATACGAATTATTATTTTTGTTATGGTTGATATGGCAATCAATAGATTGAAAAGTAGATTTCAAGAGCTCCAAACATTTGGAAGTATATTTGAATTTTTAATGAGTTCAACAACATTAAAGTCATTGGATCGAACTGAATTAAAAGAATGTTGTATAAAATTCGCAGAAACTTTCTCTCTAGATGGTTCGTCTGATGTTGAGTTAAATGATCTAATTTCTGAGTTAAGTGTTATGCATTTGACTTTATCAGATAAACCAATGTCTGCTATGGAGATCTTTGAGATTGTCAGAGAAGCGGATTGTTATCCTAATATTTCTATTGCTTATCGGATTTTATTTACTATGCCTGTGACTATGGCATCAGCTGAAAGAAACTTTTCAAAGTTGAAATTGTTGAAGAATTATTTAAGGTCAACAATGTCTCAAGAGAGGTTAAACGGTTTGACAACTTTATGTATTGAGAAGAAATTATTGGATGAAATTGATATCAATACCATCATCAATGACTTCGCATCTAGAAATGTTAAAAGAAAATTTTAAGGTAATATCTATAAACTCTTTGATATGAATTTTTTTAATACATAATGCATTTTAAGTGTTTGTTGGTAAAATTATACACACACACACATATATATATATATATGTGTGTGTGTGTGTGTGCGCGCGCGCATGCGCGTATATGTATGTAGATTTATATTTAGATATTTATGCTAGGGCCTCTATTTCTAGTTTCGCCCCGGGCCCTTAAAATCCTAGGACCGGCCCTGCTCACCCTAGCTTCAGCGCAACGCCCCTTCAACACTGCCAGCTTTGCAGTCGTCTTCACCCCGCACTCCGCCGACATCTCCCTGCCATTCTTCCTGGAGGAGATTGTGGCCCTGCCGCCGACCAAGAAGGGCGTTGCCTCCATCACTTTCATGCTTGGGATGCTTCGAACGGCGATGCTCCTCCACACTAGTGTTGTGTTAATCTTTTGTACTGAACAAGAGTTTGCATGGTCTTATTAATGTATACATGAGTCCGCGACTGCGTGCACGAAGTAATTGGTGTCTTGCATGTAGGTGCATGTGTTTTACTTGGTTGATTAGTGGAATGCGTCGTGAGGTTAGTGGCCTGAGTTTCGGATCAGGCTGTTGCCCACGCAGCACAGAATGAGCAAATGCCGCTGTGGCCTGCGGGTGGTGGTGTAGGTGCTCTTCTTCGAGAAGTTCAACCTTCGCATGTCCATCGTCGGGTGGTTCTTCCTTCTTTGTGACCGACAACGCGACAGCTGACGGTGCGCACCTGCATCCAGGCAACAGCGCCATCGTCCCCAAGGGCGGTGCCATCGTTGGCCAGGCCGAAGCCGATATCGACCCACCCAAGGGGCCGAGAGCGAGGCCATCACTGACGTGAAGGAGCAGTCAGGAGCAAGCGCAAGTGCCCTGAGTGAAGCATTATTTTGGCTAGAGTGGTGCAAAGTGAAAGTACTAGCACAAATGAAACTCATGTAAACTTACTTGATGTAAAATGTAATTTACTCATTTTTTAAGTACAATGGTAGACGCCACACGCACTCATGCACGTACGTCCCAACTCATACACACATGGGTGCATCCATATGCACACACCTAATTAGAGCGGAAGTCTATATCTCACGGAGCACGAACAAACGATTTAATCACTGAATGTATCCACGTGTGTGTATACTCTCCCTTTTTGAGACCTAGCCTGAGGGCATAAGTAGAAAATCCTTCAGTCAATCCAGGGATCAAACTTAAGATCAGTGGGTTCGAAACACGCAAACCTACCACTGAGCTAATGTTCAGTTCCTATGGGCATTGCTAACGCTTAGACGTACGATAGCAGTTTTCCCATCCTACACATATCCGTCGTTGGATTTTTGTAAACATATGGATCCCACATTGTCGGATCTCCTTCATGATTGACGCAATAAAAAAACCTCGATTGTAACAAAGTGTACAACCAAGTGTAATAAAAATCTGTTGGGTTACGTCAGAAAACACTTAGGCATTCCTCCATGTAACAATTGAAACAACTCATAAAATATTTTGATTTCGAGTGTGGAACATTGTACAATGATTGTTGCAATATTGAGAATAAAATTGAAAAATACATTCTCTCAACAAAAATGGTACTATATCAAAAAATAACAATGGCAACATTTAGACGTTGAGGACGTAATATTTTGGATTGCGAAGTGCAACATCTCAATAATCTGTACTGCAACATTCCAAAAAGAAAATTCAACATCTTAAATCACCTATTGTAAAAAAACCTTATAGATGCAACAAACACTCGACTCACTGGTTTTGGTCTTGGCGGCGGCGAAGGAGGCGGTTAGCCTGATTCCACATCACCAGTAGGCCTGGATCTAGCAGGACCAAAGGCCAGTTCAATGGCTCATCGTTGGCTCCCTCCAATTTGCACAGATCCGACATCCCCTAGCTCCTCTAGCTTGTCGCCTCAATGCCCTTTAGTCTGGAGAGAGAAGCCATTGTAAGCAACAACAATCAGCGGAGCGGAGGAGGCATGGCCCCACAGGCGAGTGGAGAAGGCTAGGAGGCCTTGGCCCTAGATGTTGGACGGGGAAGAGAAAGCACAGAAAGAGAGCAATCATGGGTAAAACCTAAGAAAAATTAATGCAATAGAGAGATGAGGAATGGAATGGACGAGAATAATAGTGGTCTAGTGGTCTAATACAGCACGACTACATAACGATGGATTTGGTTTATTAGCGAGTGGGATACGTCCTCGCCGTAGCAATATTCAAGTATAATAGACTATAGAGTTCATGCTTTCAAAAACATACCTTAAGATTGAATTTGCAATATTTAAGAACGACAGTTTGGTCCACCGAAAGGCGAATACAGCTTTACGTGCACACGGTGCACCTGACCCAAAAATGTTCCTTCCACGGGCCCACACGCAGTGGCACACCGCTTCGCGGCACTTTCACCTTCTACACCCCGGAGACGGACATGACTGCCCCTGCCGACCCCGCATTAGATCCGGAGGGGCAAAACCGTCCACCGAAAAATATCGGCGTGCCCCTCTCGTCTTCTCCCCTCCTCCCCAACCCAAACGCTTCTTCAGATCAGATCGGCGGAGCCAAGAACCCCAGAAGGAAAGAAACGATCTCGCAAGCTCTCGCGAGGGGAGGGAGGCCGACCTGCTCATCTCGAGGAGGAGACGAGGGTTCGGCGGTTCCGGATCGCAGCAGCAGGAAGAGGAGCAGCAGCAGGAGGAAGATGTCGTCGACGTTCAGCGGCGATGAGACGGCGCCCTTCTTCGGCTTCCTCGGCGCCGCCGCCGCGCTCGTCTTCTCATGTACGGCCCTGTCCCATTTTTTCCTCTCGAAATTCGCGGGCTTTTCTTCTCGCGGAGGAGGAGGTCTCGTGGTCGCTTACGTGGGGGAAAGATTGGAGCTTGGGCCTGCTCCTTCTCCGATCCATGCTGCTAGGATGCTGCTCGTTCGATTCGTGAGGCCCTGGTGCTCGCAGTTGCTCTGATCTACCGTAATTCGCGAGCTGTTTGCTCCATTCCGACCTAGATTTGATCCGTTTAGCAGACGACGTGCACGCGCACTTGCAAACTGGAATTTTTTTGATCTGATCTGAACGCCACTTGGGATCTCCCCCCCTCTCTCTGGCTGTGCCTTGCAGGCATGGGGGCGGCGTACGGGACGGCCAAGAGCGGCGTCGGCGTGGCGTCCATGGGCGTGATGCGCCCGGAGCTCGTCATGAAGTCCATCGTGCCCGTCGTCATGGCTGGTGTGCTCGGTATCTACGGCCTCATCATCGCCGTCATCATCAGCACCGGGATCAACCCCAAGGCCAAGCCCTACTTCCTCTTCGACGGCTACGCGCACCTCTCGTCTGGCCTTGCCTGTGGCCTAGCTGGTCTTGCCGCCGGCATGGCCATCGGCATCGTCGGTGACGCTGGAGTCAGGTAATAGATGCTTACTTGTACCTTCTCTTGTCGTGATCTTCCTGCACGTTGATTTTGCTGTAACTGGCATGTATGTTGGTTTGCTATTGTCAGTAAGTTGCTTGTTGTTAATGCATGTGCACGTGACTTTGGCTAACCTATGAGTATTGATTGCATTGGAAGAGGTGTATTTGGGAGAATGACGCTGACCAATTTCATAGGCCTTGATCTATTAGTTGATCTGTTTCGGATCTGCCTAGTAATGACATTTGTATCACAATTCACAAAAGCTATACATCTCTGTTGGCGGTTGCGCTTTCCAGTTAATGTTGATAGCGTCAAAATTACTTCTATTTGCTTGTGTTAGTAGGACAATTCCATCTTTAAAAAAATTAAATGGAAGTGACACCATGGATCATTCTCTATATAAATCCACTTAAGATGTTTATATCTAGTTCATTAATGAGCTGAAAACCTGAAGGTGAACCTATGTGAGCAATTTCTTACTATAATAACAGTTCCTTATACATGTCATGACAATTGTATCAATTATCTTAGGAAGTAACCCTAATTAATATTAAAAAAATAACAATGAGGCTACTTCTTCCCAAGCATTATTTTCAGTTCCTGTATCTTTATTGTGTTATTTTAAATAAATGTTGTATGTACTCGACATATTTGTTGTGCCTCTATTTTGATATCTTGTTTAACTGAAAAACATTGTTTAGCAGAGAAAGGTATGTCTTTGTTGATTTATGCTATATCTTCAACGTTATGCTTTATGTTTGTCTTGGTTTTTGTAGTTTCCTAGCTAGTAGGATATCCTATCTGTATGTTGTTTCATTTCTGAGACTGTGCATGTTGTGTTCGTAAGTTTTTGCCACCATTCTAAGTTCTCTTCGATCATATTTGAACACAAGACTAGTTTGTTTTCCATGTACGAGTTGATCGCCTAAAGAGAGTTTTTACACATCCTGTGGTGTATGAAATGAACTTCCAAACTTGGAACTAGTTATACAGTAGAGAATTCCTGCTTTAGAGGAATGTATGGGATTTTGGGCTTTAAGTTAAAAGATTCTCTAGATTAAAAAGATGTATCCTTTCTACTTAGTTTGTGGCTTGATATGCTGAAGTCATTTCACACGAAATGCTATTGTAACAGTACTCCCATTGTATGGATAAAATTGCCTAACAGTAAATCCCCCGTTCTCATCATTCTCATTGTCTGCAGGGCGAATGCGCAGCAGCCAAAGCTGTTTGTGGGCATGATCCTCATCCTCATCTTTGCAGAAGCGCTTGCTCTCTATGGCCTCATCGTCGGCATCATCCTGTCGTCCCGTGCTGGCCAATCCCGTGCAGAATAGGCACGTTTCTATACAAGGCTCTGCGTGTCCTCTTGTTTTATATCCTTGAGACAACAAGCTGAACTTTAGGGGTTGTCATGTCTAGTTCTCATTCTTCTGTTCGGTCGAGGAAAACATCTGTAGGCAAGGGAGGTTTGCCCTTGCGGTGCCATTCTTTTTCCGTCATGATGGTGGGTGGTGGTGCATGCTTATTTATGCACAAGTTTTTGGGTCTGGCTGGACGGTGCTGTAATATGGTGAATAAGCAAGAACTTATGCAATGGAGCTTAAGACTCTTTTGTTCAGTCGTCCTTTTATTTTGTTTATTTTTTATTGCGTCTCATGATAAGGGGAAATTGCACATGGTTACAAGCTAGTACCAGTTTTCTACTGAATCCTTTGTTGTTTGCGACCATAATTCCCATTTGGAATGGATTTTTTTTGGGTTTTTTTGGGCAAAAACTCTTCTGCAAGAGGGGGAGTTTTGTCAAAAACCCATCCGCATCTTAAAAGCTCGTCAAGAACTCATTCGTAAGTTATGTGGTGGTAGATCCTACCCTAAAGGTCAATTTACTTGTTAAAGCTCCTATATGATGTTTGTATGGCAATCTCAGTAGGTCGGTTTTGTGAACTATGAATATGGAAGATGTGCCAGTGCAAGGTAGGGTGCACGAGGTGAGCGTGGGAGAATAAAGCGCGGTGTAAGAGCGGGGGAATAGAGGGACAAAGGAGATTGCTGACATTCTGGTTGTACGAGAGGATTCTCATAGTTTGGACGTACTCAGATGCAATTCTCTAGGTAGGAATGTCGACGATCAAATCATGGATCTTACTATTTCAAGAAAATAAAAAAAGGAGAACAGGACTATCGTTATTACTTGAATTGGTTACAAGATGCTCTTGACGAAAGATTACAAAGGGGATATTACTAGGCCTAGGATCGCTACTTCTTGACTTTGTAATATGTTGTCTAGTCGAGAAATCTCCTTCGCCCATTAGACTTAAATAGCGTCGAAGAGGTGTCGATTGTCTACGTGTGCATGCACCTTGTCGATACCTCATGTCTAGTCAAGCAAACGGTTGCTGTCAGCGAGAGAAACCTGACAAAAACTGTTCTTCGGTCATTGTCAGTGCGGGAGAATCATGGTGTTAACCGCAAGGTGGTTGCTGCCAGAGATGTAGGACCGAGTTATCATGCGGTTAGGAGGGATATAAAGCACGTGCTTTGTCCTACCGTGTGGAAGGGGTTCCCTAGAGGTGCGCTTATGTATCAGTTTGTAAGAACTTCCGAGTGGTGACTGGGCAGGAGAATGAACAGTGAGGACCAAGGATACTAGGGTAATATAGTCTTTTGTAGTTCATGACTAGAATACCTTTGAGGCCTTAATTGAGGATTAAAGCTGTATTTAATAAATTATTTAATCCTTGTCAGCTAGCCCCCAAACTTGAAGTGAAATCATAACTTGAATTTTTCCAATTGGAATTTCTGATTGGAATACAAGTCGGTGAATATTCTTTACCAAAAGTAACGAAGATGTTTTTATTCACTTAAGGTTGAAAAGGCTAACTAAAAGGAAACTGAAAGGTTTTAAGGTTTTATGCCCGTTAAGCACAAACCCCATAACCAATACCTCTGGTAGTGGGGAAAACCCTATACAAATTGATGTGGTACCTGTTGGCTTCATGTTTTTTTTAGAGAAAACCTTTCACACTCTTCAATCTTCTCTACCTCTCTACCCTAGTGTTTTTCAACTTTGGCTCCAAATCTGTAACATCCTGAACATATAAATTTGAAGAGTGTGAAGTTTTCGAATTATTTTTGCCAAATGTTTTATTTGAATTTGGAGTTTATGATATTTTTCTGAAAATTTAGTTAAGGTTCCAAAAAGTTGAAAGGACCAAGAAGAAAACAAACATATTTAAATACTAGAGAATTAAAATTTTAAAATGAGAATATGAAAAGATGATCCAGAAAGAACACGGAGAAAATTCGATTTAAAACCTTAAGACCCATTTCTAAAAATAATGGCAGGAATAATAAGGGAGCAAATATTTTAAAATGCCAATATATATGGATATATAAATATATATATGAATATATATATGCATAGGAATAGCCATATTAAAATTTTGCACCTACAAATATGGTGGCAAAATTATAAACACAAAATTTGGTGAGAAAAAGGGAATTAAAACAAATATATATATAATAATAAAATAATAATAATAATAATAATAATAATAATAATAATAATAATAATAATAATAATAATAATAATAATAATAATAATAATAATAATGGAGCCAGGCCGACCACCAGCCCGGCCCAGCTCCCATCTCTCCCACCCTCACCTCTCTGGCCGAAGCAGCCCAACCCCGCCACCCCGTTTCCCTTCCCGCATCGGCTGGCTGGCCCGCTCCCTGCGCGCGAGCTTGCCAGCCCGCTCCCAGCACCCCTCTCCCTGTCACGCGGGCCCCTCTGTCCCGCGCCTTCTCTCCCTCTGGCCAGCGGGCCCGAATGCCAGCGCCCCTCTCCCTCCCTCTTCTTCTCCCCGCACGCGCGCCCGGACCCCCCTGCTGCTCGTTGCTTCGGAAAAGCCGGTCGACACGGCCCCGCTCCGCCCGGCCATCACGCGCGCGGCGCCATCATCGCGCCCGGATCCCCCACGTTCTCCTTGATCTGCTACCGCTGTCTCACCGGTCATATTGCCGCCTGCAACCGCCTGCTTCGCCGCTTACTGACAAACGGGCAAGCTCCCGAGGCCGGCCTCGCTCGCGCGCCTATAAGAGCCGCCAAGGACCACCGTGAGCTTCCTACACCCCAAGCCGTCTCCACCTCCGTGCAATCGGGAATCCGGGTTTCCCCGCCACCGGCCCTGCTCTTCTTCCCCACTGCCGGCCACCGGGCTCCCCGCCGAATCTCGCCGCCAAAACACAATTCCATCCTCCCACACCATCTCCGGAGCGTCGCCAGCCTATCCCCGGCCTTCCCCAAGCCTCCCGTGGTCCGTACCTCACCGGCGCCGTGCGCACGCTTGCGCCGCCCATGGCCTTCGCCGCCGGCTCGCCTCAGCCCTCCTCTCGCTCGGCCAGCTCCGGGGTAAGCTTCCACCGCACCTACCAAAGCTTGTGCATGCTCCAATTACACCTCTCTTCCCCCACAGCGCCGTCGCCTCGACCTCACCTCGCCGCCGGCCGCTTTGCGTTGCCACCCGGCCGCCTCGCCGACGCTCCGGCCAATTCGCCGCTACACCAACTTCCCCAACCCCCATGCATCCCATTTTAGTGGTCGCCGCAGTCCCCCGGCCATCGCCCGCCGCTGGCGATACCAACTCCAAGCGCCGGCCATATCCTCTGTTCTGATCTTAGCTACTCCCTGGCTCTTATAAATAGCGGTGGCTTCTCTGTCAGCCCAGGCCGCCGGCCCACTTGGCTAACAGAGTGCATTTAACATCCGAGCCAGCAGCAGGTCTTGAGTTCGACTCCCTCTCGTTGCATTTCCCCCCTTTTTATTTTTGATTGTTAGTAGTCATTTCAGTCTAGTAACAATTAAGGGAAATTTGTAAATAATGCATGCAAAGCTAATAAAATTTGATTGGGACATAAAGTATGATTGTTTAAGCTTTCATGTTGGATTAAATGTCATATGTGGGTAACCAATTTAGTTGGGGCATTTGATAAAAATCTAAATTTTAATCAAAGGTATTCATAAAAGGATGAACTTGTTTACATGTCCAAATTTAATAAAGATCCCAATTAAAAATGCAATCAAGATAAAATTAAGGAAATAAATTTGATACTATGTTTTACTATAAAAATAAGGATTTAAATTAAAAAGTATCCTTAATAATAACTAAAATATACCTAGCATATCTACAATAATTAATCCGAGGAGTCTCTTTAATTAAAAGTCATGTTGGTTTATCTACTAAAATCCCTACGTCGTCGTAATTAAAATAACCTTACCACCTTGTATTTTAGTGAACAAGGTAATATTAGCAAGATCTAAAATGGTATATCTTGAATTGCTAAAAATAAAAGCTATAAGATTAATCCGACAAACCAGAAATCATATACATCGGGTATATAACTCCTGCCCTAACTCTTTAAAGCTAACCTTAGTCAAGGCAAAACCCTACACCCCACTACAGTCTTACATCTACCCATAGGTCTAGTGTGGCTCATGGAACTTCCTTGATAAATACCAAAAATAATAAAAGAGATTATAAATAAAAAGATTAGGTCATCGCATTTTACCACCGGCCTTGCCTCAAATCACCCGAATCACCCATTAACTCATAATAAAACTAAAATTGAGTTGAGTTTATTCGGATATATTTGGATCTTTTGAGTTATTTACCTTTATTTGTATTCAGTCGTTTAGCACGTAATTAGAAACTGGAGTCCTGAAGATTCTGTGGATCAAGCGAGGACGGGATCGATGAAGACCAGAAATTAAAGATCATCGCATGAGACGACTTTGTGTGAGCTCACGACCGCGGTAAACCGCGCCAGGCGAGTCAATACTTTGATCATGTTGAACCTACGTTTTCTGCAAATTACTTTGGTTTAAATTATCAAATTGCATGCTGTTATTTTATATGCAAATACATGTTTAATTTAAGATTCTAGTTATATGCCCCTTTGTTTACTTTGAATAATATTATACCTTCTTTGGAATAATTGAATGTGTGAACCTTGTCGCCCTAGTAAAATTATAATAGTAACATTTTGAAAATAAGTCCCTAATTATACGCCCTACTTAGTACTGCATAGATGCTCGGGTTTGGACAGTCATGGTGAGAATGACTGGTATATTTTGATATGATTATTTTTTAGCTCCCAAAAATCCCAATTTGCTTAAATATCTGAGCGGATGGTTTGGGGGCTGGTATGTGGTGCAGTGGAAGCACAAATTATGGAGTATGGTAGAACCGCTCAGATACCCCTAATGACTGAATCTTGTCATGACCTCCTGTGTAAAATAATACAACCACAAGTCTGTAAAGTACAACTTGGCTAAGTAAATTTATCGAAACCCCCAGACTCATCTCACCGGTAGTGGATAGGAGTGGATATGCAAGGGCAAGGGGAGGCCTAAGCGGACACCGAGAGGAGGGTGAAGTTTTCCAGTCGTGCTAGCGTTGCGGGGAGTGGAGCCCGACTGCGCTAGTATCAGTGGTGAACATCCCGTGCAACGTATGGGACCCACCGCAAGTGGGAGCGGCCCATAGAGTGAGATGTGAAAAGGGACTAGATACTTTGAAAAGTCACTGTGATGGTCTGCTCAACCACATGCCTAAGGAATCGTGTGGGGCAACGAGTTGATTGTCTCTTGTGGTGAAAGTGTACAAACTCTGCAGAGTCAAAACTATTCGAATAGCCGTGCCCACGGTCAAGGGAGGACATGAGAACTTAACCAGATATAGTTCTATTTCAAAAACTTTGTGGGGTGGAATTGGAAAAGTGAAGGGCTGCAGATGGCCCTGATTTGAATTGTCCTGGGTGTCGTCCCAGTGGTACGTTAAGCGGCTATAACGCTGAAAGATGCTATATGGTGCGGATGCCATGTAACGGTGGATGGAATCTGGATCGCTATTATTATTGCATTTTCTTGAACATTATGTTTTTGTTCAAAACTGCTAGGTCTCAGGAAATTTTTATGTATCATATTTCAACAGTAAAATATTTTTGTTGGATCAGAAACGGCAACAGAGGGGGGGGGGGTGAATGGTGCCTTTTAAAAACTCGCCCCGAAGGTATCTATTTTGCAAATTCTTCTTCGATAGCTATGGAGCTATGAAAAAGAGAATCACAACTCAAATAAAACACAAAAGGGACTGATAATGGATCACTAAACAATCAAACTGGAAATCACATATGCTGCTGCAGAAGACTTGACTGAGAACAGGCCTGAAAAAGACTTTAGCTAAAACAAAATAGGAGCAGATAGAAAGCAAGAAATCAACCAAGGAACTGCTGGTCATATGGCTGTTAACAGCCGGTCTGTCCTCTGATTTAGCTTACCTGATTTTTTTTGTTATCAGCCGGTCACTTTGGTCAAAAGAAAATGCTGTAGTCGAGACAAATATGAAGAGCAGTAGCTTGCCGAGAGTACACAGAAAAAGGGGCTGCTGGCCGAAATAAAGAAAAACTGCAAGGACAGAGCAGTTCGGCCAAAGCATACTGCCGAACAACAGAAAAAGAAGAACAATGAACCTGGCTGAAACCTACCAAGGATTCACACTGCTGAAACTTGCCTTGCCGTACTGAGGATGGAAGACAAAAATGATTGCTAGAAATATCTCAATCCATAAAAAAGATCCCTTGTGCGGCAAGAAGTAAAATGGTCAAGACTTTAAAAGGACAAGCCTGTCCCATGCATCCTTCAGACATGAACGGCAAGAAATAGTGAAACAATAAAGACTAATTAAGAAGAAGAGACAGGCAAAACGAACACTCTTGCCGTAGAACTTTGAAATGAAAGGACATGCTTCTTGAAATTACTCACTGCTTTAGGGAATAAAATGGCCAGATAGCCTTAAGGCAGATCCTCAGCACAGAGCAGTGCAAAAACAAAAATTACACCAACACAAATCAGAAAGAAACTAGGCATAATCACTGAAAAAGAGAGCATGACACCAAATCAACTCAGATTGAGGATATCTCTCAAAGGTCAGAGACATGAATGCTTAATAGAGGTTGTCTACATGCAGTATACCCTCACTCATTCATCCTGACTGGAACAAACAAGAACATTCACACACACACACATGGAGAGCAAGCACATCAAAACCCTCACTTTGGCCTAGAAAACACTTCTCTATTTATAGCCTTCACTACCGGGTTCACAATCTTGCTTTACCCATTAATTCACAACAACTCTCGCGCTTTATCCATTAGCTCAAAACTGAATCGGCTTCCTTTTGTGCAGCCCTGCGCTTTTACCAAAACGCCCCTCGCGCACCTTTCAGGAAGCTTCCTCATTCCTTGCCTTCCAAGCCACGCAGCCACTTCGAGTCCTCGCCGTCTTCGGCACACCTCGACCGTTATGACCTCGGCACCGCCCGCGCCTAGTCCGGTCATCTCGTGCCTTGCCACGACTCCACCTCGACGTCCTGCAGCCATCACAGACAAGAAACAAATCACATAGCACCGCTCGAAATATTGCAACCACACATTAGCATCAGAAGAAATACTCAAAGCCCAAGCCGATCGAAACGAAAAATAAATGACTTAAGCCCGTTCGACCTAGCTCGACAAAGTCCGACCGAAACCAATTGCACCGTGCAACGACATGGTCCGAACCACACAAACTAAACTCGACTTTCCTAAAACAAATGTCAATTACTCATCACACACTCGGGGTCACCTCCACATGGTCCATCAATCTCCCCCCTTGATGAGTATATTGACAAACCCAGAAAAAACATGAAGTTGAGTTTGAGTTTGAAGAATCCAACATGGTCCAAAGAATAGAAATGAAACTAATAACCATGTCGACAGAAGGAACACTAAAGCAGCAACTAAAAGAGCAAATTTTTCTCTAAAGCTCTAAAATGATCCCAAACTAGATGATCCCAAACTAGCTTTTTCTTCTCTATTCTCCCCCTTTTGGCAATAAACGCATCAAGAATGCAACGGAGAGAATATGACAAATTATTGGATGAAATGGCTGAAGTTTGATTATTCTAAGCATTTAGAGCCATGAGAATTATCCAAAATGACCATAATGTATTACATCAAGCCATAACTCAATAAGACGCTATCTAGATCATGACAAAATATGTATATGCCAGCTAGAGAGCATAGATGACAATCTGAAAATGAAGTACATTATGTGAGCAAGTCAAGTCATCAATGAGCAAAGTCTAGCTAGAGACATCCAAGGATGATGCAGGCCATGTCAATAAGCTAAGCGGAACCAAGAAGCTAATATTGAGTCCAACTAGAGTGCTATATGCTCAAGAATGAAACATTGGTTAAAGTACTTGGTTCTTTTTGTAGATTAAGCAAATTGAGCACAAATGATATCTTTTCTCTTGAAATTCATGGTCGTTGCCAAACAGATTTTTGTTTTATCATGTGCTAGATCTCAAGCCTTATCCGACTACTCCAAGCAAGAAGCTTAAGAAGATAGTCTAGGTCATCCAAAACTCCCCCTGAGTTCATGCCTAGTGCAATGGCAAGCCGTCTCATGAGAAAGAATTGGTAAGATCAGTTTTTCACACAAAAGAGATCTTTTTGCTTTTTAACATGTTGTACTAACTCATGCATCATTAAGAGACTAAAATAGCTCAATCTAAGGCTCAATAGAGATTCAATGCTCAACTCAGCCTATTTGACATGGCATGAATCATAAACGGATAGCTCAAGAAAAACTAAACTCAAATGCTAGCATGACAGGTTTTAATTTAAGTTGAGCAAATTTAATTAACTTATCATGGCAAAATCTAGTCTACATATATGAAGTCATGATAAATCTAGCAAGTAAGCACAAGTCATGGCAAGGTGTAAAGCATTGTAAACATGTCATATCAGGATAATAATCAAGACTCAATGTAGTTATATTACAATGCAGAAAATGCTGAAATGCAAGAAAATCCAGCTCCCCCTCAATATGTGATGCAACTTTTAGTTCAAGTTGAGTTATGTCAATATTAAGCTCCAGAAGCTCCCAAATGAACTCCCCCTGAACCAAAGCAATAAAATTGAGAAGCTGGCAAAGAAAACTTGAAACAGGCAGTCCTTAGAGCATAGAAAAGATATAGAGGCAACTATGGCTCAGACTGACTCTCATCTACCCCATATGACACTAGGACTATTAGACCGGTAATCAATCTCACTAGGGAGCAAACACGTACCCTGTCTATCCAAGGGTGGCCCGACCCTTGTTAGACCCTAAAAGCAGTGAGTGGGCTCAACCTAGTGAGAGAAGAGAAGTGGCTAATAGAGCAGAATCCTAGGTCATAAGATAAGAGCGAGGAGTCTAAACATGTAACATCCTAAATTTTAAATGTTCGAAAATTTGGAAGAATTTAAAATCTTTCTCTACATCTTGCTAGCATTTGAGATTTTTGCCGAAACCTTATTTGGGTTTTCCAGATTTTTGCCCTGAGCAAGTAATAAGTCGAAATAAATCTCGAGCACAAAACAGCCATCATGAAAAACAAAATAATAATAAGTAAATACATACAAATAATCTAAATGGTGTTTCACCCTGACCGCCTAAGATTCATTGTAATTCACTAAATCAAAGTTGTATTTAAAGATCAGAAACAGATAATAATAATAAAGACCAAGAATTCATTCTAGATATAGCTCGACCATCATACAAGAAGGGGATTTGGGACATCAAGCTCAAGCCATTAAAAATTTGGAATGCTAGCGTTGTCCTTTCCTTCTCTCTATGCCATGTGGGCCACTTCTTCTTCCCCTCCTTTATCCCCTTCCCTCATTTCTTTCACTGCCAGTGGCCCCTCCTTCTCTTCCCTCTTCTCCCTCTGCGCGCGGGCCCGGCTCCTGCCCCGCCTCCTCCCCTTTTCTTTCTCCCCGCAGCCTGCTCTTGTCTTCTTTCTTCCTTGCGTGGCTGCCGTGAGCCCACGTCGCCCTCCGCAGCGCGCGCCTGCTCCCGTCCCCTCCATCGCGTCGTGCGCGTCGTCGCCCCCACATCAGCAACGTCGCCTCAACGCCATGCCGTCGCCCACACCCGGTCCTGCTCTCGGGTCGCCGGCTGCAGTGCCCCTACGGCGCACCCCCTTCGCGTATATAAGCAGGCTCCGACCTCCTCTCAACCTCCCTACGCCCTCTTATCTCTCCCTCCCCTTGTTCCCTCCACTGTAGAACCGTGCGCCCGTGTAGCCCCTTCGCTGCCGGCGCCTCCACTTCGAATCCGCTGCTCCGGCCAACTTCCCCTCCAATCAACCGCGTCACGGCGCTCCCCTCCCTCCCGCTACTTCCCCTCGCGTTTAATTGGAGAATCGGCGTCCGAGCAAGCCGTGCACACTTCTTCTCCGCCTCCGGCCGGCCATTGCCATCTTCGCCGCCGCCTACTCGGCCGGTTCCAGCCCAATTCCGCGCGTTGGGAGCAGCCCATCGGTGCTCCGGAGGTTCTCCAATGGCCGACCGGTGCTCCTCCCCGCCGGTGTGATCTCTCCGCACAAGCCATCCGCCGCCGCCCCTAGGCTCTCGTCGCCGGCTTCCCCTAGGGCCTCTCTGGTCAGGCCAAGCTTTGGGTAAGGATGCTCCCACCTCCCCCATGCTCATGCGCGAGTTATCCCTTTCCCTTCCCATCTCACCACCGCCGCCCTGCGCCGTCGCCCGCTCACCTCGTCGCCGTTCCGAGCCACGCCACCTCCCCACTAGATCCTGTGCGCCCTCAAGACATTTTTCGGGTCGCCCCGGCTGCCCCTCGCCGGCGATGCCGCCGCCTAGCCCGCGCCACCCCCTCCTCTGCTTCGGCCGGGTGGCTCTTCTGTTTAGTCCCCAAACCGGCTTGTTCTTTAGTTATGATTCCCTTCCGTAAGTCACGAACGACCAAGAGCCCAATTGGCTAGGTGAGTGAGCTTTGAACTCCAAGACCTGGGGTTCGGATCCCCTCTGTGCACAATTGTTTTTATTCATTTGTTTTAGCACTTTTAACTAGAAAACAATTAGGCAATAAAACCAGGGAGCTAAGCTAATTGACTTGGATTTAAATAACATTATTTAAGACTCAATATCAAGTTAATCATCAGGTAAGAATAACTAATGTGCCTTTATTTATTTACTCTCTATCTAAGATTTTATAAAGGAATGTTAATAGAAGACGATCCTTTTTGTAAATATCCAAATATCACAAGAACTGTAATTAAAATAAAAATAACAATTAAAATTTGTATCAAAGTAATTAGCAACAAATCTTATTAGGCTGTGAATTAAATAGTTTAAGATTTAATATTGGTTAGTTACCATATACGCATAATTAAGGTGTCTTCATCAGTTATCTTAATCTAAAAAGTAAGCTCATGGCATGAACTCTTTTCCTATTTATCAAGAAAGTAATATACAATTAATAAAATCGTGCTAATAATAATAATATCATGACTACATGATTTAACTATAAAGCTTAGGAATTATACCGACTCATCTTGTCTGAATCCCTGGGCAATATCTCGGGATATAAGCCTAATGATCAAAAGTAATTAGTGATAAAAGAAATAGCCTTATCAAGAAAATCCATGTTGATCCATAACTCACTCATCCAATAATAGGCAGGCCGTGAATAATAGTTGGTTAAATGGTTAACCCCCCTATGGATATTCAGTTGCAAATATCGGATAAGTGTTGTCACATGAAATATCAAAGTAACACTGAGTATTTAAAAATTATACTCTTCTCGAAGCCCCGCATCCTAGCATTACAAAGCCCTGTCCCTCTTTACTAGCTTCGCTACACTCTTTAATCTGTCCATAAATCCTGCTTGCCTCATGGAACTTCCTTGATAAATGTAAATAAATTAAAAGAAAGGTGTCAAGTAAAAGATCGAACCTTGCTTTTCTCCAATCGGCTATCTTTGGCCACTTCTTTTCCAAAGCCAATAAATTCCTGTAGATACTTCCTCACTTTGGATCTCTTATTACCCCAAAATTTTCCCTCACGGTAAAGCTATTCAAATAACTCGAACTCTTGCTCAAATCCAGCTACCACTGTGTTGGCAACACATTAAACCGAATCATCCTTCTATTCTCAAAATCGTAATAAGTGTAATTAAACCGGGCATTTAAAGTATTTGGATTTATTTGGATCTCTTGAGTTATTTGCTTTTATTTGGATTCAGTCGCTTATCACATAGTTAGAAACTGGAGCCCCGAAGAATCAATGGATCAAGTGTGATCAAGAGCAACGTGAAGATAAGGACCGGAAGCTCAAAACCATCGTAGGAGAAAGCTTTGAGTGAACTCAAGACCGCGGTAAACCGCGCCAGGTGAGTCAATACTTTGATCATGTTGAACCTACATTTTCTGCAAATTATTTTGCTTTAAATTATCAAATTGCATGCTGTTATGTTATATGCAAATACATGTTAATTTAAGATTTTAGTTACATGCCTATTGTTTACCTTGAATAATATTACACCTCCTTTGGAATATTTGAATGTGTGAACCTTGTCGCCCTAGCAAAATTATAATAGTAACCTTTCGAAAATAAGTCTCTAAATATATGCTATGCTTAGTATTGTTTAGATACTCATGGGCGCGAGAGCGTCCAAGCATCACTTTAATCATGAGAAATGTGGTTGGGCAGTCATGGTGGTAATGACTGGTGTATGTTGGATATGGTTATTTTATACTCCCAAAAATCTCAAATTGCTTATTTATCTGGGCGGATGGTTCGGGGGTATGGTGCAAGGGTGCACGAGAGTGTGGTTTGTGGTAGAACCGCCCAGGTAACCACTAAGGACTGAATCTTGTCATGACCTCCTGTGTAAAACAGTACAACCACAAGTCTGTAAAGTATAGCTTGGCTAAGTAAATTTATCGAAACTCCCGGACTCATCTCACTGGTAGTGGATGGAAGTGGATACGCAAAAGGGCAAAGGGAGGCCTAAAGGGACACCGAGCTGGAGGGTGAGGTAACTAGCCGTACTAGCGTTGCTGGAAGTGGAGCCTGTGTCTTCTCTAGTAAACGTGGTTACATCCCGTGCATAGATGGGACCCACCGCAAGTGGGCAGGTTCCCATAAGGTGAGATGACAAAAGGGGCTAGATACTTTGAAAAGTCACTGTGATGGTCTACTCAACCACGTGGCTAAGGAATCATGTGGGGCAGCGAGCAGATTGTCTCTTGTGGTGAAAGTGTACAAACTCTGCAGAGTCTAAACTATTCGAATAGCCGTGCCCACGGTCAAGGGCGGACATGGGAACTTAACTAGATATAGTTCTATTTCAAAAACTTTGTGGGTGGGAATGGAAAAGTGGAGGGCAGTGGAAAGCCCTGATTTGAGTTGTCCTGGGTGTCGTCCCAGTGGTAAGTTAAGCGGCTATAACGCTGAAAGATGGCATATGGTGTGATGCCATATGTATGGAAAAATTATGGTGATATTAGGCATATGGTGTGATGCCGTATGTATGGAAAATCATGTTAATATTCCTTGAACATTATGTTTTGTTCCAAAGCTGCTAGGTCTCAGGAAATTTTATGTATTGTATTTCAAATAGTGGCATTTCTATTCCTACAAAATAAAATATGGAAAGAATAAGCAGGGTCGTGAGTAAGGGGAAATAGATGTTTGTAGTGTACACATAAAGGTATTGGTGAATTCATGTCGATCATAAATAGGAAATGATAGTGTGGGTTCTGGGAGAAATAAATTGGTGGAGTCTAGCTGAATAGACAGGCTAAATAGATGATCTAATTGAATTTTAGGGAATTTAGAGGAGTAATACAAGTATTGGATTATAGTTCCTGATTAGTGATTTACTTGGTGGGAGGATACTAGTGGATCGTAGAATTAATCAATGATATTCTTGGTGGATATATAATGGTGAATCGTAGAATTGATCAATGATATTCTTGGTGGATATATAATATTGAATCATAGGCTTGATCAATGATATTATTGGTGGAGGTATACTAGTGGGTTAGTTAGAAATAGATAATGGAAAATAAGGTTGATTATTGTAAGAGCAAATTGTGGTTGTGGATCAATAGCAAAAGGAAAGGGTTGATAGGAATTTTGGAATACAAAAGATATTGGTGGATTGTATAATTGATGGTATTCGCTGTTTGGAGATTAGACAGCAATCAATTTGGAAAGAGTATGTTTGGGGGAATATCTAAATACTGTCACACGCTGTTTGGAGTTTTAGACAGCAATCAATATAAAATGTGTGTAGTCGGTGGATCATCTAAATGATGTCACTCGTTGTTTGGGGTCTTAGACAGCAACCATTACAGAAAGAATATGATCGGTGGATTGAATAGAGGATGACACATGCTGTTTGGAGTTTAGACATCACATATTAAAGAAAATGTAATTTCGGTGGATTAAGTCAATTATGGCAATCGCTGTTGGGAGTCTTAGACAGCAGTTAATAAAGAGCGTGAGTCTTTGGTGGATTAAGTCAATGATGTCATTTGCGGTGAGGAGTCTTTAGGTCACAAAACAACAATATGATATAATAATAGAAATGCTACTAAACGCGTTTTATGGCAAATAAAATAACCCGAGCCTCTCCTTTGATAAGCCATGCATATTATTTATTTGCATTCTGTGTATTGGCTCGCGGAGCACGGGGTCGGAGTGCTCACGCTCGCTTTTGCGACAAAATTCAGAATCAGGAATCAAATCACCTCGTCTCAGCAACAAGATTGGACAAGTTGGCCGAGAATATGAAGATGTCAAGGCTAGGTCGCGAACCTCCAGTTGGCTGCCTGTGGGCATGTCCTGAAGGTCCCACCTGTGTGCTTCGTTCTTCCGCTGCTGCAATTTATTGATTTCGGCCTAATCGGCCCATGAGTAAGTTTACTATCATATTTACGCTTCCGCTTGATATGTACTTTTGATATTCAGAACTGTAATCTGTGAGCACTATCTACTGATCCAGGGAATAGTGCGGTGGAATCACAGAGGGTGCCGGATTGTATAATTGGGCCCCGACAAAACAGCTAGATGAGAAGACCACTCTAACCTATGTTAGAAGGACTAAACCCAAAGCACCCAAAATGCAATGCAATCAGAAGGAAGTAAGAGCATAATCAATATAGTAAAGCTGTAAAGCACAAACTCCCCCTCACAGCAGCCCATAAGGACAAACCACCCCAAGCTCTCCCCGCAAAGCTGAAAACCTCGAGCTATCCAATGGCTTGGTGAAGATATCAGCCAACTGGTGGTCACTCTCCACAAACTGAAGCACTATATCACCTTTCTCTACGTGGTCTCTAAGGAAGTGATAGCGAATATCAATATGCTTGGTCCGGGAATGCTGCACTGGGTTCTTAGCAATGTTAATCGCAGAAGTGTTATCACAAAAGATTGGAACACTGTCACTAACTAACCCAAAGTCCCGTAGGGTTGAGACCATCCAAAGCACTTGGCTACAGCAACTGGCTGCAACAACGTACTCGGCCTCTGCAGTGGACTGTGCAACACCGGACTGTTTCCTCGAAGATCAGGAAACGAGAGAAGTGCCAATGAATTGGCAGGTACCAGAAGTGCTCTTCCTATCTATCCTACAGCTGGCAAAGTCTGCATCCGAGAAGGCTCTCAAGGAAAGACAGGAAGAGGAAGAGTACCAGATACCATAGTCAATGGTAGCTCGAAGGTACCGAAGAATGCGCTTCACCGCCTGGCGGTGAGATACGCGAGGAGAAGCCTGAAACCGAGCACAAAGACACACGGAGAAGTGTATGTCTGGTCTCGAGGCAGTGAGGTACAAGAGGGAGCCGATCATACTACGATACTCCTTCTGATCAACTGGCTCGCCGTCCTCATCTGGGTTGTAACATCCTGGGAAATATAAATAATAAATTATGGAGTTTTTGGATTATTTTAATTGCTTTTTATTTGAATTGGAGTTTATTGGCTTTTTGAATTTATAAAGGAATTTTAAAAAGAAGAAAGAAATCACACATAAAATGATACAACAGGAACATCAAATGAAGAATCTGGAAAGATGATCCAAAAGAACTATAAAAGTAAAAATAATAATAAGTATTTACAAGAATATATATACATATATATATATATATACATATGTATGTATATGTATATGTATATGTAAGCATACAATTAAACATAGCAAGAAAATAATCTTTATGTAACAAATATTAGCAAAATAAAAGATATAAAATTCCAGGAGGAAAGGAAGTGAATATATGTATATGTATACCTATATATACACACAAGAAAACCCAAAAGAAAAATCAAAGAAATAAAAATGGAAAAGAAAAGAAAAAGAAAAACTCGGCCGGGCCGGCCGTCACCCCGGCCCAGCCCCTCCCCGCGCGCGGACGCACGCCCGGCCCAGCGCGCCAGCGCCCGCAGCCCATCTCCCGCGCGCACCCCGCGCCTCACTGCGCCGTGGCCCTCACTCCACCCGCGCCTCTCTCTCGCTGCCCGGTGGGACCGAGCTGTCAGGCTCTTCTCCCTCCTCCCTCTCTTCTCCACGCGCCCGCGCCGCTCTCTCGCTCGCGCTCACTCCCCTGCGCAGCCAATCCGCTCTCCCTCTCTCACCTCACGGGAAAAATATCTAAGAATCTACAGGAGGGGGGAAGCACCTCCCCGCTACCTCTCTCTTCCACAAAATCTCGGGGAGATTTGATTCATCTCCCCTCACCGGCGTGAACAGCGGCGGCCGAATACCGCCCTCGCCGTGCGCCGCTTCTCCGGCTATAAAAGCCCCCCCTGAAAGTTGCAATCGCGCCGCACTACTCACCTCCACCCTCCCCCGTAAGCAATCAAGCCGAGAGCCCCCTAATCACCGTCGGTCCCCTCCTTCTTCCCGAACTCCGGCGCCGCCCTCCCCGCCGATTCCCGCCGTGGTAACTCGATTCACCGCTCGTGAATCATCTCCGGAGCATCACGAAGCTGTTCCCAGTCTTCCCCGCATCTCCCGAAGCTCGTACTTCGCCGGCGACGCCAGCCTTCCCGAACCTCCGCCGTCGCACGCCGCCGGCTCGCCACCGTGCCCCTCCGTCCCCACCGACCCCGCCAGAAGCTCCCTCGTCACTCGGGGATTGTATTCCACGCAGCCCCGGAGCCTCCCGACCACCGCACGCCGCCGGCCACCGTCGCCCCCGACTCTTCTGCCCGGCCGCCTCCCGGAGCTACCTCAAAAGGTATACTTACCCTATATGGGTAAGCATCGCTCGGGCGACCGAGTGGCTTACAGCGTTAACTCTCCCTCCCCCTTGCTCCCGCGTCGCGTGTTCGAGCCCCGGCTCCGCGCGCGCGGTCGAGCGATTTCTTTTATTTTTCTTACTGACAGGTGGGCCCCACCTGTCGGCCTGTGCAGCTGGAGCGGCCGACTGACCGCTGGGCCCCACCGGTCAGTGACACGTCTGCAATGAGCCCCTGCTGACAGATGGACCCCAGTGAACAGTACCTGGACCCACTTGTCAGCGGCACAGCAATAAAAGAATTAAAATAAAAAGAAACTGACATGTGGGACCCACTGTCAGAAATTTGATAATATTTGGAATTAACTGAACTGAGAACTTTAAAGGATCATAACTTTTTCATTTTAACTCCAAATTGAATGAGACAAATTTCTAAATTCATCTAAAATCAAGATCTATCCAATGAAACTGAAATCACAATTTTTAGAGTTCATTTGAATTTCTGGTGTTATTTGGTTTGATTTGCTGCTTTTCTTTTTGTACAAATTTTTGGCGCGCGTTAAAATAGCTTACGAAGCGCAAGAAGAGGAGATCGAGGCAGCAGCACAAGAAGCACCAGAAAATCCGGATCCCGACCACTGTGACCAAGGCGAGTCAATACTTTGATCATATTGAACCCACATTTATGCAAATTACTTGGTGTTAAATTAACAAAATGCATGCTGTTATTTCTATGCAAAATACATGCTAAACTTGATATTCTAGTTATATGCCAATGTTTACCTTGAATAGTATTACCCCTCATTTGGAATGATTGAATGTGAAAACCTTGTCGCCCTAGCAAAAGCATAATACTAATATTTCAAAAATAAGTCCCTAATAATATGCTATGCTTAGTGTTGCATTAATACGCAGGGGGCGCTGAAATGCCCCATACATCATGATCGCTTTTAATAAATGAGAAAATGGTTTGGGCAGTCATGGTGGGAATGACTGGTATATTTGACATGACTATTTTATACCCTCCAAAAATCTCAACATGCTTAAATATCTGGGCGGACTAGTTCGAGTGTGTGAATATGTGGTGCAGTGGAAGCACAAAGTGAGTTATTAAATGTGAATATGTGGTGCAGTGGAAGCACAAAGTGAGTTATTGATAGACCGCCCAGATAACCCTAAGGACCGAATCTTGTCATGTCACCCGTGTAAAACAGTACAACCACAAGTCTGTAAAGTACAACTTGGCTAAGTAGATTTATCGAAAACTTTGGACTCATCTCACTAATAGGGGGAGAGAAGTAATTATGCAGGGGCAAGGGAAGGCCTAAAGGGACACCGAGTGGAGGGTGAAGTTTCCCAGTCGTGCTAGCGCAGAGGGGAGTGGAGCCCGTACGCTAGTAGCTGTGGGGAACATCCCGTGCAACATATGGGACCCACCGCAAGTGGGCAGTCTCCCATAGGGGTGAGATGACAAAAGGGTCTAGATACTTTGAAAAGTCACTGTGATGGTCAGCTCAACCACATGACTAAGGAATCGTGTGGGGCAATGAGTTGATTGTCTCTTGTGGTGAAAGTGTACAAACTCTGCAGAGTCAAAACTATTCGAATAGCCGTGCCCACGGTCAAGGGCGGACATGGAAACTTAACCAGATATAGTTCTATTTCAAAATGCTTTATGATGGGTTGGAAAAGTAAAAGGGCAGTGTAAGGCCCTAGTTTGGAATTGTCCTGGGTGTCGTCCCAGTGTTAAGTTAAGCGGCTATAACGCTGAAAAGAAGTTGTTATATGGTGCAGATGCCATGTAACGGTGGATGGAATCTGAATCACTATTATTACCGCATTCAACATATACGTGTGTTCAAAATGCTAGGTCTTAAGGATTTTTATATAATTGTATTCAAAAGCATTCTTCGCAAAAGAAAATAAACCTAAGCCATCATTTGGTTAGCCATACATGTTATATACTGCATTCTGTGTGTTGATTCGCTGAGCACGGGGTCGGAGTGCTCACGCTCGCTTTGCGGCAAAAATCCAGAAACAGGAGCGCAAGACCACTACGCCTACGAGGAAGCTCCCGCTACGGAGGAGAAGAATGACGAAGGAAACTAAGGCGTAGGCTTCGCTATTTAGTCATGGACAAGTAGACATATGGCGTTGTGTGCACGTATCTTACTAGTTAGCTGGTGACATATAATGCACACAGTACCTTCCAGTCGCTTGCCTGTGGATTTGGGTTTGCTTTTGCTGTATTTCCGCTGTGCGTATTTGTAATAATGACATTTGGCCTAGTCGGCCCTTTTTGTAAACTATCACCCGATGTGGTGTATTTCAATTCATGTAATATAATGGATGATTATGCATGAAATGATTCAGCAATGTACCTGTGTGCACTAACTACTGATCCAGAGATTAGTGCAGTGAAACACAGTAAGATTCAGATTGAAAAATCTGGGTCTGACATGGGTCAAGTGAAGCTGATGTAGCCATCGGAGTGGATACCGGCTTACCATCACTCATATCAAAGCGCTTCAGGAGGCCTCGAGTATACTTGCCCTGATGCAAGAAGGTGCCCTCCCGAGTCTGCTTGATTTGGAAGCTAAGGAAGAAGGTCAACTCGCCCATCATGCTCATCTCAAACTTGATGCTCATGACATTCGAGAACTGTGAAACCAGAGCATGGAAAGAGCCGCCAAAGATGATGTCGTCGACATAGATTTGGACGAGCAGAAGGTCATCGCCAAGCCTATGGATGAACAAGGTCTTGTCTACTTTACCCATTTCGAAACCATGACTCAACAAGTAAGACTTAAGCCTCTCATACCAAGCATGAGGGGCTTGCTTAAGTCCATACAGAGCTTTGGAAAGCTTGAATACATGGTTTGGAGATTTGAGGTTCTCGAAACCAGGAGGCTGTCTCACATAGACTTCTTCCTCAATGAATCCATTAAGGAAGGCACTCTTGACATCCATCTGGTAAAGCTTGAAACCCTTAGAAGCTGCAAAGGCAAGCAAGATTCTAATGGCCTCAAGTCTAGCTACAGGGGCAAAGGTCTCCTCAAAATCTAGACTCTCAACCTGGGAGAAGCCCTGAGCTACCAGTCTAGCCTTGTTTCGAATAACCACCCCATTCTCACTCTGCTTGTTCTTGAACACCCACTTAGTCCCGATGATATTGTGATCTCGAGGGGGCTCGACAAGCAACCAGACCTTGTTTCTCTCAAAATTTTCTAACTCCTCATGCATGGCATTGACTCAAGACTCATCAGATAGAGCATGACTAACATCTTTGGGCTGAAAGGTGGCCACAAAGGCAGAATGGAGACAGAAATGTGAAATTTTCTAACTCCAATCATCTACTCGGAAGGATGCCTTTTCTGGATATGTCGAGGAGGTCCAGGATGGGATGAAGAAGTAGCCTCTACCTCATGAGCTGATGAGGTAGGAACAGAGCCACTAGCTCCAGAGGAAGCAGAAGGCATGGGCTGATCTCCTTGAGGTGCGGTGGAAGAAGGAACCTCAAGGGGTGACTGAGGAACTGGATCGGGTAGAAAACCCTCATCTCCATTGTCCTCATCATCATCCACAAAGATGGGCTCGGAATGCTCTAAAGAACCTGAGATATCGGGCCTAGTCCCCGAACTGGCCTCGTCAAAAGTCACCTCACAGGTCTCTACCAATTTACTAGACTCGCAGTTTCAAACCCGATAAGCCCGCGACGAAGTCGAGTAACCTAGAAAGATCCCATCACAAGAACGTGACTCAAACTTGTCTAGGTTCCCGAACTTCAGAATAAAACACTTGCAACCAAACACACGAAAATGAGATACACTGGGCTTTCGCCCATATCTCAGCTCATAAGAAGTGCGGTGCAAGTGTGCCCGAAGAAAAACTCGATTCGAAACATGGCACGCGGTCGCAATGGCTTCAGCCCAAAATTTCCTCGGTGTAGAGTACTCATCAAGCATCGTCCTGGCCATCTCGACCAAGGTACGGTTCTTCCTCTCCACAACGCCATTCTGCTGAGGGACGTATGGAGAAGAGAACTGGTGCTCTACACCTGTCTCACCACAGTAACTCTCAAAGTAGGAATTCTTGAACTCCGTGCCATTGTCACTGCGGATCGCTCGTAAGGCACCTGGAAGCTCAACAGAAAGCCTACTAAAAAGACCTCGGAAATGTGAAAACGTCTCATCCTTCGAGGCTAAGAAAAACACCCAAGAATACCTCGAGAAGTCATCGACCACAACAAGAACATACCACTTCCCTCCTGCTGACTGCACTCGAGCTGGTCCAACTGTGTCCATGTGGAGCAGCTGTCCCGGTGCATCGGTCATAGTAACTGTGACCGGAGGATGAGAAGCGGCAACCATCTTGCCGTGCCGGGATGGAGCGCAAACAAGATCTTTGACCATCTTGAGTTTCGGCAGACCACGAATGAGATCGTGGCCGCTAACTCGGGTCAAATGGTCAAATCTAATATGACTAAGTCTCCTATGTCAGAAAGAGAGATCGCGGGACTCAGAAGCAACTAAACACCTGAGAGGATCGCCAGAAGACTCAGAAAACTCAGCACGAAAGATCCTCCCATAACGAGAAATCCCGCAAACCAGACTACCCGAAGAATCAAGAATTTTGCAATTGTTTTTCTTATAGCTCACCTCGAAACCATCATCGGTAAGCTGAGAAACTGAAAGCAAATTGTACTGCGGCTTACTAACCAAGGCAACATCTTTCAAAATGAAAGAATCATTCACGCGCACAGTACTTTTGGCGATGACGCGCCCAGATGAAGCATCTCCGAAGGTGATCTTCTCATCTCCTGGAGCACGGGCTAGGGAAGAAAACCAACAAGAATCTCCGGTCATGTGTCGTGAACACCCGGAGTCGACGAGCCAAACCTTTCCCTTCCCTGCCCAGCGAACCTGAGTCAACAAGAGAGTAAAGTCTCAGTACTGGGGTAAATCAACAGTGATTTTGGCACCCAATACTGAGTAACACGTCGAGCAGATGAAGTAGTCAAGCACGACTGACCTCTATCTACCCTACGCTCTCTGTCACTCAAAGCAGAAGGTCTATGAGCAGACCTGAAGCTGTTGCTAGGTCCAACTGCTACAAGGGAGAGAGTCGGAGCATCTGCAACATGCTGAACACGCCGCGGGTAGCTATCTCGATGGGGAACAAAAGGATTGAATTGTTAGGATTGAGAATATAAAAGGTATTGGTGGATCAATTAAATGATATTAGATAAATGATGTCACTACCTGTTTGGAGTTTTAGGCAGCAATTGATTGGTGGATTGTACAATTGATGTTATCCGCTGTCTGGAGTTTTAGACAGCACTGAATATAGAAAGTGTGAGTTCGGTGGATTAATTAAATGATGCCACTCGCTGTTTGGAGTCTTAGATAGCAATTAGTAAGGAAAGTGTGTCTTTGGTGGATTAAGTCAATTATGGCAATCGCCGTGTGGAGTTTAGGTAGAATTAATAACACTATGATTTAATAATAATGCTACTAAAAGCAATTTTTGGCAAATAAAATAACCCGAGCCTCTACTTTGATAAGCCATGCATACTATTTATTTGCATCCTGTGTATTGGCTCGCGGAGCACGGTGGTTAGTGTGCTCACACTCGCTCTCATAACAAATCCAGAAGCAGGAATCAGGTCACTACGCTTCAGCAATACTTTTTGGTGACGAAGGAGAAGATGAAGTCGTCAAGGGCTAGGTCGCGAACCTCCAGTTGGCTGCCTGTGGGCATGTCCTGAAGGTCCCACCTGCGTGCTTCGTTCTTCCGCTGCTGCAATTTAATGATTTCGGCCAAATCGGCCCATGAGTAAGTCTACTATTATATTTACACTTCCGCATGATATGTACTTTGATATTCAGAACTATAATTTGTGAGCACTATCTACCGATCCAGGGAATAGTGCGGTGGAATCACACAGGAATCCAGATTGTAAATTCTGGGTCATGACAAAATCCCTTCAATTTTCACTTAGATCTTAGCCATCCCAATCGAAAATATCTTAATTGATCATTGAGTGGCCGAGGTTCGAGTTGGGATTGAAGAAATTGAAGGCCTTGAAGGATGCGAGATTAATTCCCAACAAAATTCTAATCCTCTGGAAGTCAGCGATGGGGGAGAACTTCTTGAGCGGCGATGACGGCGAGATTCCAATTCTCGTATCCTGGGCATACATAGAATGCAGATTTAGGCTGCCGACACACTCCTTCCTGTTAGAGGTACTCGAGTTCTACGGGATTGAGTTGGTGAACCTTGCTCCCAACTTGATCGTGATCATCAACATCTTCGACTACCTATGTGAGGCATATTTAGGGATTTTGGCAAACTTGAAACTCTTTAGATACTTCTATAGGATGACTGGGACAACGAGAAAGGCAACTGCTCCATCCAAAAGCTGCTCTCTATGCCTTCACGATAGGAGGGCAAGGGAGTACATTATGATGTACTCGAAGCCTTCTTTGTCATCATGGTTCTACATGATGGTTAGCAAAGAAGACAACATATCCATCGTGAGAAGGATAGCGGTGGAGATCCCGTAGTGGAGGTACTCTCCCAAGAAGGAGCAGAAGATACAACGATGGGTCGTGACCATCATGTATCTGAAGGACAAGGGGCAGACTTTGTGGCACGTGCTGAGGGACTTCACCAATGTATCGAATCAGTTCCTTGAAGTCGCGCAATCATATCATGCTATGGTTTGAAGGCGTGAAAGATTCAACCATGGACTTCTCAGAAGGTAAGCATCAAGGATTTTGATAAGTTGAATTATTCTTCATTTGGTACACTTTTTCTGACTCATAATTCTCTTTATTTTTATTCTATAGCCTTATCCCTTCTGAGATAAGAGAAAGGATGAAGGCAATCTATGAAGGGGAACCCGAGAAGAAGGATGCAGTCCCCTTGATCCTGTCGGTTACTTCTCCCGAGGACAGGATCAAAAGGCTTAAAGTTATTTAAAGTACTCTTCACCTAGATTTATTCTTTTGTCTGTTATAATCTAATGTTCTTCGTATATATAGATGGTCGAAATAGATGGCTCTAAGCCGAATGAGAGAACAGATGAAATCGCCTTGACCCCCAAGAAACGACAACTCATTAAGAAGTTGTACGGGTGTTGAGACTGTCTCACGCTCCTCTGACCATCTGAGTGCCTGAGAAGAAGGCAAAAATCCACTCGGAGGTAGGATTTTACTATGATACCAAGAGCTTTTCTTACAAACCTACTCCTACACTTATATGAAGAATGAACAAATTACACCATCAGAAATATATTTCTTGGATGAAGGAATTCATCGTCGAGCTTATCTCTGTTGATGAGACAACGGGAGTGGAGGTTGAGCCACTGATCGTTGGAGTCATGATCACGGAGCCTATGGTAGAAATAGGTCTGCTTGTCATGAGCTCCAAGGTAGTCATGATGAATAGGTCCAGAACCCTGTGGTCACCCCAAGACTTTCATAACACAAGCAGAGACAAGTGCTCTAGTGGTCGAGGAAGCCTGACCTCCGAGGAGGTGCAGGTGATCAGAGAGGTAATCTCCAATTGCCCCGAGAAGGAGCCGACCAAGGATGTTACTCCAGGTGAGAATATACAGTCATAAGGCACCTAGGGTTCGATCAGCCCTACCAGTTTCGAACTGGTGAAGTCGGTCAAGAAGAAATGGAAGGTGAGTGCCCTGGACTACGCTCTAGGGTGGTTTAAATTCAAGACAAAAAAAAGATCATGTATGGGTTAATCATTAAGCGTTAGACAATCGTACCTTATTGATTCCTTTGTGCCTTAAATTTTTTTACTTTCAACTGTCTTTGTCTTCTTTTGCTAGTTTTGTAGCACATCTACCACCTCGGTCACATCCTCCTGAGTGCTTCTATTGAAGAAGTACTGAGGGAGCAAGTGATCATAACTGTTCCTCAATCGATAGCAACCTCAACTGGAGGAATAGAGACCCTGCGATTAGAGATCTTTTGATGGCTCCAATACTATCGAAGGATGTAGAGGTAGAGATAAAATCTTAGTAGACCCCTGTATCTGCTGAGAATGCAATGGTTGAGGATGAGGAAGTAGAAATACTTCCTTTTATGGAGGACCAGTGGCCGAGAGCTCTTCGACAATTAGGAAGTCTCCTCGTTCGAGGGACATTCCGGACCAGGACCACATCTTCAACAACCAAATACTCAAAGATCTTTGGTGGAGGAAGTGTCGGACCTCGAGTTGAAGATCGGCCCCGATAAGCTCTACTCCACTTTTGCTAATAAAGCGATATTGGTAAGTTCTTAAGACCACTTGTATTATACTTTGGATATTATCGTAACTTCTCTGAGTTTGTTCTCTCTCTTTTTTAGTACATGGTGGAGGCAGTATGGGAGAAGGGGTTCTGGGAGATATGTAGTTATGCTCTAAGAACATAGACAACACTGATAATGTAAACCTAGAATTGGGGCAAGAATGTACAAATAGAAATACTCATCAGAAGAATGACTGAATAATAAGAAAGAGCTTTATTAAAACACAGAAATAAAGAAATACATTATACGTAGAACTTACATAACTGATTGATGTTCCAAGCATTTTGAAGAATACATCCATCCGACATGGCAAGTCGTACCGAACTTGGTTCGGTGACTTCGACAACAGTGTAAGGACCTTGCCATTTAGGCGAAAGTTTATTATGATTTATTAGGCTCTGAATTTTTCAGAAAACCAGACCACCTACATCTAGGCTGTGAGACTGTATTTTATGACTATGGTACCTTCGCATGGCTTATTGGTAAATTGCCCATCAGATTAGAGCTGCATTTCTTCGTTCTTCAAGGAAATTAATGTCACCGATCTGATGATCTTCTTGATCGTTAGCATTATAATGATTTTTCTAAGCAGCAAAGCCCCTAGGTGCTTTTGGGAAAGGTCCCATAATGTCTAACCCTAGTTTGCGAATGGTCTAGAAAGTGGCATAGTTTGGAGTGCTTGTGTAGGTTGATGTACTTATCTGCTATGAAACCAACACTGTATGTACTTTGACACAAAGTTCCTTTACATCATGGAGGGCAGTTGGCCAATGGTATCCTTGTTGGAAGGTTTTACCGACCAGTGTTCTGAGGAAAAATGTGCTCCATAGACTCCATGTATTTTGGATAGTAAATGCAAACAATACTTTTGAGATATACAGCTCATCAACACTACGTGAGTTCCTTGTTTGTAGAGGGTATATTCGATCAAGTATATGATTTGGCCTTTCGAGCTGTACGATCGGCCTCTATGTCATCTTTGGAATTTTGTCATGTTGAAGATATTTGTAGATTGATGTCATTCAATCATTGTTGGGGTCGATCTGAGTGATCTCCATTAGAGCGTCTTTGGAATGCTCAACTATCGAGAGTTTGTCGAGTTGCTCGAGGAATACTCCAAGCAGGACGGGTGATCTTGAGGAAACCATCTATGCCAGGTGATTCACTAGACCAAAAAAATGTTTCTCTAGTTTATGTACTTACGAATGATAAGATGGCATCACGGTACTTCAACACTGATACCCTTTTCCTATTTAATTCGCTACTAGTTTAGTATCACCTTTCACTAGTAATATGTGAATCTCAAGTGCTTTAGCCGCTCAAAGGCCTGCCAGTAAAACTTCGGACTCTGCCATGTTGTTGTGACAGGAAAATTTAACTAGATGGCGTGTTTTATATTTTCTCCAATAGGAGAAATCAAGACTACGCTAGCCCCGAGCCTTTAATTGTCAAGGACCTATCGAAGTACATAATCCATTGCTCGTGGCTTTCATATTCGAGCTCTTGGATAGGTTCAGAATTTGTCCATTCGGTAATAAATTCTACTAAAACCTGGGACTTGATGGCTACTTGTGAGGTAAAATTGAGATCGAACTCCCTAAGTTCGATCGCCCATTTTGCTATGCGTCCTAACAATTCCCTGTTTTGGAGAACTTGACCAAGAGGATGCCCAGGTGGCATCTGATTTTGTGGGCCTGGAAGTAATGCCTTAGTTTCATTGAAGTCATAAAGAGGGCAGACAAAAGTTTTTGTATTTATGGATATCATTTGTTTGGTCCATGTAAGACTTTTCGTACGTAGTACTCTAGTTAATGGATATTATCACGTTCAATGACTAGTATTACATTAACTGCTTGTAGCATAGCAGCTAGGTATAAAAGCAAAGGTTCCCCCAGTTTCGGAGAAACTAAAACCGGGGAACTTGTCAAGTATTCCTTGACTTTTTCAAAGGTGTCGTTAGCTTCTTTAGTCCACTCAAAACTTACTTGTTTCCCAAGAAATTTAAAGAAAGGTATTCCTTTTTTCCTAACTATGCTATGAAATGAATTAACACTGCCATACAACTGGTTCATTTTCAAACTTCTTTCTTCATGGTCACAGGGCGCATCCGCTTGATGGCTGCTATTTTCTTTGTATTAGATTCAATTCCTCTAGTCAAGACTAGGAAACTATGAAGCTTTCTAGAGAAAACTCCAAACACATTTTTCTGGATTTAAATTAAGGTTGTGTTTTCTTAAGGTAGTGAAAGTTTCCTGTAAGTCGAAGATATGGTCTCCAATGTTAACACTCTTGACTACTAAGTCATCAACATAGGCCTCTAAGTTCCAACCTATTTGCGAACTAAAGGGGTTTTTTTGCATTAACCTTTGAAAAGTAGCACCAGTGTTTTTAAGTCTAAATGACACTTTCGCATAACAAATTGTTCCATATTGTGTGATGAAGGAAGTCTTCTCTTTATCCGCTTTACTTGTACTAATCTAATGATACCCAAAATATGTATCCAGAAAGCTTAATAATTCACTACCAAAAGTAGAGTCAACAAGCTGGTCGATGCACAGAAGGGGGAAAATCATCCTTCAGATAATGTTTATTAAGATCTGCGAAGTCTACACTCTACACACAATGCCACTTTCTGTTGCTTTTTCTAACCATTGTAGGATTGGCGAGCCACTCGGGGTGGTCGACTTCATGAATGAACCCAACTTTGAGAAGCTTGTTGATCTCCGACTAGATTGCCCCTTCCGATAAGGTGAGAAGCGCCGAAGCTTCTGTTTGATCAGTTTTTTATCAGGCCAGAGTGCTAGCCTGTGCTTGCTCACCTCCTTAGGGACACCGGGTATGTTAGATGCTTGCCACACGAATATATCTGAATTTGCTTGGAGAAAAAAGACGAGTGACTCTTCCTATTTAGGATTGAGTCCTGCCCTGACTTTGACGGTTCTCGAAGGCTTGTCTTTGTCGAAGGGTACCTTCTTCACCTAATCATTCGATGTTGGAGCAACCTTGTGTCTTGAATACTTTACCTGTATCAAAGGTGAGAAAGCAATCCTGGTTGGCAATTCATCAATCAGTTTGAGAGATTTATGGTCAAGTATATGCCATTTTCTTGTCCCCTCAAACCGTTATGACCCCTTTTAGTCTTGGCCTTTTCAAACTTTGGTAATCATAGTATATAGTTACCAGAAACTTGGCTAGAGCTGGTTGACCAAGGATTCCATTATATACAATTTCAAAATCGATCACATCAAATGAGATTCTTTCTGTTCAAAAGTTACTAGGACTCCTAAACATAGCCAGTAAGGACACTTGTCAGATCGGTTTGGCCGAAGCCTGGAACTATGCCATGGAAGACATACTTCATAGACTTTATTTTTTACTTAGGAACTTGCATTTCTTCAATGGCTCCCAAAAATAATATACTAAGAGAACCACCTCCATCGACTAGAATGTGATTAACTTTGCAATTATTAATAGTATGATCTACTATGATAGGGAACCTGTCTGGTTTGGTCAAGGGAGTGGGACAATCTTCTTTGTTGAAGGCGATGGTTATTTTCGATCACCTAGAAGGCTTGTCAGTGATCGAAGCGTCAGTGAGATCCACATCTCATTCCATGGTCTTCGATCATCTTCTAGACTCATAAGAGGCTGATCCACCAAAGATTACATCTATTATATGCTCTAGTTCCTAATACTCCATCTCTTTGTCTCTGTCTTTGTCCTTCCTAGTGCTTGGTTTTCTGATCACCTAGATAGAAGGGAAATGGTCTTTACCTGAGTAATAGTACTCAATCTTCTTCTACTAGGCCTGATAGTTGTGAAAATCATGCCCTGTCGTCTAGTAGAGTGGGCATCATCATTTGCTCTTCTTAGATTCATCGATCGGATCTTTTCTTCTGCTTCAACTAGAATAATGTTTCTTACTTTTAGGGTGTTTTTTAAAATCGCAAGGACTTCATTGGTGTTAAGCTTGCGATTCTTCTTATTCTTTTGTGGCTTCTTGGCTTTCTTCTCCTTTTCTCCAGACCAGGTTATGGCACTTTTTCTATTCGATCGATGGCCTTGTTCCATTCGATCGCTTCACTGGCAGCGATGTACTTATCGGCCACATCGAACAACTTAGTGATCGTCTAAGAAGGATTTATAGTGATATCCTCTATAAATCGTCTATTCCATAGCCCTGTTTTGAAAGCTTGAATAATAGAAGAATCAATGACCTTAGGGATAGAATTACGAACATGACCAAACCTTTTGATGTATTGTCACAGAGTCTCATTGGGTTCTCATTGTATCACGTGGAGGTCATCTTTATTTCCAATTGATTATACATATCCTAAAACTTTGCGATCAATAGATCGTAGAGCTGTTCTCAAGTGTAAATTGTTCTGTTCGGTTGATTAAGTAACCAAGACCGGGCGGAACCTTCGAGAACAGTTGGCAAATAATTTTCTATCACATTGTTGTCACCTCTTGCAACCTAATTACGGATGTATAAATCTGTAAGAATTCCAATGGGTTCTGACTTCCATTGAATTGCTTGAGATTGGCTGGTCGAAACCAATCTAGCCACATACTGCTTAAAGGCTTGCCAAAATGCTCGACAACTAGTGATCAAATCATGGTGCCTTCTTTGAAAAGGGGTCGGATTGTAGTCTGTCAAAGATTTATTTCTCCGGTAATTGTAATGAGGAGCTGGTGCTTCGATCCAATCGTGGACACTTATATGGTGTCTCTTACCGGATGTATGGTTCAGATGTTGTCGCAGATCATCTGAATCATGACTCTGATTTCGTCCCTCATTCTGAGGGGGAAGGGTTGCTTCATTGTCGAAGAGTCTTTGACCTTCGTGATTTCCTCGATGAAACCTTTAGGCTGCTCTTGCTCCTACCGATCGATGATAGTCAGCCCGACCTCGTTGGCTTTGTCCATGTGAGGAATGCATAGAAGTTAAGGTCTTGCTCTGTGATTGCCTGCACTCTCGGTACATCTTGGTGGGTTGCATAATTCGCTCGAGGATTTCTAATATTTGACCTACAACCTAGACATATCCTAGGGTTTCTACTAGATCAAGATCCAGGTTATTAAGAATATCATGTATGCATTGCAAATTTTGAACAGTTACCGATAGTCTTGGAGCATTCCTATTCATAGGAGTACAACAACCTGGACTTCATCCTGAATTATTCGCTTGCTCCACCTAACTCAGTACTCATGGAGGAGTATGAACAGGCAAATTAGGTTGTTGATGGGCACCAGTTCCATTATTTCCATCTCTTCTGGGTGATGTTAGAGAGTTCGCACCATCTTGACTAGTAGATCATGGGAGGACCTATTGTGGAGGACCATGCATGGTATTTGCAGCGTATCGCTAATCATGTTGATCTAGTGTTTCTAGCAAGAATCTCCTATTTCCATCGAAATTGAGAGAGAGCCTTCCACTACTTCGGTTAGGAGCTTCCATCATGGTGAGTGGATGGAAACCATGGTTTCCAATGGGCTGTGTGATGGACTTACCCTGATTCGGTGAATGGCTGATCAGATGGTGAGCCGCTGAAGGTTATCTCATCGACACCATGACCGGGTATTAGTTTGCTCCTATAATACATAGGATCTAGGGGTGGGAAATGGATACAAATTATCTATATTATCCAGTTATCGTATTCGATAGGATACAGATACGATATAGATTTTTTTTCATCCGATTAAAAATTTCTCTCCTATTTGTATTTGTATTAGAATTCACATAAAAATATGGATACAAATATGTTATAAACTTTTACCATCTGAAATGTTATTTTATTCGGACTATTCATATTCGTATCCATATTTGACGAAACAATATACATATTTTATTGCAATACGACTAATTAGTTGAACAACTGTTTTTAATTCAATGTGAATTCATGTTCTTTAGGTGAAGTAAATGAATTAGAATGATTAAGCATGATTGTATGAGGATAAAATTCCATTAATATCTTCATAATATATAAGTTATGAGGATATCCGAATCTGACCGAATTGACTAGATATTCAATTCGAATTCATATTTGATACAATATTCGATTTGTATTCAAGAATATTCAAATCTGTATTCATATTCATTTACAAAATATAAATACAAATGTGGTAAGGGCACTATTGCTTTCATATTCGATCTGTTTCCACACCTAATAGGAGCCATTGGTGAATAGTGATCACCCACGATCAGATTGAGTGGACTCTAACTCTCAAATTGTGGCAATGTGTTCTCAGAATTACATTTGTTGATCGATTTCGCTTGACTTGTCAAAGTACCAGGGCACTCTGATAAGGTTGGAATGCCTGAATCCCTAGGAAGTGTTGATAGGGGCGATGTATCTTCTTCTATCTGGTCGACCAATGACCTTGGGATGGAGGATGATGATGAGGAGACATCATGTTCCGTGGCGTGGATACATGGGTCTATATTGATATCGGTGTAGTCCGTCAAATCGAACAAATTTTCCTCATCCCAAATTTCTGCCATGATCGCATGGGCGATGTTGATAAAAATAGGACAGAATTGTGGCATTGATGAGAATCTTGAAACACTCGGCACTTGATCCCCATGGACAGTGCCACCTGTCGATGATCAATCATCAATCTTACAAAAAGTAGGAAAATCCGAGTCTTTCAAGAGGATCAAAAAAGGAGAATGTGGACTATCTTTATTACTATGAATTGGTTACAGGATGATCTCGATGAGAGATTACAAAGGAGATGCTACTAGCCCTAGGTCGCTGCTTCTTGCCTCTGTAATCTGTTGTCTGGTCAAGATATCTCCTTCGACTCTCTCCAATCTATCATATCTCCTTTGACTCTTTCCAATCTATCTTCTTTGTCTTCTCCTGTCAAACTTAAATAGCGCCGGAGAGATGTCAGTTGTCCATGTGAGCAAGGTCAATTCCTCACGTCTGGTCGAGCAAATGGTTTTTATTCAGCGGGAAAAACCTGACAATAATTGTTCTTTGGTTATTATCAGTAAGAGAGAATCATGGTGTCAACCACAAGGCGATTGCTATCAAAGACGTAGGGCTGAGTCATCATGAGGTTAAGAGGGAGATAAAGCATGTGCTTTATCCTACAGCGCAGGTGGAGTTGCTTGGAGGCGGGCCCACGTATCAGTTCGTAAGACTTCCGAGCGGTGATTGGTCGAGTGAATAAATAGTGACCCTCAGACAAGGGGTATTCGGGTAATATAGTCTTCGGTAGTTCATGACTACATTGGTCTGAGACCTTAATTAAGTATTAAAGCTGTATTTAATGGATTATTTAATCCTCATCAAGGAGATAGCTAGGTTATCAGTCCTTGATTTCTAGGAGCTTCAATAGGTAAATTAGTTGATGGAGAGGGATTTGCAACTACATAGAATGTACGGATGGAATTTTTTTAACCTCCCCCTTACTCCCTCCTTCCATTCCACCACCCCTTCTCTCCCCTTTTAACACAAAAAATCGAAAATTTTCAACTCGATTCAAAACAAGTTTCATCTCAGTTAAAAAGTTCAACTTGATTTCGAAAAAACTACCGGAGAATTCTCAACTTGAATCTGAGTGCTTTCAACTCGATTGGGTGGTCCGTGGATGCAGTACCTCACGGTTGTAAGTTTTTCGAGCAATCGTCGAACAAATCTAATCAACCTTTACTAAGGCTAGTTCTCTGCACAAGTAATAATTGAGCAAATCTAATGAGATGTACTCGTAAATCAATGAGCATTTAGTGGACTGCATAATTGGTTTTTTTGGTAGGTGCTTTATAGTTTAAGGTTTAAATATTTAATTTTTGATTGTTTACGAGAGGTAATATATAGAACGAAATAGTCACATATAATTTTGACCGGTATAGCTGAACTCAGTACACTTTTTAATACAATTTTTCTATTGACCCTGTCTTGAAAAAACGCACTATTTAAAAGCTAGTTATTACAGACAGTACAAGTATAAACCAATTTTAAATCTAAAAGAACTCGGCCTATATTCTACACCAGCAAAGTTTTTCGAGCGATGATCAAACAAATCTAACCAGGCTTTACCTAGAGGATATCTTTCCGCATAAGTAATAATTGAACAAATGAGCCCCATGTACTCGTAAATCAATGAGCATTTATTGGATTGCATGAATTTATTCTACACCAGCAATAAGAGCAAGTACAATAAGGGCAGTCCCAATGGTTAGTTTCTAGAGCTAGTTTCTTAAGGAGAGAGAGAGAGAGCAATAAATTACTCTTTAAACCCAATCCTTTGCAATGCATAGTTTCTAGTATAGTTTCTATACTTAATTACCTCTTGCATGCTCTTTAATAGAGATGGGATCAATTGTGGCAAGTATACATATATTTTAACATGCTGATTAAACTAGAACATTGTACATGAGCCAAACCCACGTCCATAATAACCTGAGCCAAACACAAGTTCATGATAGCTCCAATTTGCACAAGATCAGAAGGTTTGCTAAATTAAAATAATAAAATCCATGACAAAATTAAAGACTCCAGAAATGACTTCATAATAGAAATCAAAATAACAAAGTCAATGACAGAATTAAGACTGCAGATATGACTGCATGACAGAAATTAAAATAACAAAGTCCATAACATAAGTAAAGACTCCAGCTATGACTACATGACAGAAATGACAAACTCCATAACAAGAATTAAGACTCCATAACAAAGTTGATGATAGAACTAAGACTCCAGATATGACATGAGTCCATAACAAAGTCCATGACAGAAATGACAGAAATAACAAAGTAGTAGAACTTCATCCTTCAAACAGCAGATCATCAAGACTCCACCCATCCATTCTCCAGACATCAAAACTCCATGTTTGCCTACAAGAAAATATTGTATGTGAGAATAGAATTAATCAAATATGAATAACAGTCAACAATATACCGGTTCCAAAAAATGTAAACTACCAAAAACAGTAAACTATAACAGTGAGGTATGTACCATATATGTACCTACTTAATTCAAATTTCCAAACTTGTGCCATATATGTTCAATCAAATCTGATTGAAGGCCTTTGTATGTTCCTCTATCACGAATAGTGGTATTTCTTTGTAGCACTTCTTCCATCTCCGGATTTTCTCCATGAGAGATAGTAGGTGCTTGAACATTTGACATACTCGCTTCCTCATTCAAATCAAGTGAAACTTGCTCTATATCCTTCTCATCTTCAATTATCATGTTGTGGAGGATTATACAAGCAAGCATGATATTCTCAAGATCCCCTTGCTCGTATAGCTGTGCTGGACGACGCAAAATACAAAAGCGTGATTGCAAAATACCAAATGCGCATTCAACATCCTTCCGTGCCCCTTCTTGCATTTGTGCAAACAATTTATGCTTATCTGACTGTGGGTTACGTATGGACGTAACGAAAACAGCCCACTCTGGATATATGCCGTCCGCTAGGTAATAACCAGTATTATATTGCCTTCCATTGACATAGTACTGCACCTTAGGAGCTTCTCCTCTCAACTGCTGGACAAACAAATCTGACTGGTTAAGGACGTTGATATCATTGTTTGATCCAGCAACACCAAAGAAGGCATGCCATATCCAACGATCGTGTGAAGCAACTGCCTCTAGAATAACCGTAGGGACACCATGATCACCATGGGTGTACATCCCCTTCCATGCGTATGGACATCTTTCCCAATGCCAATGCATACAATCAATACTTCCTAGCATGCCAGGGAACCCACGACGCTCCCCAATCTGCATTAGGCGTTCGACATCTTGTACCGTCGGGCGTCGCAAGTACTCAGCCCCAAATACTGAAATCACACCCTCGACAAACAACTTCAAGCACTCTACTGCAGTACTCTCCCCAATCTTGATATACTCATCAAGTTGGTCTACAGGGCTGCCATTTGCCAATTGTCTAATAGCAGCTGTGCACTTTTGAATTGGCGATAACCCAGGGCGTTTCAGAGCATCTAATCGTAAGGTAAAAAATGGGGACCACTCACCTAGAGCCTCAACAATGCGCAGGAAGAGGGGCCTTCTCATTCTAAACCTTCTACGAAAGATAGTAGAATTGTAGAGAGGATTCGGTGAGAAATAGTCATCCATAAGCCATTGATTCGCTTCTTCACGAGGCCTTGCTATATATCTCCTTGGACCACTGTTACGTCTCCTCCCTTCTTCTAGAGCTTCAATATCATCCTTCAATTCTGCCACCATTTGATCTTGTAGGTCTTCTAGTAATTCTTGCTCAACCAAGAACTCTTCAAATGTGAATAAGTCCTCTGGATCTATGGTGCCATCCTCATCATGAGGTTCAGCATCAGGAGATTGTTCGTGAGACATAAGGAAAAGTTGAGAGGAGGACGTGAGAGCAGTACTGCCCCTGTGTGTGTATATATAGAGAGAGAAGTTGGGAAAACAGAGGCAGTGTGTATAGAAATCAGCAGAAGTTGAAGAGAAGTACACGAACAGACTGCTGCCTTTTCATATGCTGGAGTAAAAAGGCACACTGGACTGCTGCCTTTTCATATGCTGGAATAAAAACGCACTCTGCACTGCTGCCTTTTCATATACTGGAGCCAGTTAATGTTTACAACATGGTCCTCTCCAAATAATTAACATCTATTGAATGGAAAGAGTACCACAGCATATGAAAAGACAGCATCGTATTTTCATAGCAGTTCTCCCACTCCACAAAGAACCAAAAAAGGACACATCACAGTTGAGATTTCAAGGAATGTTTCAATGAAATGCATTAAAATATGACTCATCACACCACTGGAGTTTATCAGTACTAAAACTCAAGCAAAATCCGAAAAAAGTTCCAAAAATGCAGTAGTATCATGTGATTTGCCTACACGTTCAGTAAAATTCTATATCAATATGTCCTTTCAGTAGTAAATGAATAACCTTGAAAGTACTGTCCAATGGTGTATATGATGCTTGAGACTTTCCTTTTTGCAAGGCAGTAAAGGTACAGTTCAAATGTTCTCTGTGAATGACAATGCTACACAAAATGGCCATGTAAAGGTGTAGTAGATTGTTTAAACTGGTTAAAGACTTTTTTTAGCAAGGTGGTTAAAGACATTATTCTCCCAATTTGCACAATTCAAACAGATGTTATACCAATCTGCCAAGTACAAAGCTTTTTCCTTGCAACTGTTACCAATTGTACTACAGATCACCATATTGGATTGATATTAAGTTTTGCTTCAGTAATAGAATAATACAAGTAAATACAAAGTACAAACACTGTGAAAGAATAATACTTACCTACTTGTATAGCAGCAACAAGTTAAAGGCACTACGCTGCTGCCTTTTCAGAATAGATGCAATGTTATACTAAAGCAGCAATCAGAATAGATGCAATGTTATACTAAAGCAACAATCAGTAAAAAAATGCAATGTTGACACAGAAAATACCTTAATTAGCTTGACCAAATAAGGTCATCCTCATACTCTCCAGTGCTTTCTCCCTCTCAGCCAAAGCTTGTGCACTAAGATTGCTTGTAGGTGCTAACAATAAATCTTTATAGATGTCTAGCATTTTACACTTGGTTTGTTCTTGTGCCGCCTTATGATTAAGCTTGGCTGCTTCAACCTTGCTATTTGCCAAATTTTGCTGCACCTCTGACATCTTCTCACGATCCTTTCTAGCCATTGTGCTTACTTCAATGAACTTGTCTAGCTTCTCACTAATAGCAGAATAAGCATCAGGTGCCTTCCTTTTTCCATTGCGCTCATCCTTTGCTCTTTTATGACCCATAGGACGAATGCTAGGACTCTCTTCCAGATTCACCACTTGTGCTGCCTTAGTACCTGCACCCTTGTCCTTTTCTTTTTCCCCTTCCATTTTTTTGACATATGCAGACCACTTCATATCATATCGAACAACCTTCCATATATGCTTCAACTTGAAATCTTTGTCTCCATGTTCAGAAGCATAGAGCTTCTCAGCAAGCTCCATCAGTTGGTCATCACTCATGCCACTTCTGTATACTTTTGTGGTTCGTACCCAACATCCATGAAACTCAATGATTGGTTTCTTGACACGATCCCAACGGATTTTCATTTGATTTCGGTTCCTCCTGCGAGATCTCTCTGTGGTTTTGTTGTATTCTTCAGTAACAGCAGTCCAATATTGATCTGACTTCCTGTCATTTCCATCTACTGGGTCCTTTGAGTTATGCAACCAAGCAGAGGCCTGCATTTAGAAAGATAGCAGAATTTCAAATATTAGAAGTAGTTAGCCTTCTTCCTATAATCCAAAGTCAAAGTACAGAAAGGATGTGGCTTACCAATCTAATGTCTTCATCTTTCGTCCATGGCAGGCGCTTGTCGGTCCTAACATCCTCGGTACTTTCATCCACATCAACATCGATTGTTTCCTTCTCTTCTGCATTTACTTCATGCACAGGGGGGCTTCCACCAGACATAGTTCCTCTAGAACTAGGGCCAATTGGAGAATTTGGCGGCTGGGTTGCCATACTGCCAACAAAATGGAAATTTTCAGGACAATTATTTCCATTAAGATGGTTTGACTGCATAAGATTGGTAAACCCACGTGGCGGGTACATCCTGAAAAAATTGGCAAATAGATGTCAAACATGTAGGCAGAAGATTGGCAAAGAACTATATATGGAAGACCCATATACCTTCTACTATTCAAAGAACTCTATAAAAAAAACAAATACAAGACAATAACAAAAACAAAGTACTGTTTGTTGAATTGGTGTCATTGCTTGGACCAATAATAAAGGATATGTTGTATTACAGAACCATATTATACGTTTCCATAATCTCAGATGCAAAAGTGAGAAGACTGTAAACATTTGACAGAAGACCAACAAGAGTTCTCTGAATTCCACCTTCAAGTAAAGAAACCAAATTATCAATTTCAGTCATACGTCACAACGATTGAAATATACCAGCTAAACTAAGGAATGCGCTGAATTCGTCAATGAAAAGGTTGCAATCTACCGCTAAAATTCTACAAAGCATAAAAGCACAAGCTTTGCCACTAAAAATCAAAGGTGCAAACTTTTTTTTACCAACTGCATCTTATGAGGACGGCATCCTCCCTTTCTGTATAACTCTCACCATTATCCTCAACTTACGATTCTAGAACTAAAGGCAAAACAAAAATTCTAGCGATACTACATGAAGCAACAAGTGCTACTGATCTCTAATCTCTACTCCATTCTTAATCCTTAACATGGGAGTGAAAAGCTTCAAAAAAATGCAAGCTTTAGCTAACTATGGCATTCTCTTTTTGTCCATATAGCCTCAAGTAGTCATTCCCAAATAACTAAAGCTAATGTCCAGTACCACAACAACAGATTCCAATTCTCATGTTAACAGGTACAAGATAAATATGAAATCTTGAATATTAAAGCACCGTACCCTTCACTAGTAGTTGATTCATGGCCGAAGAAGGCCCCAAGAGATGACGCTGTCCACCATGTAGGAAAACCAGCAACTTGAGCAGAGGATGCAGAACCAGGTGCCGCAGGAGAATCGGTTCCTCGATCCATTGCTGCCAAGAGATTGGGGAAGGATTGCGCGCGGTGGAGGAGCCGGGCGCCGCAGTCGACTCGGAGGCGGGCGAGCTGAAGCGGGCGCGCGGTCGCCGCGGTCGCCTCGGAGGCGGGCGACGCGGGCGCGGGGGCCCGGAGGCGACGCGGGCGGGCGGGGCCGGAGGCGACGCGGCCGCGCAGGGCCGGAGGCGAGGCGGGCGCGCAGGGCCGGAGGCGACGCGGGGCCGAGACGAGCGCGCGGTGGCGACACGGGCGAGGCCGCCGGTGGCGACGTGGGGGAGCCGAGGCGGGCACGCGGTGGTGGAGCCGGGCGAGCGGTGGTGGAGCTAGGGTTTTAGCGGATGGGGATATCGGGCCCGCGCAGGCGGGAGAAGTAGGAGGAGAAGCGCGGGCGCGCGCGAAGGAGAAGGAAAAGCGCGGGGGGGGGAGAAGGAAAAGCGCGGGGGCGCGGAGGCATCGACGGCGGCGTACGGGATCCGCACGCCCAGAGAAAGAAACCACCGAAGTCTCCCCATCGCGATTTCAGTCGTTTCTTCGAGCATTGGTATCCGCGAGCACGTCGTTCCCTCTTGAAGAAACGATTCCTTCATTTTTCCTTCTCTCTCTTTGTTAATTACATTACCACATCATCAAAATGCTGATCTGTCAGTGAATTTAATTGGGATAGAAACCACCATCAATGTCCCATTGGGACTGCCCTAATGGTTTTATAGCCAAGCTAGTCAGCATTTTTGCTGATGTGGAGGAGAGAAGAGAGGAGAGAGATGAGAGCTTGGCTCTCATGCAAGCAACAAGCTGGGCACGGGAGCCTATGCAGTGGTGGGCCTAGATAATAAATGTATGTGAGGAGGAATAGGAAAGAGAATGTGAGACATAATACTACATAATAATAAAAAACTTTTTGTAGACAAATTATTGTATAACTTGGCTCTTATAACTTGACTTATAGCCAAACACTTGACTCTATTATTGGACTTGCTCTAAGAAAGCCGGCTGAATAGCATATCCAAATTAAATGAGAATAAATCCTAGCTAGCACATCCAAATTAAATGAGAACATATCCTAGCTAGTTACTCCCTCCGGTCTTAAATACATATTGTTTTAGAATATCTATGTCAGACTTTTTAAATTTGGGCAATCAATATTTTCTAAATATTTATATTGGTTACATAAAAATCATATACGTAGATTTGTCTCAAATTTTTTTCATAATATTATGATTTTATTAGATTGTATAAATGTATCATAATAGAAATTAATGATATTAAAAAACATATCAATGTTCAAAATAACGTATTTTTACGACTGAATGGAGTATCTATCAGTAATATTAATAAATGTATCGAACTACGTAAAATATTATATCTGCAAGATATGTTGGTGATATCCAAAAGATACACTTAGGTCAGCCATGCATGGGACTTCGGACATCATCATCTCATAACAAATATTAAAATCAGTGAACAATGAGGAGTCTGCATCTTGGCACGGCCACTATATATAGAACCTGTGCGGTGTGGGAGTCCTACATAAACATCGATTAATCAGCAACTTACCTACCTACCCTGCAAAAATATTGGTAACCTCGATCACAGGAAGAAGATGACCAGCCGTGCGAGAGTAGCAGGTGTATTCTGCTTCCTGGTCTTGGCAGCCATTTCTTCTTCTCCTTCGCACCACGCACGAGCAGATCAAGACTGCTACGAGGACAAAGAAGACGCGATGTACAGTTGTTGGAAGTACATCCGTAATGGCTCACGCCAGCCGATTAACCCGGGCAGGAATGAGAAGTGCTGCAAAGTAGTGAAAAAAGCAGACGTCGAATGCATCTGCAAGAAATTTTCAACCGAGGACCTGGCCAAGATCAGCCTGATAAACTGGGTTGCTGTTACGATCAGATGCAGCAACGCATTGCCCAAAGGGTTTGATTGCGCAGGTTAGTTAATATTAATATGAACTGCCCTGCTCATATTCTGAATTACATGCATCCTTTTTAAATAAACAACAGAGCTTAATTTTCTCCGCAGGTTACAAGGTTCCAATGCAGCTTCCCAACGCCTGAGCGCTTACCGAAGTAAAGAAGTGAATAAATGAAGGGAGGCTGTGATTTGCATGTTGTTTAATTTTATGGCATCTGCATGATGTACCTTAGTTCAATGTGCTGGTGGCTTCCTGTGTTTTGGATGCCTTGCCTCACTGTTGTCTTTCTATAAACTCACTGTTACAAAGTTTTCCGAGTGATAATAATAACTGAGACGTGCCTAATGCGCCACCGGTCGCGCGCGCTACCAGCTGCGCTTCCTGATTCCGTCCTAGGTCATGCTTTATCCCCTCCACGCTACTTCCTTTTTCTACTGCACGCGGACGAATTAGTTTTATTGTCTTACTCGTGCATTCTATTCACGTACGGACGAGACAAAAATGACTGGATGACCACGACCCATTTAGGCATGATCCGATTAGCCAGGCTAACTAAACGGGTGATGTTATGTTGGCTGATAGACTCAGCCTTGGACCTAAGCACAAGGAGGTCACGGGCCATGCCGTGCCAGCCTAGGCACGTCAAGTTCAATGGGCCCCGATTGCCCCATTTAGTCTACATGGATCTTGGCAGCTGGCAGCGGTGACATGGACAAGGATGGCTGGCAGCGGTAGTATGGACGAGGATTAGATCTAATTGACGGAGAAGACGAGGACCAAATCCCATTGGGGTTGACGACGGGAGGCTTGGACTTGCTGATGACGTTGGAGAACCGCCACTTGGTCGTGTTCAACGACAAGCTCGCGGCGGAGCAGTTGATGCGGCAGCAGGCAAGCTGCACCATCTCCGACGAGCTCTCCTGGTGGCGTAGTTGATGTAGCTTCGACCACATGTTCCTCATGGATGATAGTGCGGGCGCCATCATTGCCTTCCAAGTCGCTGCGTGGCTCAGCCTCCTTGGCTTGCAAGCTCTCCTCTCCATCAAGGGAGCCATCCTAATCTAGCCCTTCTTTGGAGGAGAAACCCGCATGGTGTCTGAGAACACTATGCTACAGCTGCCGCAGTCAGCGCTGACACTCTCAACCATGGACTACTACTGGCTCATGTACTTGTTGAATGGCGGGTTGTAAAGGCCTTATCATGATCTTTCCACCGCGCACCTAAGAAAGTGTGTTAATCACGTGGCAATATGATATGATCATGTCTTGTGGGTAAAGCTATACAACCTCTACAGAATGTAAAACTATTCAAATAGTCATGTCCATCGCCAAGGGTGGGCGAGGTGCACTCTTACATAGTAGATTTATGGTTTTGTTTTTAAATAATCTTTTGGGAATCTAGGAGTGATTAGAACTCTCGGGTGTTTATTATGATAGATAGAGCTAGTCAAGTAGATAGAACCTAATTCGTTGAACTTTGGCAAATAGAGCCTAAATATTAGTATTGGTAGTTAGAACCTTCACTAGAAAATATCTAGTTTCAATTATTGCAATTAGTTTGTCAATTGAGTGCTTCGTAAAATATAAAAGTTTATGAAATATTGCTTTGTGCAAAAGAACCCTAATTAGCCTATTTTGTTAAGCCTTGTATCTAAATACTGTATTTTCTCAAGATTTGCAGAGTACTCTATGTACTCACATGATAAACTCATACAATTCTCAGAGGATTATGAAGATGAAAGAGGAGTCTACATACTTCCCTAGTTAATTGTCTTTAGCGTATTGATAGGCCATCTTTAGAATTTTATTTTGTTTCTGCTATATTTTGTAAGTTTGAGAGGTCTTGTAACCTTAGATGTAATAAGTGTTCAAAAGGCCAATACTCTTTATTATTGTAATAAATGTTACTTGGTTATGTATTCATTACTGTTTAATTGTGTGCACTAGATTTGATCTAAGACTAGTGCAGTAATACACAGAGGGCTTGGATATAAGAAATCCGGTCTCGACAAGAAACCCACACAACGTCCGAGAAGACCATGCTGTAGCCGTCGCGATCGGCATCCTTTTGTGCAAATCAATTTTCAGTTTCCATTAATGCAATGCAATACTCATGCACATGTCTCAACTCATCTTTTGCTTATACTGGTATAGTAAAGTGTAACACTCGTCAGTGTTCATTCATGTCTACACCCTTTTGTGCGGAGACCAATTGCCCATCATGTGTCATGCGGGGACTAATTGTCCGTCATACTCCATGCGGGGAGCAATTGCCCATGTTTGCATATGAGGATCTCATCCCACTCTCGTGGGTCATATCTTTCTAACATGAATGATCAACATACAATACAATTTTTCTTTATTCTATTTTCAGCATTGAACAAGTGATATAATCATTATCCCACCATAATTCTCATCATCATCTTATCATAAGCATGAGAGCAATATAAAACATGTATTATCATATGAATAATCAAGACAAGTATTCGTTTAACCATAATTTCAAGCACTTGAATACTATTCTACCATGCACTTATTTTTTTTGTTGTAAGACTGATTTGATTAGAGCATCTCCATCAGTATGAGTTAGTTACTAGCTCTAAGACAACTTCTCCAATAGTACTAACTTTTAGCACATAGCTCATAACATAAATAGCCTGACATGACACTCTCACATAATCTTGGAATGTGTGTATGAGACTAGCTCTTGATCAAGAAATAGCTTTTCTCTCTCTTCTATTAAAATATGAAATAATATGCTTAGAGCTAGCTCATAAGTCATTATTGGAGATGCTCTTAGAAGATGACAACACACCCGACTCTACTCCTCCTATAGCAATTACTCATTCTTAATACAAGGCAACAAATAAGTGGCAATGCTCTTACACGCTTTCCAAATCCACCATTCTCCCCGATTACTGGATAGTCAACCATGTTGTCTTGGTACTAAAAACATCATAACTTTGACCTCACAAGTCTGATCATAGCAAATGTTATAATACTGCAACCTACACAAAATTCTTCACAATTTTTTAGTCGGCCACATGCTCAGATTAAACCATCTAACCCCTATTTTTAACCTAGAATGTTATATTCTGGACAGTAGACTTATTGTTTTCATATATATTAATTAACACATGCAAATATATTGAACTATGATATTTTCATAAAATACAAAAAATTATCTACCACTTTCTAGTTATACCCAAAATTCAATTTTTCCATTAAATCAATCAAATTAATGTTTTCTTACGACTGCGTCTAGCAATAACCTAGTTCTAGACAGCAGTCTTCCAAAATTCATAACTTATATTTTGCTCATTCGAAAATTATGTTCTTAGACTTTCTGAATTATTTAAGAAATTACCTATAGTTTTTATGTAGACCAAATCTCCAAATTATCCCATTTACCATTTTTAATCTACAAATTAACACATACTGCCAAAAGACGATAATTTTCCAGACAACATGATTATAAAATTCGTAACACGAAATTTAACCATCCGGTTAACATGATTAAATATTCTATAGAAAGCTAATGAAATTATTTACAGCCTTTGTGATAACACTAACTCCATCCGATGTCTTTAACATTGTCTGAATTTAGTTTAATCTACAATATGCAAATCTGAACAATACCAACCCTGCCTTCGAAACTAGCCTAGCTTCCTGGAGAATTAACCGCTAACCACTCGCCTAACCCCAACGAAACAAAGCATAGGAGGCTTCAGAGTTAATACCCAATGCCAAGCTACGAGCATCGATTGCTCTATCAGATTACCTCTCTGTCCAGCACGCTGCAGAACCACCAGAACGTGTTAGCACTCATGCGGTTGCCGGCGGCTGGCGCAGCGAGACTCGGCGCGCAGCAAGTGTCGGCACGCCGCCTGCTAGCGCACGGGCATCCGCTATCGGCGACGCAGCAGCACGGCGCGTGCTGCGAGCCGTGACGCGCGCGCAGGCGAGATGCGGTTGCCGGTGGGCGTCGGCGCTGCGCGGGAAAGACCTCGGACTGATGGCGAGGCGCAGGATCCTACTGACTACGCGGCGCGCGGCGAGCGCTGGAAGCGATGGAACGCGGGCTGGTGGCGACGCGTCAAGACGCCGGTGGCGATGGGAACATTTACGACGTCCGGCAGTGGAGAAAAGAAATTCGAGTTTTCTTCTCTCCCCGACGACCCCCTTTGTCGCGGCATCAGATTCTATCCGTGTAACTCCCAAAATAACTTGTTCCGCTAAACCAATCTCTCCTCTAACATTTTATACATCTCCTTTTCATATATTTTTTCCCTCTATTTATACGCAGATCCTTAACAAGAATATCTTTACTATTTAATAAGTTTGAGGGCCTGTTCTTTTTTGCTGCGGCTTTTGGGTTTTAAGCTGTTTGTACAAGAGATTACAGAGTAACAAAAACTCACATGTGGTTTTTGTCGATATAAATGAAGTTGGTAAAGTATGTACTACAATTAACTAGTATACCCTATCTTGAAAAAATACTCCGTTTAAAAGCTAGTTACTGTAGAAAAGCCAAAAAACAGCTTTTAGAAGCTGAAAAGAACAGGGCCTGAGTTGGTGGTTGGTGCATTCTCCTTCCTCTCTTCTCAACCGTCCGATCTGAATATTGAAATCTTGACCATCTATCTAACATCCCTCCCCCTCTCTCTCATATCTAACTACCCCTCCTCTCCACTTCCACTAATAGTTACCATCTCCCACCTCCTCTTCTACCCGGCCTCTCTCGCCTCTCTCCCCTCCTGCTTGGACTGTATAAGTTTTTATATGCCCTATTTTTCATGGTGATGCAAATCTGTGAAATTTATATAAGTTGGAAACTGATGAAAATTAACTTATCATCATTTGAATTATGCCCCTGATTCCTCTTGCCTTTTGAAAATTGACTTGCACTAGCTGAATGCCCGTGTGTTGTTACGGATTTAAAAACTTTTAGAACATGTTTGTATGCAGGGGCGGATTTGGGCCCCCGGCAAGGTGGGCTTCAGCCCGGGGCGTGAAAAAATTTGTAGTGTATAGCCCAGGTCAGCCCAGGGTATTTTTTTAGTATTCAGCCCAGGTACCATATATATTTCAGCCCAGGCAGCCCACCATTCCCCCGTCTCCGCGCGGCCCAACATTCCTCACGCAGCCCACCGCTGTCTTCCAGTCTCCGCGCGACCCACGCCCCACGGTCTTCACGCGGCCTTCACGCGATGCTGGCTGCGGCGCCGCTCGCGGAAACCCTCGCCTCGCTCGCCACTCGCCTCAGCGCTGCGCAAGGTCGGTCCAGCGCCGTCGCTCGGCTGCGCCGCCGCACCGCAAACGCTCGTCTCCTCCGCCTCGCAACTGGCCTCCGCCTCGCAACCGGCCTCCGCCTCGTCGCCTCCGCCTCGCAACTGGCCTCCCACCTCCACCTCGCAACCGGCCTCCCGCCTCCGCCTCGTCGCCTCCGCCTCGCAACCGGCCTCCCGCCTCAGCGCCTCCCAGCCTCCCGGCAGCGCCCGCCCCGCCCCGCCTCCCGGCGCTGCCCGGCCTCCCGACCCGTCTCGGCGCTGCATCGGGCATCGGCTGACCGGCGACCGCTGATTCAGACATTCAGTGATTTCACTGATCTGGAATTTGGGATTTGGGATTTGCTCCCGATTTGGGATTTGGGAATATCTGAGGTACAGTTTGCTATAGAGCCTAATATTGCTAGATATGAATTGAAATTGAAATGTGAAATTATGAGGTAGTGAGGTACAGTTTGCTATAGAGTCTAATATTGCTAGATATGAATTGAAATCCTGAGGTGATTTGTGAAATACTAAAATGGGTTTCACTGTTTCTGTTGAATTGAAATGTCAGGATTGGCACTTTAGCAATGAATTGAAATGTGAAATCCTGAGGTACAGTAGCTGTTCTGTGGAGCTCCAGAAGTAATGGTCAATTTTGTGACATCATGTTATAAACCAGAGCTGCTGGTGCCTCTCGTTAACAATATCACAAAAATACCTGAAGTGGTATGTAATTGGAGCCTTCTTGTTTTGATACTAGTATGATGATAACATGATGGTTAAGCTACTTGATTTGCTAATCATATAATCCACGTAGAGCTCCTGTATACGGTAACTGTTCTGGTTTTTATGCTAATTAAATGTTTTGGTACCAAGTTTTGGCCCTCCAATATTAATGTTCCTGCACCGTTAATGTAGGTCAGTGTTGTAAATAATGTGAACACATCTGTTGGCAATACATCTGTGGGTGAACAAGAATACACCTTGTATGGGGAAACCAACCATTACAGAGATCTTGAGAGGACTTACATTCCAGATATCTGCCAACTCGTTTTTCCAGACTAATACAAAACAGGTTTGTGTACAACTTTATGTTCTATAATGCATCAATGCATTGTAACATGTTTTCCAGTCACCACTGCAGCATGCCATGTGATGTGTTTCTTATCTTTTTATGTTTGTTTCTTTGTTTATTTTAGATGAATGAAAAGAGCTAAAAAAAGCATAAGATAAATATGAACCACATGAGCAGATAAAAGGAGTTTATACATTTACCTAGCTGAGGAAATTAGTAAATGACAGAAATACAATTGTTGAAATGAAGTCCCTTCTTTATAGTGTTAATGCTTGGGTGTTTAGTGCTTTGGAATTTTACAATGAATCCCTTCATGGCTGCATATGAAAGTAGCAAGAGTTTCCTGCAGGCTGATGTTCTCTATAAGCTTATTGAAGATTCTGCTGGGCTTAAAGGAGATGGCTCTGAGATTGTTCTTGACTTGTTTTGTGGAACTGGAACCATTGGTCTGACCCTTGCAAGAAGGTAGTTTTTCTTGTGGCAGTAGCTACTGTGAGATATCAATTGCTACCAACTGTGAGAGGCCAATTATGATATACTTTTTGTTATATCGTGGTATGAGTACAAATTGGCGTTAGTTTTAGGTGGTTAGAGTTCAGCCCGGGGCGTAGCCAAATCCTGGTTCCGCCACTGTTTGTATGCATATTCTAAAATTTTTTACCACCCGTGAGTTTCTTTAAAAAAATCTGTAGCAACGCACGAGCATTCAGCTAGTTTATGAAATATATCATTCTCAGACGAGAGAATGCACGCATCTCAAGCCATCCTGTCCGTCCAAGCACACACCCGAATCTTGAAGCCGAAGTGCACACATTATAACTCACACATCAGCAGCCATCACAGGTCAGAGCCCGACCCTACCTTTGCCAGCGCCGATGAGCAGGGAGCACTCAAGCGGTGGAGAGGATGCGGGAGATGGCCCAGTTCCTACGCAATTTTGAATGAATGAAAGACATTATTTGGGCTTTTGTTTGGTGGCTTATGACTGAAAAGCACTGTAGCTAGCTGAAAAAACACTGTAGCTGACAGAGGCTTATTTAGCATAATTAAATTTAAAAAATAAAAAATATAAAAAATATGTTAGCCCATTACGTATAATACAAACAAATACGGGAAAAAAAGAACCGGCAAAAAAGCTCAACAAAAAACCAAAAATTCAGAAAAAGACGAAATTTATGAATAGTGAAAAATAAGCCGGAAGCTAAAACCTGAAGCCAAAACAATCACAGCCGTAACCTGAAGTGAATTGAGCAGAAATGTTGAAGCATCGTGGGACCCACCCCCCCTGTTTTTGGGCGTGTTTGTGTTCTTGGAGCACTGAGAAAACTAGGCACTGACTTCCCATTATTTCCACATCAGCCACACATTTGATCTTTTTTTTTCCTTTTTAAGGAAATTGCTCTTAGATCTCTCGAATAACTACCTATGTTCTGTATAAGTGATATATGAGAAATTTGATGATGTCTTATTGATATACGGGTCTAGAACCTATATGTCAGTCTTACGATAAGTGATATATGAGAAATTATATAGTTAATCAGTGGCATCTAAGGCATTTTTCTTTTCTATAACAGCATCCTCCCTCTCAAATCGCAGGTTCTGGGCCTGTATTTTCTTGCAGCTCAACTGCCAACCAGGGCATGTAGACTGGCCCAACCCTGTCTGAGACCAGTAAAACTTCTACTGGACTACCCAACTAGCCCACACACACAAAAAGGAGAAGACGTGCCAAAAAAAACCCCAACTCTTTTTTGAAATTCAAACCGGGAACCTCGTCACTGATTTATAAGCCATCAGCATAACTCCTTTAACCGCCTCCGCTCATGCCTAGGATCGTATCAGAGGTGAAATGAATTTATATTGAATGATCTCAAATACCCAAAATCAAATGTCTTTCTAGTCATACATTTTATACCATGGTAAAAGAAAATTTGCACATATTGGCCCTGCATCCATGCCTATCGTGATCGACTGGGCTTGTTCTTTTTGGCTGCGGCTTATGGCTGCAGTTTATAGCTTTTGGGCTGTTTGTACGAGTGATTATAGAGCAACAGAAACTCACGTACGGTTTTTGCCGATATAAATGAAGTCAGTAAAGTATGTACTACAATTAACTAGTAGACCTTATCTTGAAAAAATACTCCGTTTAAAAACTAGTTACTGTATAAAAGCTAAAAAGCAGTTTTTAGAAGCTGAAAAGAAGAGGGCCATGTACACTGCAATAGTATAATAGTAGCATAGAGCCATTTTTCCTCATAACGTTTGATAGCCGATCAATTATATAATACCAGCATTACTCCCGGGGGGATTCCGGCTCCCCCGCGCGGCCACGTCACCCCCGCCCGCGCGTCCGGCCGGCGCGTGGCGGGGGTTTTCCCGTACGGCCAGGGGAGGCACTTTCCTCCGGTTTTGCAAAAATTACGTATAGGTCCTTTTTCTCGCGAAAAGGTCCCTGCAAGTTTTTTCCCCAAAAAATTTTTTGGATAGCGCCCCGCAGGTTCCCGAAATTACGTATAGGCCCTTATTTACTTACGTACAGGTCCTTACAAGTCCTCGAATTTTTCCGAAAAACCCCTTTAGCTTTCTCGAAATTACGTACGTGCCCTCGATTTTTTTTAAAAAACTCCTCACGAATTATCGCCTCTTTTACTTCGGTACACACGGTGGCTGGCGCGGCGTGTCGCCGCGCCTTTGAGGCTAGTAGTAGAAGATAACTGGACACCTCTCTGTCACCTGAAAAATTACATAGAAATCCCCAGAAATATCCTCTTTGCAGTGAAAACCCATGTATGGAATTAGCTTAACTCGCAACATAGTGAAGTTTCCTTTTCCATTAACGATGTGATTAACTGTGGTGTATTTTGAGGTATTTCTTTTATTTCCTAGTGTAGCTTCCCGAAACAATCTTCGTTACACAACGCCTTTCTGCCTTGTTGCTCTCGTATGTCATCCATAATGTGCTAATTATCTATGTCACGTTACATTAGTAGATCACAAATTTACTCAACGTCTACTGATGGTATAGTGTGTGTTGTAAATGGATTTTGACTTAACCTTGCACTGTTGCATTGTAATATTGGAATGTAGAATTTGATATTTATTTTCCGTCAAGCTTTTGATCAGAGGTTTCTGCTACCATATTTCTGACCTTAGTTTGTGCATTCTTGTTTTAACTTTATCAGTTTATTGTGTGTATGGCCGGTAACTTGGTATTCATGAAACTGTACAAAACTGAGGTAGCAGCTGGATTACAGTGTTGCTCCAATTCCAGGTCAACTGTGGAACTCAACAAAAGCAGGTCTGTTTTATTTTGCTTCACTCAATCGATGCCAGAGGATAGAGATGATATTGAAGCCATCATCCCAAAATCATGCAGCATCTGAGTTCCGGTTTGCTTGAATTGCTGCCTACAATTTTGAGTGATGAGTCTGACGAATGGTACACGCACATGAATGGTGCGTTGTTTGTGGTTAGTAGGCATAAATTCACAAAGTGAAAGATGCAGACATAGACCAGAAGCATGCATTTCGGTGACGCCGGCCGACCTAAAATCGCCAGAAATACATGTAAATTTCCAGGTGTCCTGATCGAGCAACTTAATTTCTCAGATACTGGCATGAAGTCGACACCTTTCAGTGGCATTTCGTTTGGTTTCTCTCAAGTTCTTCATTTTGACCGGTCAGAGCTTCGTTTGCAAGGCGATCGATCATCTGCCGGTGCCATAATCCTGTGATATGTTGAGGGCCTGTTCTTTAAGTCAAAAGCTGGCGGTTTTTGACTTTTGCTACAGTATCTAACTTTCAAACGGAGTATTTTTTTTTCAAGACGGGGTCTACAAGTTAAACGATCTACACGTTAAAAACCCAACATCTATACCAGCCAAAATCGCAAGTGCGTATCTGTCTCTCCGTAATCTGTACCGTAAACAGCTAAAATTCAAAAAATTCAGTCAAAAAGTATAAAACGCAGCCGAAAAGAACAGGCCCTGAGATCTCTTACTTGCAGTTTTGTTAGGTTTCATGGTCAGGTTGTCACTTATCAGTCGGTGTTAGCCACGCTGCCGAACTTTGCCGTGCCAGTTTTCACTGCATCTGCCGGCCTGGTTGTTTTGAAGGCTTGATGTGTTTGCTTTTGGTCTAAAGTGATCGGTGCTCCCTGATGATGATGATGACAGTGAGGAGATCTTTGTGGTTTATGTCTTACCTCCTAAACGAACTTTTATTATCGAAAGGGGTTTCTGAAGACCACGCGATAGCTCAGCGGTTAAAGTGCACCGTGGTGCGAAAGGTCGTCTATTTGTTTCAGTCGTCGGCGGAATTGGTTAGGGTTAATAGGTCTGTTCTTTTAGACTATAGATTATAGCTTTTAGCTACGGTTTATTAGTATAATAAATAATAATTATTGAGAGAAATCAAAAGATAAAAACCACTGAAAAGCAATCAAAAAATATACCATTATTGAGAGAGATATAGCTCTTTTTGACCAGGTCAAAATTCTCTAAGAGAAGGATGGGTCGTTTAAACTGGATTGCATAAGTTTTTCTGAAGAGATTTTGTTGGGGACTACAAGGACTAATTGCATTCATTACTCGCTAAATTGCGTATTGAGAAAATGGTAAGATCACTTTTTTTTCCAAGGGAAGATATGGTCTTATTTAACTGTCTTACCCCGCCATCTATCAAAGGGTGTGTTTGGTATGCATAATTTTACATTCTCCTATAATCTAATATTCCTCTCAATCTGATTACCGGTAACACATTACTAGTAATATCAGATTCTAATGTTTGGTTGGCTTGAAGAAAACTGCAAAATGGTCATTATAACAGTTCAAATATTTCATAACTCGAATTGAAAAATTCACAAATTTAAATTACAAGATTGAATTTTCAAACCTTGAAGGTTAACATTTATAAAATTTAAAATTTTGGAATTTGAATACTTGAAATCCATGATTCGAAATTCAAATTTTAAGATTCAAAATTTCAAAAAAAAATGGAATTTCGGTGTCCAAACTTGAAATTTTGAATTTTGAAACTTAATTGCCTAAGTTTTAGATTCTAAAATTCATTATTCAAATTTTGGTATTTTGGTTTCAAAATTTATGTTTTGAAAAATATTTTTAATTTGGACTTTGAATTCAGAAAGTTCAAATTTTGACTGTTAAAGTATTTTTAATTTGGATTTTTAATTCAAAGCTCAGCGGTTAAAGTGCACCGTGATCATTGATTACTCGCTAAATTGCTTATTGAGAAAATGATAAGATCAGTTTTTTTTCCCGAGGGAAGATATGGTCATGTTTAACTGTCTTACCCCACGCATTCTATTCAAATTGAAATGGTGGTGCAAGAGTGGAAGAACACCACTAGAATACGACAGGCATGTCCAACACGACACCAACACATGTATCTATGTATCTTTTTTTTGGAGATGGAGTATGTCATATACATATCCTCTTTACTCCTAAAAGGGAATGGCAAAAGCAAAGAGAGGTTTGTTCCTTTCTCACCTCCATGACACCTAAACATATCTGCATGCACACCCATTAATTTAAGAACTGCTAACCAAGCCAATCTTTTCAAACCATGACCAAATGGTGCGGTACCATATCTACCCTGTCATTCTTAAACAGTACGAGTGAAGATTAAACTATTTATTTCCTGTCATTCTTTGACAGCTTAAGCTATCTATTTCCTGTCATTCCTTGACAGCTTAGGGTCTGTTCTTTTTGGGCTGAAACTTATGGTTTTTGGCTGCGGCTTGTGGTTTTTAGGCTGTTCGTGTGAGAGATTACGGAATAACAAAAACTCGCGTGTGGTTTTTGTTGATATAAATGAAATCGGTACAGTATGTACTACAATTAACTAGTAGACCCTATCTTGAAAAGATACTCCGTTTAAAAGCTAGTTACTATAAAAAAAAATATCAAAAAACAGTTTTTAGAAACTGAAAAGAGCAGTGCCTTAATCTTTTTTACTGTCCTCGTATGAAACTCAACACGGCAGAAGAAGAGAATAAGAACCCATAAGTTCATTGAACTTCAAACACATATCATGCATGCTGCTATTATTATGATATTATTGTTATTTCTTTCCAGACCAACCTAGGTGACTTTACACACATAATGCTCCAATGGTTATGGTTTGATTCAGGAACCGATCAACTTAGTTTGAAAGCAAAACGAAGAGAATGATGCTTGTGTCTTGTCCTGTATATGTGGGCAACACTCTGTGAACTCTTCCACTTGATATTTTTTTTCAGTACTTTATAGGAGGATGCTTAGTTAAATAGAGACATCCTTGCATTCTTGCTGAGTTCTTTATGTTACATGTATTGACATATGCTATTGTTTCAAACTTGTCTACCTTTCCTAATTAAACTTAGGATATTTAATACATGTTGGTAGCCATAATGAAATGGAACTCCTGGTTTTTATTTGTCACTCACATTTTATATGGTCCAGGTGTAGATGCAATATCGCACGTGCGCCATTGTAGCGTCGACGACGACGTGTTGTGATATGTGAAGGCCACCAAACCGGGGTAGTCGTCTTGTGACACGTGGATGGAGACAGACCGCGAACAAAGGAATACTTGCCTGCATTTTGACCTAAAGTGAAAGTGAAGTTTGGTATATGTCTCTTCTCTGATCTAACACACCCCAAAATTATAGGAATATAAGGTGGTGATCGGTTCGGCTTAAAAGCTCATAGCTTATGGCTGAAAATACTGTAGTTGGCTGAAAAAAGCACTGTAGCTAACAGAGGCTTATTTAGCATAATTAAAATTTAAAAAATATGTTAGCCCATTACATATAATACAAACAAATACAGGAAAAAAAGAACCGGCAAAAAAGCTCAACAAAAAGTCAAAAGTTCAGAAAAAGACGAAATTTATAAATAGTGAAAAATAAGCCAGAAGTCGAAGTCGAATTGATCAGGACCTAAAACCTTCCCATGGCCTCTCCTTATGACACGTTGCCATGAAGATGGGTACTGCTACTCCATTGTTGGAAGGTGATCCATATGCTAAAAGCCATGACATATGTAGGCTGTTAGGTAGTACTAGGAGTAGGTGTTATGGATGTGGTCAATTTACAAGTTTAGCTGGAAGAAGCTGTAATAATAATGTCACTTGTGTCGTTTGGATAAATTGAAATAAGTTGATTTATAACTAAAGTTATATTATAGCTGATGATGACTTATTTGGTGTAATTAAATTTAAAAAAATTAAAAATAAAAAGGTTAGCCCATCATGGATAACACAAACAAATACGAAAAAAGAACCGCAAAAAAAACTAAAAAGCTAAAAAAAACGAAATTTAGGAATAGTGAAAAATAAAACAGAAGTGAGAAGCTCAAGTCGAAATAAGCAAAGCCTAAGAACAAAAGTTTTTATCACCCAACTAATCGCAATAAGAAGTCCAGCAAGTGTAGATTGACATGTCAACCAACACCAGTTGCATACTGAATGGGTTTACATGGATGTACAGTGGCAGGATGTTCCAGTACTCAAAAGTGTGGAAATATCTGATAAAAAATCGTGCAATGTTGCAACAACACGTGCCATGTTTTTCCCCCCTCATTTTGGGAAATCAAGAACCCCATTATAGCAGGGGATGCCCCGGCGCTCGCTCGGCCACGTCCCCCCGCCCGCGCGCTCCGGCCGGCGCGTGGCGGGGGATTTCGGTACGGCCGGGGGAGGGAGTTTCCTCGTGTTTTCCGGAAATTACGTACAGGTCTATTTTCCTCGCAAAGAGGTCTTTTTTCCTCGCGAAGAGGTCCCTGGCGGTTTTTTTACGGCGGATTTTTCTGAAAAACCCCCTCCAATTTGCAGGATGGCGCCCCGCGGTTTTCTAAATTGCGTACGGGTCCTCATTTCATTACATACAGGTCCTCAATTTTTGCGAAAAACCCTTTACCTTTTTCGAAAATACGCATGTGCCCTCGATTTTTTTTAAAAAACTCCTCACAAATTATTGCATCTTTTACTTCGGTGCACACGGTGGCTGGCGCGGCGTGTCGCCGCGCCTATGCTGCTAGTTATTCATATATTACGCCCCGGGGGATTCCCGCGCGGTGAGCCCATCCACGTGTCAACCTCCGCCAAAAAGCCCGCAAAGATTTGGTAGTTACGTTTAGGTCCCCAGTTTTCGCAAAAAGGTCCCTGGATTCTTGCGAAAAAGCCCCTACATATTTTTTTGCTGGGTAGCGACCCGTGGTTTCCTGTAATTACAAACAGGCCCTTATTTCTTCCGAAAAGGCTCTTGATTTTTTACGAAAAAGCCCCTCCACTCTCCTTTTATTGCAAAAAGGCCCTCAATTTTTTGCGAAAAAACCCCTATATTTTCTTTTTTCTGCGAATTTTTTTCCTCTTTTACTTCGGCCCACACGGTGGCTGGTGTGGCGTGGCGCCACGCCTATGTGGCTTGTTTGTTATATGGCTGGCGCGTATAGATGAGTCGCAGTCTGATGCACCTTAACGATTACATACCAAGCCCACTACTTGTCATATATACTAGCTAGCCGAGTAGCTGTGCTTGTGCGCGTATAAATAGGCCATTCGCGAGGCCAAGAGCCACGTACAAGCATCGATCTGCATATATACCAGATCAGCCAAACTAGGGCCTGTTCTTTTTGGCTGCAGTTTGTGGCTTTTGGCTGCGGCTTGTGACTTTTGGGCTGTTTGTCCGAGAGATTACAGAGTAACAAAAACTCACGCATGGTTTTTGGCGATATAAATGAAGTCAGTAAAGTATGTATTACAATTAACTAGTAGACCCTATCTTGAAAAGATACTCTGTTTAAAGAGCTAGTTACTGTAGAAAAGCTGAAAAGCAGCTTTTAGAAGCTGAAAAGAACAGGGCCTAAGTGAAGCTAGTTATAGGGATGCCATGTACATTCTCATCAAGAACTGAGCTTGTCCAGTAGGCGAGCTTGTCCCGTAGGCAGGGATGCCGCCATGCGTCCCCATCTACCTATGTTCGACTCGGAGTGGATATGCACGCCCACTAATCATTTACGGTCTACATGTGTGCGTTAAGTGGGTCAACGAATGCCCATGAAGATCTTGGATCTCCAATTAATTTTCTAATGTGTATAAGAGACATGTACGTATATATACGTGTGTAGTGCGATGTGTATGAGTAATGTGTGTAACACGTGCGATACTAATGGGACGTTGAATTGAAAATGAGTTTTACCTTTTAGCTATTTTAAAAATTAAAATAAATATGATGATTTTTAAAGCGATTTTTTCTAAACAATTTTTTAAACTTAAAATAATGTGTGCTATTTGTATCCGTGTCTCTACTATCCACTATCATGTGGAAAAGTGCAGAAAAATCCATCAGTAAAAACAAACATAGCTTTACACGATGTGTCTAACTTTAGTGGTGATCATTTGGGCTTATTTTTTGTGGCTTATAGCTGAAAAGCACTGTAGTTGGCTAAAAAAATATTGTAGCCGACAAAGGCTTATTTAGCATAATTAAATATAAAAAAAATTAAAAAATATAAAAAATATATTAGCCCATTACGTATAATACAAACAAATACGGGAAAAAAAGAACCGACAAAAAAGCTCAATAAAAAGCCAAAAGTTCAAAAAAAAGACGAAATTTATAAATAGTAAAAAATAAGCCAAAAACTAAAAGCTAAAGCCAAAACGATCACAGCCTTTTCATATCTCCGAAATGAAACTTTGACTATTGATTCTCGTATTGTGTTGACGAGGCACGTGAAGCTATATTTTTCACAGAAGTATTTATGATGCTAGATCTATGGATGGAATACAATTATAATGATGTATAATGTCAATTCCGATACTATAGTACTGATCCAAAGCTACGGTACATGCATGTGTGGTCAATTCAATATGTAGCGTCCTCACGTAGTTTTTTTAATAGCAACAAAACGATCAAAACGTTTATTCCAAGCTAAGCTCAAATGTACGTACAGTATATATATTTTTCCCACACGAGAAACTCGGATTCCATTACCAATATAACAGAATTTACATAGTTCTGTTTTAGTGTTTCTTAGCTACTGCTATTTCAGGTTTACTGCTTTTCCCCCTCTGTCCCCTGTCAAAGTACACCAAGCACAGCCACAACTGAGACCTAAGTGAGAGAACCATAGCCAAGGCAGCTGCAGTTCGACATAAAGCAAAAGAAGAAAACTGATAACCAAGGTAGATACAAAAGACTAGTTTTTCTTTTTTTTCATAGAAACTTGAATCTATCATCCTGCACTTGAGAGTGTCTTTAGCTTCCTCTTCTCAAGCGTCATCTTCACTTTTGTATCTTGGGAGCTTCACTCTGTAGTATATTAGCGCCGGCCACCAAGACCTCTTTCTCCTCTTCCTTGTGAAGTCCTACCTAAAATTTTAGGAATGTACATATATAACATATGATCTCAGTTGGAGATTTAATCAATTTTTTCTCAGAACTTACCTTGTTCCTTAGTTTCCACATAGCCCAGCATCTAGCCGATAAACCAACAATATGAAAACTTGATTTACCAGGTAGATAATGACTAGCCCACCACACGTATTGGTCAAAATAACTAGGCCTACAATTGGCTCCTAGAAATGATCCAATAACACCCCATACATATTTGGCAATCGCGCAATTAAAGAAAAGATGATTTATAGTCTCATTCTCACAGCAAAAGCTGCAAGTTGGATCCCCAGACCACTTCCTCTTTAACAATACATCTCTTGTCAAAATGGCATTGTTTCCAATTAACCACATAAATATTTTAATCTTAAGAGGAATCTTTGATTTCTAAAGCACTTTCAGATTTTTATTAGCAAGATGATTATGCAGTTGTTTATAAACCAACTAAACATAAAACCTTCTAGATGCATTCAACTTCCATTTAGGTTTGTCATTATTTACACCCAAAGGTATAGTCAACAAAATGTTTTTGAGTTGATTTAGTTTGGTTTGTCTATCTTCATTTAACCATCTTCTAAAAGATAGATTCCAACCATTACTAGCCAACTCATGAACTGATAGACCAAGGTCATTACTGGCAGCAAAAAGATTATTAAATTGCTCATATAAAGGAATAGAACCATACCAATAATCTTCCCAAAAGTCAGTGTTTTTTCCATTCCCCACAATCATATATCTCCCTTTAAGGCATTCACTTTTAGGGGGTGTTTGGGACTGCTCCACTCCACGTTTTTCAGCTCCGCTCTATGTTTTTTAGCCAAACAGGTTCAGCTCCACGCACTCTGTTTGAGAGAGAAAAAGGTGAAGTTGTGAGAGCACCTAAAGGGGTGCTCCACAAACTCTAGGTTTTTTGTGGAGCTGCTCCACGGTAGAATTCGTAGAGCAGAGTTTGTGGAGCAGTCCCAAACACCCCCTTAATCTTAAGAAAATCATACCAACATGGAGAGTCATTCTGTTGATGCTTAACATGCTTCATAGTTTTGTCACCCAAATACTTTGCTTTAACTATGTCCTGCCATATTCCTTTCTCATTTTCTAATTTCCACTACTACTTACATAAGAGACTAACATTTAAAGCATACAGATTCTGAATGCCCAGATCACATTTTTGTTTGGGCTTGCAAATTAAAGGCCATTTCACTAAATGATACTTTATTTTATCCCCACCTCCTTGTCAAATTTTTTTTTTCTAGTTTTATCCATCCTGGACAGCACAATCTTAGGTAACAAATACATAGACATGTGATATATAGGAATACCACTCAAACTTGAATTTATTACGATAACTCTACCAACCATGGACAAGGACCCACCCTGCCATCCATCAAGCCTTTTAAAAGTTTTTCTTCCATATTTCTCCAATCAATAACATGCAATCTAGAGCTATTTACAGGCACCCCAAGGTAGCTAAGAGGCCAAGAACCAATTTGGCAATTGAACATATCAAAATATTGAGTGAGTTCTACATCCTCTCCTTTAATCATTAAAACTTTACTATTCTGAAATTAATTTTCAACCCAGACATGGTTTCATACATATATAATAACAGTTTCATGTTCCTTGCCTTTTCCAAGTCATTTTCCATTAACAAAATGGTATCTTCTACATATTGCAAAATAGATACCCCATTGGGAATTAAATGTGGCACCAAACCAATGACAAGACCATTAACTTGAGCTTTAAATATCATCTTTGCTAAATAATCTGCAGCAATATTGAACAAAAAAGGTGGCAAGGGACACCTTGCCTAACACCTTTATGACTCACGAATATACATGTATCCATACAACACGTAATTATTGATTATCACATGGTTGCAGAATAAAAATATGTGCCTAACCTTTCATGAGATTTTTTGCGAGGATAAGTGTTTGTAAATCATCTGTCACATGACACAACACCAGTTGAGAGAGGCCCTTTGTTCGTCCTAGGTAGCTACTAGCTAGGTGTAAGACTATATGTTGGCAGCCCCATAGGAGTGATGAGTATTTGATATTGATCGCATCTTGCTTTTATTGCTTAAATTTGATTTTGAGAAATAGCATTTTGAGTTGTTGTTGTCTGAAGCTAGTGGTCATACTGACAAGGGTGTCGCGGTATGACCAGCGAAGCAGAAGAATTGGCTTGTAGTTACTGGTAGCTATTTTTCAGAGAAGGTTTTTTTTTTTGAAGTTTTTGGGCTGAGACATGGTGCAGTAGTATTGACATTGTAATCGTAGTACGACTAGGGTGTAGTGATTTGACCAGCTTTGGCAAGGTGGTTTGACCGGTGTAGAGTTGATGATATGATCGACGTGGATGTTGTGGTCATACTGGCACCAGTGAGTTTTATCTTTTGGATATTTCAAAAATTAAAATAAATATGATGATTTTTAAAGCAAATTTTCTAAACAATTTTCTGAACTTAAAACAATATATGTTATCTGTGTACACGTCTCTACCATCTACTATCGTATCAAAAAACGCAGAACAATCCATCAGTAAAAACAAACATAGCTTTACACGATGTCTCTGACTTTTCATGTCTCCGAAATGAAACATAGCTTTACACGATGTCTCTGACTTTTTGGACTTACGAATTTTAGGATGTTACATATGACCCCTCAAAAGGTCAAATACTATTGTACCTTTTGTAAAAAGGATCACCACATCATAGTGTTCTACTTTAAGCAGGCTAAGAAACTACGTTGTGACCTTGATAGAGCTTTCAGGAATGGCCCCATCTAGCTAGTTCCCTAGAGTTGTATCTAGACCTTGCTTTGTAGATGGGTTGTTTGATTCTTTTGGTGGCTTTAGAGAGCGACGTGGTTCTAGGTTCCAAAATAACGGGTTTAGGTCTAGATCCATCCCTAGACAGGATTTCCGTCATTTTGGTACACGACGAGGATTTGATAGGAGTTTTGGTAGCTCTGCAGATCATTCTAACCCATATTTTAGAGCTTTTTCTACTGATCTCAGTATTAGATTCCTTGTTCTTACATGCTTATTCTATCTCTTTGATGTAGGCTTTACCGTAGGGAGGAGATCCTGAGTCTCAATACTGGATTCATCTTTGAGGCATTAGTTGATTCAGCTTTTACATTATAAGAGATTTGTAAAATTACAACTAAGTACATATGAGGCATTTTTTATTTGATTTAACTCAATTTGTACAAAATCCTTCGACTAATGCTTCATACTAGCTACGTAAGCGTGGCGTGACGCCGCGCTAGCCACCGTGTGGACCGAAGTAAAAGAGACGATAATTCGTGAGGCGTTTCTTTAAAAAATCGAGGACGCATGCGTAATTTCGGAAAAACCAAATGGCTTTTTCGTAAAAAACCAAGGACCTGTAAGGACCTGTACGTAACTAAACAAGGACCTATACATAATTTTAGAAACCGCGAGGTGCTATCAGTGAAGTGGAGGGTGCTTTCCGGAAAAAAACCTGGCAGGGACCTGTTTGCGAGAACGGAGGACCTCTACGCGATTGCGCAAAACGCGGGGGCTTTTTTGCAAAAAGCGTGACATGGAACAGCTCCGGGGCCGGGGAGTCCCCCATCTTTAATATACTTAGTATATGCAACACATATCTTTTTTCCTTGGTCACCTACGGTTACTTAAGGCTCGCATACACACAGTGCAAGTGTGCACTCATTGCAAGGAAAAGAACTGAAAAGAAGGAAAAAATAAGTCTTTGTTTAGGTGTTTACCTCATTCAAATGGATCAAGAGGCAAAGATTTTATGAAGAATAGCTAGAAATATTCATGGTACAGAAAAAATGTGCTCTTATTCTTGAGACTTGCAATATTCATGGTATTGAAAAATTGTACTCTTATTCTTGAGACATGTGTTCTCTATAAATTGACTTTGTTACGTATGTTATTGAATGACGTTAATAATATTATACTTCTTTCCTTGATGCAATGTAGTGTCTCAATTATTCTTCAATGAGATTTGTGTTATTATGTGACCTGTGATGCTTATCAAAGTTTTTTAATGGTCATTATGTACATCTATGAATATAAAAGACAATAATTTCTTTAAATATTGGTATTTCATGAAATGTGTTACCAAGCATGGCATTCTTGTGTTGTTGCAGCTAAAAAGGTGTTACTAGGATCTATAGTGTTACTGTGTTGCTGTAGTTAAAAAAAAGGTATTACTTGTGTTTATCCAACACATGTTACTATGTTGTTTTAGCTAAAAATGGTGTTACTATGGTCTATAGTAACACATTTGCTACATGGTGCTATAGCATGATTACAGCACCATTTCATAGAAACAGGAATACTTATTATGTGTTATAGTAGATCTTGCTGTAGTAACATAGGCTATAAATACACTTATCAAATGTGTTACGTTAGGCTTCAGTAACACTTTTTTGGAGCTATAGTAGCACACATATGTGTTACTATAGGCCTGTCCTAACATGGTGTCATATAGATTATGTCAGTCTCTTTAGGTCTCCTACCTCACTTTGGGTATCCGGTGATGGCTTTCACTTTTCGGGATGTAACTTGCTCAGCTTCAACTATATTGACTACATCACACTGCCAAGCAATATGACATAGGTTCTTATTTGAGCTTTGTCGATTCTTTGCCTCTATTTTTAGCATTGCATAGGTATTGCGAGTCGCACTTTCTATCTTGTGTCTTTCTTAATTACTTCTCTTCTCTATTAAGTTACTAGGATCTTTTACCCTGTCTAGGTTGAGTTTGCTTCTTTTTCATTAGCTTCTAGTAGTGGGGTGGCTAGTGGGTAATTTGCTCCTTAACAGTGTGTGTTCCTTGGCTAGAGGCCATGTGGTGGAGAGATTTTTCTTCTTGCAAGAGTTTTTCTTTTTCTTACTTTTCGCCTTTGTTTTTCTTCTGCAAGTGGTTCTTGTATATAGGGAGAGTATTATTTCCTACTTCCTTTTTGCATCATGCATTCATGGTATTGCATTGTATATTATGCATTTTAGCTATGAGCTTTGATTATTATTCATTTGTAATGTAATCTTAACTTGATATTGCTCATTTTTCATGTTATGCCTACTTAGCTAGCTTTGTCATGCTTTTGTATGCATGATTAAATCATTGTCATGCTAGCTTAACTTGTCAACCCAAACTTAGTTTTACAAGTGGCATCAATTTCTGCAATTGGTATCTTTTAAGTTTGCAAGAATTTATCTTTTGGCTAGTTCACTTTCTAGTTATCCTTTTATGATTTATGCTATGTCAAAAATGTTCAATTGAATCTTGAATCTTCTATTGAGCTTTATTTAGTGCTTTGCTGGTTCTTTGAAAAAACATAACTTACTCTTTGAATTAGTGCCTAACTTGATAAAAATGATCTCTTTTATGTGAAAAACGGATCTCACCAAATATTTCTCATGAAATGGCTTGTCATTGCACTAGACATGAACTCAAAGAGAGTTTTGGATGACCAAGACTACTCTTAATCTTGTTGCTTGAGATGATCATAGTAAGGCTTGATCCACGTACACCATTGTCTACTCATCGATACATGCTCAGCACATAAATGGATCGCTGTGTTAGCATCATGATGAACGAAAACAACACGAAACTTGATAAAACCCCTACTGAGCTCTTCTATTTCTCCTAGAATCGGAGAGATCATAGCACGGTGCCTATTTCGGGTACCCACGGATTGACCAAAGATTGGGAATTCGTTTCAAGAATTACCTTAGTAAAACCCCATTCAATCGTCATCTTGCTCCATCCCCACAAGCCATAGCCTTAGCCGTTAGTGCATCAATTACCTGATGGTACCATCGCAATCTTGCTACCTAGAAGACGCTAGCATCATCATGCACGACCACACCGGTAGCTCCATGCAAGTTGGTTGCATTGAAAGCCCCATCCATTAGGTTTCATCACATTTTGCTGTGGTGGATGCTGTTGTATTTTGTGATCTAAATCTGGTCAGGTCTAACTACTTGAAGAATTCGATCCAATTTCACTAAAAAGATACATTTGATCAGTGTGACTGGTCGATAATGCAAACTGATCGAACGTAGTGATTGTGATCATTTTCGTGTTCGTTACGGACTCTGCACCGACTTGCACCAGATGTGGTGTCCAAAGATGTTTGTACCGATTGGAGTCAGATGTAGCTACTCGATGCACTTTCGACTACAACTCTTCACTGTCATCTTCTGAGGCTCTGTTTTGTCTTCGAGCGAGGTTTGTTCCAATTTCCGAGCAGGTTACTGTTCAAGTTTTCGAGTAGGTCTCTTTTCCTTTGCCGACTAGGACTCTGTTCCTTCCTCACCTGGCACTCTTATTTCCAATGCTATTTATATTTAATGTAAGACTAATGGTAAGTAACATGCACATCTTAAGTTATTTAACCATGTAATATGCCAAGAGCATTCTATAACTTCTCCCCTATATAGTGATTCTATCGATTGTGCGTCCGTAGTTTTTTTGCAAGAGTTTTTTACGTTAAATATTTGTCTCATACTCTTGATTATTTTTTATTATTTCGTATCTCACCATCAATTTTCATAACAGCTACCATCTCCCTTGCCTTGCTGCTACACCTAAAGGATGTAGAACGAAAGGCAACAGAGGGGTGAATGGTGCTGACTCCAAGTATTCTTGATACTATTCTCCAATAGCTACAGAGCTATTGAGAATTAAATCCATAGCCAAAATTTCAAGTCAAATCGACCAAAAAATCACCCTCAGAAAAAACTAAAGCCTACAGATCTAACTCCAACCAGGGGCGGTCTAACCTCTCTCCGGGCGGTCTGGCCACTGTGAACAGAAAATCAGGCAAGTGCACAGCAATTTCAGCACAGTTGTGAAACTTCAAAACCCACGTAACTTTTGATTCAATAATCCAAAAGCCGTAAAATTTTATACGCACCTTGCACAAGGTTTCAGGAAGCTATTCCATCTATGGATCGTAAAAACCCATATCAAAGTTCAGACATTTTGAGATTTAAGGAAGGTTGCATTAAAAACAAGAAAAATCAAAATCGATGATCAAAACTTGCTCATGGGCATAGGATAGCTAAGATGGATTTGGATATATTCTCATATGTCACAGAAAGTAAGAATACCAAAGAAATCACTCCAAAAACACTTAGATCAAGAAACCACGTGGAAAATTAAAAACGTACAAAAACTGAGTTTCTTGATGAACTTACTACCAAAGTGCCTAGATGGATGGAGAATGATTTTTAGAGGATATTTCCATCTATTATACGCCTGTGGCACAACAACATCAAGATAGGATGAGTGGAGAGAAAAATCAAACAAATCAAGAGCAAATCAATCAAGACAAGAGATAGATATTAAGATGATCAAAGATTGATTCTATTGCTGCTTGAGAAAAAAAAGTTTTATAGAGCATACCAAGCACTCAACTCTCAAACTCTAACCCTAAAACAAGAGAGCACAACAGAGGCAGCTTGGATTGTTAACTACGAGTCTCTATCCTAACCCCTTAAATAGATAGGCTAGCTAGCCATATTTAACGCTTAGTGGATACTATCTACTTAGCATAATGGGGGAAACCTGATAACTCCACACACACGGGTTTTAACTCGCTACACTTATGCACGCTTTTCAAAGCGTATAAGTTCGAATCTGCTAAGTCCTAAGTTTTAATCCATCTTGATCATATCAGCTTCTTCATGACCTAAACCACATTCCCAAGCGTAACTCATGTGCCGCGGTTTTCTTCCAAAGTTGTTTCCGGTATTTTGGTCAAACTACCAAAATACCCTTCTGACCCGGTCATCTCCTTCCATTGCAAGCAATCGTCATACCTGTCACGTGTAAATTTACCATTGGCTTGCCACGTATTGGTAAGTCTCTCTTATTTTGTTCTCACCAAATCACGGCTCACTTGGACCAACTAAACCACATGATGCAATTCTACCGTTCGAACTTTCCTTAAACATTTTCCGCCTTTCTTATGCCATGCAGCTCACCATCTCACCTGACATTCTCGATCGTTCTGGTCCTCAGCTTCTCCATGAGCGTAGTCCCAATCCTCGCCATTAAGCACAGTTGACTTCAATCGATCCTGCCACATCCAATGACAAAAATCATTTTCGGGTATAAGTTCTTCATAACTTGATCTATGTTTAGCTGTGATATAACTTGTACAATATATATATCCGAAACACATTTCATGGCTCAAAACCACAGAATAAAAAATCTGATCGAAAATCCACTGTTTGGCCGATGTGGCCGGTGCTGTATGACACCATCCAATTTGACTAGAGAGAGAAGGATCAGTCGGCATGCAAAGACAAAACAAATGGCTTAACAGTACATTCATGAATAGAAGCCCTGACAATTGGCTGATCAATTAATTTCCAACAAAATGCAGATGCAAAATTCTAACTATTCCAAATTACAATAGCTAATCACAACAATATTTAACATCTTCTCACATAGTTCTTCAAAAGAGATTAGGTCTGCGATGCTTGTGTCAGCTCGGCCACAACATCTTCAGCCCAATTCACTGATTTTGATTTTGTAACGGAACGTGGTGCTTCTCCGTTCCTCCTAGCATTGCGCGCTGAGCAAAGAGCGTACATACCGCACAGAATCAACCATAGGATCCTCCGGTCGGCACAATTCATCATCAAGCAAGTCCGCAGTCCATGCATCCAGATGCAATTCCGGCAGCTTGACACCATTGCTCTCCTTCATCGCTGCCCAAACAGCAGTAGCGTACAAACAGGACATCAAGCTCATTTCAGCTTCGGCTTCTGATATCTGGTTTATTTTTCACTATTCATAATTTCGTATTTTTCTGAATTTTAACTTTTTTGAGCTTTTTTACAGTTTTTTCCCCTATTCGTTCACGTTGTCCGTAATGAGCTAACATATTTTTTCTATTTTTAAATTTTTTTTAAATTTAATTACGCTAAATAAGTCATCTTCAGCTACAGTAAAACGTCAGCCGCTACAGTACAATTTCAGCCATAAGCCTCCAACTTGCATAGCAGTTTCTTGATCATTGACCGCAAACCTCACAAAACTCCAGCCTATCGACTTGGCGTCTTTGGAGTGTCGCTTTGGACGGGAGAAAACTATGCGCCACCCTCCAGTAGAAAACTACGGACTTTCGGTGGTATTTGCAACTTCCACAGTGGGTTTTTGAATCACCAAAGGATGTGGACGAACTTTGTTGGCAACCAAGGACTTGGGTCCTCTCACACAGAAGATGGTAAGCCGAGAGGACTGTGCAGAGGCCTTCCTCGAGCTTTCCAAGGGGAATCTGTTCCACTGACTGGGCACCAGGAGGAAAAAGGTTTGCCTCAAGATATTGCCGATTCCAAGATCTGCCATTCGCCGCCATTAGATCACTTACATGCTCGGCAGTGGCATCAGGCAACCTTCCAAATATCATTCCAAAAATTTGTGGATTTACCATCACCAGTCCTCTTGATCAGTCCTTTCTCTAGCGCTGCCCTCCCACTCGCTCGCCAAATATGTGAGGCATTCTTCTTTGTAGGATTATATGGCACAATTAGAGAGGAGGTGAATTATTGCCTCCGCTTTTTACCACCTAAAACCAAAACACAACGCAGAGGAATAAAAGAAAAGCAATCTGAATTACCGGATGAAACAACGACCGCAGCTGCTTGCTTGTACGTGCTCCAAGAACATCTGTCGCCCGACTGCTCGTTATGACCACTCGTCCCAAATGCTCGCTCCGACCGCTCGCTTATGACCGCTCCCATACGAGTGCATGGATCGATCGCTCACTCGTTCCGATCGCTCGGCACAATCTCGGATCGACTGCCTGCTCGTTCCGATCGCTTCGCACGATCTCAGATCGATCGCCTACTTGTTCCGATTGCTCAGCACGACAACGATGCACGTAGTCGTGACCTCCTTCCGCCTGATGTCCCCAGCCGTTCGACCACCGCCCGAACGAGTACAAGCCAAAGACAAAACAGATCACGTAAAGCGGAGAGGAAAACAAGTCACTAAAGAAATTCTTCTGGAAAGGATCTGATCTACTATTTCTTCATCAAATTCTTAGCTACAAAGCACCTCACGGCACCCCTAAAAACCTTCTCTTGAAAACCCTAAAACTCCATACGCAAATATACAACATCGCCTGCTTTTGTAGACTAGCGCACAAAACATGTTCAACTTGAACACCTCAACACGTGCTCTCACGTGAGCCCAATCACTTCGCGTGACATCTCGACCGCTTGGATCTCAGATTACCCCCTCCTAATCTCGGTCCTCCTCGTCACCAACCATAACCGTCTCCACGCCTCCACGTATCATCCACCTTTAACCTCCACGTGCTCCAGCACGAGCTCGACCACCTCGCGTGACATCCCGACCGCTTGAACCTCAGATTACCCCTTCCTAGTCCCGGTCCTCCTCGTCACTGACCATGGTCGCCTCCATGCCCACCTGCACATGCAAAGACCAAAGAAACCATGTCCCGGTACAAGTTCTCCTCAACTTGACCATAATCAACACACGTTAGCAAAACACACCCTTGTCTATCCCCAGACAAGAACCAAACCATCTACGACCATCCTCCATATCGTTTACGACCACACAGTCTATTGCTAACTGGAATAGACTTTCAGACTACTCAATACAGCCGCTAACTTAGAGTACTCGTAACCCACAAGTACTCAGAAACCACCCGCACCGCTATAGACTAACTATCGAGTACTGACTACCAAGTATCGATCAGAAATCATAGCCACAACACGTACTCGAAGCCTATGAGTACAGACGACACTCCAACACACGACCGCTTACCACGATCGTGAAACTAGTTCTATCGAGTATCGAGTTCACCGACTACGCGTACCTCAATCCTCAAGTACCCACCTGGTACTACAGCAATGACCACCCATCATCGATCACCACACACTGACCAGTCAATCACTGGCCCAACACGAGTACTCGACGTACTCAAGAATCACAAGAGTGAAGCACTCGTACCAACCATGAAAGTCTACGAGTACCGACCGTGAAACCTATAGCAACCGATCGTTAAGTCTCCAACTACCGAAGGCAGAACAATAGACTGTGAAGTCTACGAGTATCGACAAGACTGGCAAATCTATGACCATTGAGAACTGTAGCTACGACCATGAAAGCAGTCCGCAAAACCTACGACCAATGACCGCAAAGCCCTCGACTATTGACCAATAAAACCTTCGACTATCAAGTACGATCAGTAAAGTCTCCAACTATCGAGTACTATAGCTATGACCATGAAAGCAGTCTGCAAAACCTACGACCATGGACCATAAAGCCCTTGACTATTGACCAGTAAAACCTTCGACTATCGAGTACAACCAGTAAAGTGTACGACTATGAGTACTGTAACTACGACCATGAAAACGTATTGTAGCTACGATTATCTGCCGTGGTCGTAAGGTCAAAGTTGTACTGCCATGGTCAAAACCAGATGTGGTCGAAAGCTATCGTGGTCGTAAGTCAGACGTGGTTGAAAGCTGCCGTGGTCAAAACTAGCCGTAGTCGTAAGTCAAAGTCGTACTTGCCATGGTCGAAGCCAGACGTGGTCAAAAGCTGGACGTGGTCAAAAAAACTACCGTGGTCGTAAGCAATCAGTAGTCGTGTTCATGCTATGGTCGAAGTCTGCAATAGTCATAGTCATGTTCATGCCGTGGTCGAAGACTACCATAGTCGCAGTCGTGTTCGAACTGCTGTTGTTGGAGCATGCCGTGGTCGAAGTTTGTGGTCATTTGGACATGTCGTGGTCATAGTCTGATATTTAATGTCTGAAGTCTGAAGTTTGTGGTCATAGTCTAAAGTCTGAAGACTAAAATCACTTGTAAATGAGCAAAATCACTCAAAGGCAAAGTCTTCGACCGCAATGACCAAGCCTTTCACAAACGCAAAATTCAAAACAAACCAAATGTCAATTATTCATCATCTCTTTATTTATAACCATCCACATGGTCTAACAATCTCCCCCTTGATGAATACATTGACAACACTTTGAAAATTCACAAATGATTTGTGTTTTGAAAGAGAAGCAAAATTGAGTCAATTTCTCCTCCTTTGGCAATGTAATCATCAAGAAACTTTCAGAGAAAGAGCAATTCTAAGAAGAAGCAATGAGAGTAAAGATCAACAAGCTTTGGATATTATACAAGTCAAGTTGTATTTATATTTTGACCAAGCCATCAGTGTGAGTAGAGCTTCCTAGATCATATAAAGTCATATATCATATAGCTAGATCGAAAACTAGTCTTTTAGTACAATTAGATAATTTAGATCCACGACAGGCATCTCATCAATGACTAAACCAATTATCAAGAGCATAATGAGATATCACAACAAAAGTCAAAGCCTAGAATTGAATTAAACATTAAATCTAGATGAGTTAGCAGTTTCGTAAACAATCTATTGCTTCACACTAGATTTTTAGGCATGTGGCATGCTTGTAGCATACTTCTTTTCATAATGCTATCTTTGTAGCAAACATCTTTTTGAATAGTAGCATGTTTGAAGTATACTTCTTTTTATTTGTGCACTTTTTATGCTTTTTCTTTTGTAACCATGGCATGGTTGAAGCATACATCTTTTCAATCTTCTTCTCCTTCTCTATTCTCACTTGATATCATTTGTATGATACCACTTGTAGAATTTCTCTTTTTTATATGTATAATATGCCAATTTGAGTGAGCATAAAAAATTGTGATATGAAACATACAAGCCTCAAAGCCAAGATTTTAAAATAAGATTCATAATCAAGCTAATTCTTTTAGATGAACATTACAAAGTACTATCAATAATCACTCTAGTCAAAGACTTATGCCAAGTCATGTTTTAATTCATGTGTAGTAGATTAATTAAAAATACTTGTGGTCTAAGCTTCACAACATATGAGTAAACATGATAAAGCAAGCTCTACTACTTATTTGATTTCAAAGGCTCAATCTTGATGAATTATATGACAGGTATAATAACCACAGCTCCTGACACCACTTCAAACGACATACTCCCCCTCAAAATAATCCCATCTCACTCAGAAAAAGAGCAAATTGAGAAGAAGCAAGAAGCTTTGAGAGAAATCAAGAAAACCGAAAAGGAGCTCAAAGACCACTTGTAATAGACCACTTGTAAAATAACATTACCTTTCCACATGGTCTAACCTGAAGGTGACGTCTCATGGAAACTCCCAAAGGAGGTGAAGAACCATCTAGTGTTTCAATCAAGCAATAATGCAAAAAACTGGAACCAAATCAAGTGCCTATTCTCCACCCCTTGTTCACTGGTCTCAAATCACAGTAGATGTTGGTCTCACAGTACTGTGGTTAGTCAAGTAAGCTTTAGGAATCCAATTCTATCGAGTACCGAGTCCTCCGACTACTATTACCTCAATCCTCAAGTACCCACCTAGTACTGCAGCAATGACCACTAATCATCGATCACCACACACTGACCAGTCAACCACTGGCCCAACATGAGTACTCGACATACTCGAGAATCACAAGAGTAAAGCACTCGTACCAACCATGAAAGTCTACGAGTATCGACCGTGAAGCCTACGGCAACCGATCGCTAAGCCTCCAACTACCAAAGGCAGAACAGTAGACTGTGAAGTCTACGAGTATCGACAAGACTGCAAAATCTATGACCATTGAGAACTGTAGCTACAACCATGAAAGCAGTCCGCAAAACCTACAACCAACGACCGCAAAGCCCTCGATTATAGACTGGTAAAACCTTCGACTATTGAGTACGATCAGTAAAGTCTACGACTATCGAGTACTATAGCTACGACCATGAAAGTAGTCTGCAAAACCTATGACCATCGACCGCAAAGCCCTCGACCATCGACCAGTAAAACCTTCGACTGTCGAGTACGACCAGTAAAATCTACGACTACGAGTACTATAGCTATGACCATGAAAACGTACTGTACCTACGATTACCTACCGTGGTCGTAAAGTCAAAGTCATACTACCGTGGTCGAAACCAGACGTGGTCGTAAGCCAGACGTGGTCAAAGGCTGTCATGGTCGAAATCAGCCATAGTCGAAAGCTGTCGTAGTCGTAAGGTCGAAGTCGTACTTGCCGTAATCGAAGCCAGATGGTCGAAAGGTGGACGTGGTCGAAAAACTACCGTGGTCGTAAGCCAGTCGTAGTCATATCCATGCTATGGTCGAAGTTTGCCATGGTCGTAGTCGCGTTCATGCCGTGGTCGAAGACTACCATAATCATAGTCGTGTTCGAAGTACTGTGGTGGCCACGCCGTGGTCGAAGTCTATAGTCGTTTGGCCATGCTGTGGTCGTAGTTCGATGTCTGAAGTCTGTGGTCGTAGTCTGAAGTCTGAAGACTGAAATTACTCGTAACTGAGCAAAAACATTTAAAGCTAAAGTCTTCGACTGCAAATAACCAAGTCTTTCACAAACGTAAAATCCAAAACAAACCAAATATCAATTATTCATCATCTCTTTATTTATGACCATCCGTATGGTCTAACATCTTCTTCTTTTTCTTGCCGTGAGAAAATCTCCATGAGGGAAGTATTTCCCCTTCAGCACGCGGGCACACAGAGAATCTGAACTGGTTAGAAGTCGCCGCCCTTGTTTGCCTAACAGAGAATCTGAATTTCTGAAGATCCCGGAAGCCAAATCCTCCGTCAACCTGGATCGAGCTAGCTCCGACCACCGCTGCCAGTGAATTTTGCTGTTGTCCACACTAGTTCCCCACCAATAGTTCGAGATATACCTCCTAATCTTGCTGAAACTTTGAAACAACTCATCGAATATGTCGGGATAGCCTGTGCAACGGATAATTAATTAGACTGGGTTTGTTCTTTACCTCACAAGTTGACGGTTTTTGACTTTTGCTATAGTACCTAACTTTTAAACAGAGTATTTTATCAAGACGGGATCTACACGTTAAACGATCTACACGTTAAAAGCCCAACATCTGTACCAGCCAAATCGCAAGTGGGTATCTGTCTCTCCATAATCTGTACCATAAACAGCTAAAATTCAAAAATTTTAATCAAAAGCCATAAGCCGCAGCCGAAAAAAACAGACACAGAGCTTCTCGACGCAATATGCTCACAAGCCTCTTCTGTAGATCGTCCAAGCGATGTGGGAAGTGCGAGATACCGCTACTCACGAATGCTGCTTTTGCTTGTTGATAGTTTGCTACTTACTAATTTGTAAAGAGGAGTGATTTTATATTTTCCTTTTTAACAAGAGTAGTATTAATTTTAAAGTATATGAAAATATAAGTAACATCTATTTACCACTTATCGTATTTTAAAAATTGTGCAAATTACTATTGAGAAAAGTATAGAAGCACCTTCTATTTGTAAATATTGTTTTCTTGTTTACATATTACCATACACGGGTACAGTTTTTTTTAAAAAAAAGAAAAATAATTATCAAATAGGATGTCATATGTCATAAAATAGTGTGTACCTCGACGGGTAATCTCGTCTTAAATGTATTCTGTAGACACGACTTACGAGCCGTTTCGATTTAGATTTTGTTAAAACTGGGTTTTGTTAGATTATATCTTTAGAGACTAATAGGTTATATAGATAAAACCAAGATAACAAAAGTCGGTTTTTACTGAAACTCAAATAATGGGTTCTATGAAGAAAAAAAAACCCACCCCACCTGTTTTTCACAAAACTAAAAAAAACGAGGTAGAATAACTGAAAGCTTGTTTTTAGCCAAACAATTAGATTGATTCATACAAAACCCCATGATTCTTTTGCCTCTGCCAACTATTAGGAATCAGTCATTTTCCTTAAAATGACTTTATAAACACTACTCCCTCCAATTAATTCCACATATAAGTTGTTTTAGCTATATGAACTTTTCTCTAAATAAAAATTATTCTACATTTTCGATGTACATTTGTGTCCTTTGTTTCTATCATACCTTTATTGAATAATCACTCATACTCTCAGCAATAAATGAAATCTATCTCACAATCTTCTCTTTCATACTTTCCCCGTTCTTTTTTAAGTGATGTTTTTAACTTTTCACAATCTTCAAAATATAACTTTAACCGTTACTTTTATAACTTTATCTTATTATATAGTAATAAGATTTTAATATTATAAAAGTATTTTTAATGACAATACTAATAATATATTTTTTATGTAGCCAATATAGATTGTTTTAAATATATTAGTGATCAAACTTTCTAATGGCACGATTTCTAGGCTATCAAATTAAAAGAAGGGAGGGACTAACATATTTAAGAGAGTAGCCACTTAAAGTGTAGGAATGAATAAAGGGATTTTCTCTCACTCCTAGATTCCTGTGCCTAAAACTAAAACAATGTAGAACACTCTTCTACTAGTATGGATAAATATGTAATTCATCAATCCTTTCAGACATGTTTATATTGACTTATACTTCCAGAAACAGAAATCAATATGAACGGCTCAACTTCTATAAGCCGCTTCTATTAGCCATTACTTTTTTTGCTTTCACATATTGTAATGTACTTTGTATTTTATTATATTATAATTTTGTAAATCGTATGGCGGTCCAAATATTGTAGTGTTTTTTATTGCATCGTCTTTCTTACATAATACATTACTATTCATCAACCACTACTATTTATTAGCCGTTTCTATAAGATACTTCTATCAATTACTACTATTCATTAGTCGTAGCTAAAAATTATCCGTAAAAGACAATATAAACAGACCCTCGATTTCTTGGTTTCAACACGCGTCTTATTAATTGGAGTTGGACCGGCACTATTCCAATTTCCTAAACCAGTAGGAATCATTGTCCACTCTTGGAATACTGGTCAAACAGATAGCGATTGAGCATTCAAGCCGTATATACAAGTTCTTTTGTCCTGGATTAATTAGTACTACTATATATACGGAAGATATTCTTGGTGTTATATATATAGGACGTTGAAATAAGATACCATAGTATTTCAGTACCAAGCTTCCCTGTCTTTAAATTGCTTTTAGATGCGTGCAAGTGTAATGATATATAATATATCAGGCAAACCTGCTAACATATATATATATATGTATATTATATATATAGGAAACCTATTTTCTACACCCGGGTGTAATTACACCCTATGTTGTATCTCACAACGTAGGGAGTATCTCGCGCAACGGAGGGTATGTACGTGTAGTATACGAGTATTTAAGACAATTTAGGTGGTATGAACAATTTTTCAAAGGTGGTAGGAAAAATATTTTTTACACCCGGGTGTAATTACTCCCACCTCTAATATACCACCTAAACAAACTTAAAATACTCCTTTATCATTTTAGGTATACTCATATACTAATTATAAGATACTCCAATGTGAACCATATGAAAAAATTATAAGGGAGACAATAGTTTTTAGCATATTTTGTAAATACCTTCATATATACACATAAAAAGGAGTATGTCTAAAAAAAAGTACATACCACCTTTGAAAAATTGTTCATACCACCTAAATTGTCTTAAATACTCGTATACTACACGTACATACCCTCCGTTGCGCGAGATACTCCCTACGTTGTGAGATACAACATAGGGTGTAATTACACCCGGGTGTAGAAAAGAGGTT